>JARKIE010000034.1:0-548093 GCA_029378255.1 Mycena rosella | reverse complement strand
ACTGACGTCTTCTAGGTGGCTATGAGCCCATTGCCCAGGTTTTGTTCGAACAGCTCGATGTTGACGTGTACTTCTTGGAGTGTATGCCACTCTTTCTGTTTTCGAAAACCCGACGCTAATTTACTTCTTTAGTCGACACTGAACGGGCCGGAACCTTTGAGCGTAAGTCTGCTTTACAAGCTTTGCGGACTCTGGATTTCTTACGCTCATCTTTAGCTTTGCGCTTCCTTCCCAAGGGGGAGAAGGTGGTGATGCTCGGCCTCGTCAGCTCCAAAGTGCCCCAACTCGAGTCCAAAGAATTCATCAAAGCGCGTATCGCCGAGGCGGCCAAGTTTGCTCCCCTGGAACAACTTGCTCTTTCTCCGCAGTGCGGATTTTCGAGCACCGTCCACGGCAACGAGATCACCATTGCTGATCAGTGGGCCAAGATGCAGCTCGTGAATGAAATCGCGACGGAGGTGTGGGGTTCTGCTTAAAGTTGTATGAGAATTGTGCATGGCACCAGATAGACATTATTTATCACGAGGGGACAAAGTATCTTATAGGGTATCTACACAACTCGATGCATTTTGTGGGGACCAAGTACTTATGTTATGTATGTACTACGCGTGTATCCATCGACTACTCCCAATACCGCGGAACTTTGCTCTCGTGTTCGCCGCCGACCTCAAGAAAGTCCTGGGGCCGATCCCGCTTCAAGACTCGCCGCCGATTATTGACAGGCTGGCGCTGGTACGCCGAGTCCTGGCCAGATTGCTGGGGAAACCCATTGTTTCCCCACGCCGCTTGGTTATATCCGTGCATGCCGTTGTAGTTCATTCCAGTATTCTGGAGTTGTTGTTGTTGGAAGTTGGCAACCGCCATCGCGGTGGCCATCTCCTGTGCTTGCGCGAGTTGGATCTGGAGATGGTGATGCTGCATCTGCGTGTTTTGGCGGACTTGGATAGGCAAAGCCGGATTTTGGAGCATCGCGGAAATCTGGGCGATCTGCGCCTGGAGTTGAGGTATGCTGTCTGCGACCATCTTGGTCAGATCCATGTTCGCCTGGAAGTCTTGTTCTCCGTTGGCCGGATCCGGAGCAGTAGACGACTGAAAGAGCTGTTAGACGCGAAATAAAGAGGCGGTATTTAAACGTACTGGATCGGCGCCACTAGAAGTACCATTAGCTGCTGCGCCCTCGTCGGCGCCTTCTTTCTTGCTCTCCTCAATCATATTTTCGATATAATCTGTGACTTTGGTACGCATAGGTTTATCCATGATAAGTTTATCAAGTGAGGCGATTTTCTTGGCGCAGTTCGGACAGATGAAGTCTCGCTCAAGTAAATGTGTCTGTATGCATTCCTCACAATAGTGGGTACCACAACACGGTGTCTTGACTGCGTCTCGAAACAGTTGGTTGTCGATCGGACATACGAGAGATGAATCACTGGGCAGGCGTTCCCGGACTTCGGCCACTGTTAAACCCTTGGGCCGAGAGACTTGCTTTTGCCAGGATGCGCTGAGATAGATGTCAGACATATTCCAAACGTTGGAGGATAGCGTACGAATCTGGCTGGGCTACGACATAACCCCCGTCGGGCGTAACCATGACACCTTGCCCAAGTTCCGCAATGTTGGGGTTTTCGACAGCCTTGAGCATGCTTCGCGGAATTCCGGTGGTACGCTTAATGCGAGGTCTATGGTCAAATTCGCGATCATTGTTCGTGGGGCAATCCTGGATCCAATGCCCTGAGCACAGGTGTTAGCGGAAACGTGAGGGTTGAAGGAACGACCGGCTACCTTTCTGGCCGCAACGGTAACAAACGTAGCTGGGCGGCAGAGGTCGATCCGGCGGTGGCGGGGGCAGATGCGGGGTGTGCGGTTTGCCACCGCGAGAAAATCCTGTTCCGCGCGAGGTGTTATAGATACGCTGGGCACTGTTCGAATTGGACCAAAGAGGGACCAAGGAAGAAAAAAGAACAAAAAAGGTTCATTAGATATGCTACTACGTGGACAAGGAACCGCAAGCGGCGACACCAACTGAGACATCTTTTCCTGGGCTTCCTCCCAGTTGGCCGTTTGAGCTTGGAACATGGCTGCCACCGCTGATGCTTCGTCGTCGTCCCCAGTTGATGGCTTCGCAGCCTGAGAAGAGGTGAGAAGAGGGTCGGGGAGGCGATGTCTACCTACCATTGAAGCCTTTGGCACTGATGACGATGTCGGCTCATCCTTTACATCGAACCGTTTTGACATTGCGCCTTTATGCCAGGAACTTGAAGCTGCTCCTGGGCCGCCTCTTTGCACAGGTTCTGAAGTGGGGACAGCGATGCCAGCACCGGCGATATACATCGAGGCTTTACCCTTGCCCGGCCGGGCTGCTGGTCTCCGTTTAACGACGACGGAGGACGACCGAGGGATGATTTCAGCGTCATCCGTGTACTCTGTGAATCACATTGAGCGATGCGTCCTCAGGACAAGGTGTGTCACGGACCTTTGTTTGAACTGCCGTCGTAGATGAACAAGTCGAAATCGTTCGCCTTACCCATGTTGTTGGCTAGGATAATATCGCGTTTGAGGTCGAATACAGATATGCCAGTACCATCGAAAGTCACTCGAGACTCGTCCTTTCGAGAGTTGAACTTGTAAAAAACAGAAGATGCCATATGTATCGATTGACAGAGCAGTCGCTAAGTAAATAGAAACAACAGCGGGGTGCAGTGGAGACGGTGGTGGTGTGAGGAGACGTGTGATTTCAATCTCCGACAACCGAGACAATTCAGATGATTCATTCCGATCATCGGCACAGTCCGGCAAGCCGGAGTAAATAAAATAATGATAATTTCGGTGGTCTAGACGCTACAACGTTCTCTATTACTCGAAGGGCTTCACCTGCTCCTCCAACCAATTCCACAACTCGCTGCCAAGTTTCGGGTCTTGTGAGTTGGGATGAGGTGTTCCAACCCTTGCCCATGGAATCAAATACTGTGAAATTCTATCAGCACTTGCTCCCGTCGAGGGAGAGGAACCGCACTTGGCCATTCATCTCGGCACCCTGTGCGCTAGTTCCGGCGTAAAGTTGTGTGAGCGCGCCGTAAGAAACGTCGTGCAAAACGGTCCTCTCCATGATGCTCTAGAAAGAAGGAATGCCCTCCGTTAGAAACGTCCCGGAGAGCAAAAACTTGGAGCGCACAATAGCAAAGCCGAGGACGCCAGTCATATGCCGATGCAGATCGGTTTTAATGACGCCGGGGTGGAGAGATGTAACCACCAGACCCTGGTCACCATACCTTTTAGCCAACTCGACAGAATACACCACAAGTCCCTGGATTTATCAACCCTCGTATTTTCCGCATCACAAAAGAACAACTCACGAATTTGCTCAGGGCGTATAACGGCTGTGCTCCCGCTTTCTTCCTCTTTGTGTCGTCCAGGATGATTTTGAAGTCAAGGTTATTCATCAGGTGCATGCCGCTGGATGTATTAACGACGCGAGCTTTGCCATCGGAACTGGTTTTGGCTCCCGCTATAAGAGCGGGGAGCAGAAGTTTGGTGAAGAAAAACGGGCCTGGTTCGGTGTCAATCAAAGCACAGGGAATATGAAACTAGGCATACCGAGGACGTTTGTGCCAAACTGGTCGGAAGGGCTCAGGTTCAGAGAGGAACACTCACTAGTACATAGTGTTATCATACCTGGAGATCGTAACCGTCTGCAGTGCGCTCCTCGACGGGAGGCATCATGACGCCTACATATGCACCCCACTTCGGTGAAAAGATATAGATTGGGGCGAAACACACGTACCGCCGTTGTTAAATAGGATATGTAGCTCGGTTTCCTTGCTGAGAAACTCTGCAGCAGATATCTTGACGGCCTTCAAATCCCCCAGGTCCAGTTTAAGGAATAATGCGTCCTTTCCCGTCTGTTTCTTGAGTTCTTTAATAGCTGCTTCTGCCTTGGCTTGGCTTCTCGCCGCCATGTACACCTTGGCATTATGGTTAAGCAGTACCTGGACGCGCGCAAGGTCAGTCCGACGGCACCGTGAAATGTGTTGGGCTAAACGAACTCGAATGGTCTCTTTTCCGACACCTATTTCTCATGAGTTTTGACTCCCTGGCAAAGTGACGAGGAACTGACCTGTGTTTCCGCCAGTTACTAAACAAATTTTCCCAGTGAGATCGGGCACGTCAGTCTCCGTAAATTTTGTCTTCGGAGGGAAGCTTTGAGACAGCATGGCGAGTGCAGCCATGGTCGAGGGAAAGTGCAAACTGCTTGAGATCGTCTCGCGACTTGATTTTTATATGAATGGTGAGGTCAAGCATCTTGATTTTCACATGCAAATATTGATGCGACTCCAGCAGATCAGTCGGCAAGACGAATTCCGGGTCGCCGAATCCAAGCCGAGCGTTGGACCCAACATGTTGCCCAACGGACCCAACAGGTTGCCCAATTGCCCAACGGACCCAACATGTTGCCCGACGGACCAAGGACCAGGGGTTTGGCTTCAATGACGGCTCGACAGACGGAAATGCGGAAATGCGGCTGGACGGGACTGTCCAAAGGCTCAAAGCACTTTTGACTTTCGGCTTGCTTTCCGCCTCAAACCTTAATCTAGATTCCAGATCGGGAAGTTTGATGGCGGCAAGAACGGCAGCTTTTAAGCTCCGCTCAAAGGCATAAACTTCGAGTCTTCGACTATGTATCAGACTTCGACCCGACGAAAGTCGACTATTGAGCTATGTACTTACAACCCCAAAATACCAAATACAACTACCTACCATTCATCAAGAACGAATTCCTACGGCGCTACGATGAAGGGATGCTGACCATTAGTCTCATCTTCAGACGCTGCTGCAACCTCGGACGACAGGATTCCTCTTTCCATCGCAACAACCTTCTTCTTCCAGAGCAAACCGACATAATTTCCCCAGTCATGAAGACTTAGAGGGTCGCGTTGGTGCCTATGGGCGAAACGCAGTCGTGTCATGTTGTGGAAATTAAGGGAGGACTGGAAGGGGTCAAAGGTTCCCTCCGGGTCCATGAGACGCGCGGATGTGTTTGCGATGGGCTCCACAATAGTTACGGGGTGCGCGGGAGGGAACACAATGTCCTCCTGCGATACAAGGATAACCGGCGACGGGAGTCCAGATTTTAGATAGTGCTCCACTGGTTGGGTCGACATGTCTCCCAAGACATTAATCCGCACTTGGCCTGTAAGAAACAGCATACTGTTCCAGTTAGTTTGAGCAGTCGGCGGCTGGCCCACTCGAGTGTGTGGATCCCAGAGACCTTCCTCGGTCTTCTCCAAGTCGTCTGCAGTGCTTTCATCGTCAACCGCGTCGATTCCGTACGCGTTAACACCGCGAATGCAGATCTCTGCGTCTCGCGAGTAGGAGACCTGAAGTTGAAATCCCAGGAAGTTCTCCACCGAGCCATAAAATGCCGAAAAGTCTGGGACAGCTGTCTGGGGCACCTGGATTTCGAAATCGAAGTATGGCTTCGTGGCTGTTAGGCGGCTGTGGTGACTCGGGTACATATTGCTGAAAAGCAGGTGGGAATATTCCGAGTCGTCGTCCTTCTCCTTGAACAGGTCGGCGTGAATGTAGGAGTCGTTCACAGAGCGTCCTGTACTGTGACGTCTCAATCTACGGGAGAACAAGCCGAATTCGTCGTCACCGCCTGTTGTGGCCTGAGCAGTCGCCCAGTGATGGTCGGTGGTGGTCATGAGTGTAATTTCGAGATCCGACATTGTCGTGGACCCGGGTGTGGCATGAACAGTCACTTTTCCTCTCAGCATTTGACCTAGAACAACGAGGTGATCAGGCTCATGCATAGAACAGAAAGAAAGTTGCACATACCCGGGCGTACGCTATTCCCTTCATACAGTGTCACTTCTGCAACAAACACAGAGCGGAGTTCCTCGGGAAGACACCTTTGCTTGTCAGCCGACTCTTTTCTGGCGCTTGGCAAGTCTACTTCCTGAGGTTTATCTTCGGTAAACGTTACATTCCAAGTGACTGGTGCTCGAGCCGGTGACGGAGGTGAGGTCGGAACGAAGTCTGTGTGCCCCGCGGGTATATCGACTGTGGTGCCGTTGACGAATTCCACCATCTAGATATAAATAAGCTGCTGGTCTCGGATATGCAAACGCATATACCCACGGCAATGTAATGATATCCAAGTTGACTAGACGCGTGCCTCCTTATGGGTTCAAAGCTGAAGGCGTGATTTTTGCTAAGAGCCGGAGGATAATTTACGGCCGGCGACGCGACGATGAAAGGGGCGACAATGGGTTTAGAAAAATCTATGAAAATGGTTCCATTTGTGCATCAGGCTGGGCGAAAACGAATAATAACCGAGAACATACTTACTTGGATTGTTTTGGAAGAGGACTACCTCCGTAGACCAAGCCCTACGTTCTTCTCCTTTGACGACCCAAAATGCAGAGTCACTGATCGCTCTATCGTAAGCACTATAATCGTAGACGACATCGTTCGAGTTGCCTCCAAAAAAACCGAAGATATCCGTCGGGACGGTTTGGTTGTTGGATATGTGGATCTCAGGGAGAACCGCGCCTCGCCGCAGATATTTTACGTCGCCGAATTCGTCGAGTTGAAGACGGAGGGCCACAGAAGCGATGCGATTGGCGCAATGCGCTGGCTTGACTTTGATGCGCAGGTCACCTACGGCAAGTTAAGCTGCCATAACTTGGCGTTCGAGGAGATCCTCGACGCACCGTGAGAGATATGGTCTGGGGCCAAATCTTCGGCACGAACCCACGCCTGAACCTTGCAGTCCCCGTCTAGCTCAGTCGAGCTGCGCGCCCGGGCGACGATGGAAGTTACTAGAAGTGCGGTCGTTACGATTTTCTTCATGGTAGATGGATAAGATGACTAGCAGTCACGGTCTAGCTGCATCCTTTTATATTACAGCGTCTATTCGGTCCCGCTGTGATGCCAGCGGCGATTGCATCTTGAATCGAGGTTTGGTAGATATCGCGACTATATTGGTGCAGACAATATCAATCTGTTCGCCGTCCTCGTCGCATGGTTGAAGCGCTTGCGCTCTGAATATCTGAATCGTGGACTGAGATGGTTCGAGGAGCTAATAACCACCAAGATTCGGAATAATGGAGGCCGCCAGAAATATAGACGCTGGTGAAGGTCAGGCTATAGGTGTCAGTGAGATCATGGCAGTTCGGAAGC
Source organism: Mycena rosella (assembly GCA_029378255.1). Taxonomy (NCBI): domain Eukaryota; kingdom Fungi; phylum Basidiomycota; class Agaricomycetes; order Agaricales; family Mycenaceae; genus Mycena; species Mycena rosella. The sequence goes on along the minus strand of JARKIE010000034.1, from coordinate 540,914 downwards.
AAGAGAGCCATGAACAACGTGATCGCGTTAACTTCAACTTACCAGAAGCGTCAAACCAAACTTGAGCGACGAAGTTCATTGCATTCTATGGCGTCCCTTAGGCTCGTCCCCATCCGTTAACCCAGCAATTACACGCCAAGGCTCGGCACAGTGATGCTGGGTACCAAAACAGGCGACATGTGGGCCCAGTCCGTTTGCAAGCTTGGCGCTTAATGTACCCGCGGCACGTTCTCTTGGCATCAGATTTTGATTTATGTCCTAATCCGGTCTTTCCTCCAAGTCCCGCTCCGTCTGTGCGTAAGCGCTGCGAACGTCGACTGGTTTCACGAGTCTAGGCGTCCCTCGAGTATGAGAGTCATATGTACTCGAATAAGAGTCTTGTTGCTTGGCGGGTGCAGATCGTTGTACATTAGGCTGATAAATTGATAGTAAATAAAAACCGATAGCAAAACATCGTGAAGGTCGTTAAGAACATGCGGGCGCTTTAATCATCAGCAGTCTCCGCCTCCTCCTCAGCAGGCTCATCCTCCTTCTCCTCCTCCTTCTCGCCGTCCTCCTTTGCGCCCCCCTTCTTCGCGTCCTTGCTTCCCACGACGGTGGCATTGATCCTGCAAACAAATCAGGACTCGGAACTAGCGCGCACAAGAAATAAACCACGCACGTCAGCATGACGGTGACCTTCTCCTTCTCGCCGCCCTCGGGGTTGAGCAGCTCAATAGTGAGCCGCTTGTTGCCATTCCACCCGTAGCTGCCGGTGGTGAACGACTTCGGCACGAGGGTGAGGCCACCGAGGTGCCCAGGGTCCTGCGGGGCCGCGGGGACGGTGTCCGCGTCGGGGATGCTCGGGGGCGTATGTGTGAGGTTGACGTGCAGCGGCAGCGCCTTGCTCATGAACGCCGACGTCGGGATTGCCTGGACCTTGTAAGTCTCATGCATCGCCAGGAAAATGCGCGGAAGCGCACCTTTGAGGCCTTTTTAGCGCCGCCTTTCTTAGCCTTTGAGGGGGTGGCACCGTTGTCTGTCTTCGCGACCTTGGAAGCGCGGGTGGCTGGGCCGCCGTCCTCTGTACCTCGTTTAGTTCCTGGTGGCAGGCAGAAGTCAGTATTGGATGGGGGGAAAGGAAGGAGAGAACACACCGGCCATTGTAGGATTAGTTGGGGGAGAGAGGGTTGGTTGTGGTGGTCAGGAGAGAAAAGCAAGTGGAGGTCCAAGCGTCGGGGGCTTTGCTTATTAGGTCACGCTCCGCCATGACAACCAATGACGACACGCGTCGCAGACGCGACGCGTAATTGTCTTTTTTTTTTTTTTTTTGCGACGCGTAATTCTCAGAAATCGTCAATGTCATTCATTTCACAAATATCCAAGAGTAGTCTCGGGTCATTACAGATTAAAATATAAAACAATTATCCTTCGAGTCCACAGCGCGCCCAAAAAAAAAAGTCTATGAGCGCCCGCTGGCCGACGTCGGCCGCCTCCGCTGTATTACATCGTCCTTGCTGCGCACATCGAGCGTCACTTGCAGGTCGTGGTACTTCTGCAGATCCACCGCCTCGGAGCGCGCCACGCCCGCCGAGTCGTTGGGCAGCCATATGATCGGCGGAGGCGCGATGAGCTCGGGCGCGTACAGGATGCTCGCCATCTCCTGCGCGTGGTCGGTGAACGACAGCGGCGGGAGATGCGGCGGCGCATCCGGGTGCGTCCGTGCTGCGCGCTCGGTCGCAGTGAGGTCGTCCAGCGTTTCCGTCTCTGAGGGTGGAGCTGATGAGTACGGTGCCACGCTGGATGGAGGAGGAATACGAACTTAGGGGTACCGAGACCTGTTCGGGCTTGCGAGGGGGCATGACGGCCAGAGTGAGGCTCATCATCTCGAGCACGGACGCCATCGACCCGCGCGGGCGGTGGCCCTGGCGCCCGCTGCTCACCAGGCTGGCCGTTTCATCGTCCACCGTTCGCCGCCCGGTCTTTTTCGCAGACGCAGTAAACGAATCCAACGAGTCGCGGGCAATCGGGGACAGCGACCGGCGCCCGGGAAGCCGCGTCCGGGCGATCACGTAGACCTCCACAAAGACAATAACGAAGAGACCGGTCCCGGCAAGGACGCCGCCCTCAATCCAGAAGTGGCGGCTCAGAAAGATCAGCCCGAGGAGGATGGGCTGGAACGACAAGAGCGTTCCCAAGCGGCGCAGAAGCCATATCTGCAGCAGCCCTCCCGTCTGCGAATGTGTTCGCGCATATACATATCCGACCAAGAACCGATGAGCTGTTGGTAAACGAGAGTAAGTAGGTAATATTGGACCAGCGAGCGGGAAATACCGACCAACAAGGGTGAGGAAAAGTAGTACGACAACAGCCGGAGCAACGAGTGGGAAGATGATAGAAAACGTCGAAGCGAAAATGACAGCAAGGATGCAAGCACCCGTGGCGAATGCAGGATTATACGTGCGCGGGTATACAGCTGTTAATTACGTGAGGAAGAGTTGATGATATCGAAAAATACCCAGCGCACCTCGAAACCGTTGTCGTGGCGTCAGCGCATGCTTCTCAGCGCGGAGAACATGCCACAGTCGGACGGGCTGGAGAAGAAGCAATCCAGGGAAAATGATAGCGACCGTGAAGATCAGACTGAGCGCCAAGATACTCATATAAATGGATCCATTCGCAACGGTCTCGGTCTTGCCGGAGCCTGTATTGAAGGCTTGGAGGGTATATATAAGAGCACCAACGGTTACGAGCCAGATCGCGCCGATTCCCACGAGGATGTAGAACATGGCTTTGAATACGAAGAGCTGGCCGCCAGAGACCGAAACCGAGCCCCGGATGTGCGATGACCCTGCGTCAGAGAGAAAGTCAATAAATGCCAAGGAAATAGAGTGATGAGCGCACAGTTCACTATTGCGATAGCAAGCGAAATGAACAAGGTCGCAGCAACAGCGGGAGCAAGAACCGTAGCCAAACCGGAGGCAATGGTATTTTTGGACGTCAAAAGAGGCGAAAGGAATGGTAGATAGTGCGCAACATCGGGCGCCGTCGTCAGGGAAAGCCCAGCGGCAGCAGTCACTGCGCAAAGATATATATTAGTGGCTGGAATGCGAAGGGAAAGCGAACACTCACATCCCGCTGCGAGTAAAACCGCAGCCACACCGAGTAGAGACCATAAAACCATGGTATCCAGCCCGCTGCGCTCGTTCTGGAGCACATCCCACCGAATATCCTCCTTCGCCATCCCCTCGATGATCTCAATGCCCTTGATAAACCGCAGCCCGCGCCCAATCAGCAGCCACCCTTTAATCCTCACGCCCTCCGCGATATCCTCGTACCCCACGGTCTGCGCCTCGGCGATCTCGTTGTTGATCGCCTTGAGGCGGGAGCGCCACTGCGTGATGTCGCTGTAGACGACGCCGAGGTGGTCGAAGTTGATCCCGTCGTGCGGGCGCACGAACGGCTGCGCAGGCTGCAGCCGCATGTGGGGCGGCTGGAGGCTCGGCGAGCCACCGCTTCCCTCCGCCATGTCCGAGTTGCCGCGGCGGAAGGGGAACGTCTCGCGCTTGGTGCTCCCCGATGGCTGCTGTTCGTGCTCGCCGAGCGGGCTCGACGCTGCGGCCGACCCCGACCCAGAGCCCGTGCGCATGGTCCGTCGCCTGAACGGCGACGATGGTGAGGACGGCCCGGGCCCGTTGTCGATCGAGTCCTCCGCGCGCGGACGGTCCTTGAAGATATCCACCCAGTCGCCCCTCTCCTCCGCGTCCGTCTCGTCCGATTCCTCCAGCCCGTGGTTCGGCCCGTACCTTTTCGGGTCCGGGATGAAATACCCGTGCTCGTCGATGGTGTGGATTCCGCCCGTGGGACCCAGCTCGCCCGACTGATCCACACGCACATGGCTGCCCAGCGGCAGGCGCCCGAACGCGGCGGAGTTGCGGTTGACCTCCTGGAAGCGGCTGCCGATGAGGCGCGAGTTGATCGTCTGCGACAAGGAGGGCTTCTCCTCGCCAGCGTCTGTCATCGCGTTCTCTGCGCCGAACTCGCCCCCGCTGACGCCTTGAACGCGATGGAGCTTGTAGTACAGCGACGGCGCGACGAACGACGTCGGTGCAAGGGACGACGCCGCAAAGGCAGGGTTGAGCGACCGTTGGCGGCGCGGTTTCTGTCAAGCGTGAGTGGCGGGAACGACGAGGAATGAGCTAACATACCCGCGTGGTGGATGCGTTGCGGAGTGGCTGAGGATGGCTGATGTGCGGCCGGCTGGAGTCTTTCGGGGTTGGAGGCTGGTACTCGGCGATGGACGGGTCCGGAGTAGTGAGTCTGAACGAGGATATATATCGGGTCTCCGCGATTTCTAGGTTCTCTAGAATCTCGTCGCGCTCGTCGATGAGTAATGCCAGGCGTTGGGTGTCGCTGAGACATCGTCAGTCGATGGCTGAGAGTAAAATAAAAACAAGAACACGCACCAGATCGAGAATATGCTTGTAATGTCGATCTGCAGTGCGTCCTTCTCTTCCTGATCGGGCTCCTCCCGATTCGGACTCCGGCGGCGCTGGGCTTCTGTTCCGTTGCGCATGCCCGAGCTCAGGCCAGACTTGATGACAAAATCCTTGAACCGCTGCTCGCCCCAGCCTGAAAAGCCCGGCGCGTTCCGCGTGCTGAGCCACCCCATCTGCTTCCCCTCGCAGCGCATATCGATCCACCGCTGCCGGTACGCAATGAGGCGGTTGAGCTCCCTGACGATCTTCCACAGTGCGGGGAGCAGCGCGAGGACGAGTACGAGCACCGTCAGGACGATGACGCGGATGCGGAGATGGTCGGGGTCGCCCGCGCCCGAGACGATCGCGCGGTTCTGCAACAGGTTGTGCGTCGAGATGTTGGCCGATCCGTTGTCCAAGGCGCGCAGCAGCCGCATGAGGCTGAGGTCCTCGAGCGTCGAGAAGGCGCCGCCGAACGTCGCGGAGGACGGGAGGTCGGCGATGCATGGCATCGACACCATGTAGAGCGGCAGGGCGCCTGCGAGGCCGAGGAACGCCCAGCCGAGGGCGATGAGGAGGGCGATCCAGATCGCGCGCTGGCTGAGCTGCTCGTCTGCCGGGAATAGTGCGGCGTCCTCTGCGGGGGACTGGCCCATGTCCGACACGTCCGACGGAACGGGGGGGACGAGCGGAACGGGTGGATGCAGGAACGCAAACAGAGACGAGGAGAGCGGTTTGGGTCGCAGACTGGGGACGCGTTCAATTGATTTGGGTTACATTTAAATTGAAAGAACTCACTCTTGCTCGACAAACCACTCACGCAGGCCGTAGACCTGCCTGAAGCGCGGTCGAAGGATGGCAAACAGCAGCTATTCCGAATCAAATAACGCCACGAAAGTCACGAAAATGCGCACCCATATCAAAAGACCTATAACACTTGGTATAATAATTGACGCTAGCAGCCCGTTTGAGGACGAGTCCGTCCCGGACCCAATGCACACGGGGCTGGAGTCGGCGTTGATTTGGCCCGGAAATTGAGTGGTGGCGATTGCTTGTGTAATGACCACGGACTCTGCGAGAGACGTGAAAGTCGTTGTCGGCTCTGTGATCGTTGTAGTAAACGTCGAGGTGAAAGTCGTTAAGCTGCCCGTGGCGGATGGAATGGTGGCCGGTGGTAATATGCTCGAAAACGATCCAGAAGGTGTGGGCGTAAACGAGGGCGTAAACGAGGGAGAGGACGCGTGCGAGGTGGACTTGGATTCTGTTCCGGAGGGAATAAAAACGGAGCCGTTACTGGTGGTATACCAGTTCTGCTGGGGAGAGGACATGGTGGGGGGTCGTTAATAAGTCAGATTATGGGTCGTAGAGAGGTCTTGAAGCGTTCGTTAGCAAAAAAAAGTATCTCGGACATGCGGTCGAACCTCGCAGCCGAATAAGGAAGGTGCCGAAATCTCTTTGGCCACAACCACAGCTTCCGTGAATCCGTGAATCCGTTCCACCACCGCTAGGTCTTCTCGGTCGTGGGGGGTCCTTGTCTAGAGAGTAGCAGATGAGAACCAGAAGGTGCCTAGATAACGGCGCGTGAAAAGATGCGCGTGGAGTTTTACGATGAGGTCACTTCGATGCTCTTCGATGTTTCCCTGGGAACGCGCTGACAAAAATGCGACTCTTCTCGTCCCGCCTTGTTCTCAACTCGTTCTGGATCTTCATTAACACCTCTGGCCCTATACTTGTTCCCTAGAACCTCGCTGGAGGTTTTTTCCGGTGGCCTTAGGATTCTCTCTACCGCCGATCCACAATGAAGACGAAGCTGTCATCGTCGTTGCGTGCAACCAGGGGCGTCCATCGACTATACGATATGCATCCGCAAAACGACATGGGTGGATTTCATTATCGGAGACAATATACACAAAGGGACGAGAAAAGAACCCCCGACGAGCACTTCCCGAATCTATGGTCCATAAAAGCCCCGAAATCGCCAACAAACGGCCACATGGAATACACCGCGTCGTGGGCACCAGCTATATCAAGCCTTGTCAAGCCAGATGAAAATTCTGTATATTCTGCAGAACTGACCGTGACTACTGGAGATATGAAGGACCCAGTTACGGCCGTTCTCTGAGTTTGCGGTGCTTAATGCATAACGGACGTCGTACCGGCAGCGCACTGCCGGCTGCCACTTTTAAATAACTGGCGTTGGCGACGAGGACCCTTCAAGTCCGAGTCAAACCTGGGCCGCGTCGCAACGGCTAACTATGCCCTAGTGATTAGGCTGTCATGAGACGCGGTGGATGTAGAATTCTGCAAAAGTCCAGCGACCTGCAACTCAAATTCCATTGTCGAAGAATCGACGAGAGCTTACTGCGCGTCCTATGCCAAGCCATTTCGCCTGCCAATAATTGTCAAGACGAACGTCAAAATCTCCTCCGAGGCTCTCACCACTCAACGGGCTCACATGCGCATATTTTCACCGTCTCCTTCGGTTTGTGTGGCTGACATGGATTACCGTCTGGGCAGGAGGATACTGTTTTCATCGCGAAGGGTTGGTCTGGGGAAGAGAGCCTGAGGCTCATGTCCTGAATTTATTCGTCTATACCCGCAGCGCATTTCTTGTGTAAGAATTATAAGTATTGTCAACGGCGCAGTGATTCTGAAAGTCTGTTTGTCGTCCTCGTCGCATACATAATGCTCGAAGTTCTCTGAATCGTGCGCCGAGCAAGATTGATCGAGGAAACAACCACTGTGATTGGCGAACAACGTGATCGCGTTACGCGCCGATCGTACCACTTTTCGAAGATTGTTTAAAAAGTCCAACAGCAATTCTGACGTGTCAAGTCATGGAGAAGGACGCCGCAAAACCCGCCGAAACAGCAGCACCTCCGTCCAAGGTGCACGTCTCCGACGCTGGCAAAGAGATCGACCGCCGTCTCGACCAACATGACCAGTATGAATTCGGTGGCCCGTTCGGCGTCCTCGCTATCATGACGGGATTCCCGGCCCTCATGTATTACCTCTGGATCTGCCTCTGGTTCTATGAAGGCCAATTGGTGCGCCCGAGCTCTCTGGAGGATGTCCAGCCGTTCTTGGCAAGGATGTGGGCTCACATATGCGAGGTGCGCGATTTGAGCTCGCCAACTCATTCCTATCCTAACAGCAATCGTAGGATGCCAATCCCTCTCTGTATGCATGGAAAGTGTACGGCGGAAACGTCGTCTTCCAGCTCTTCCTCGCTCTGGTCGTGCCCGGATTTCAACAAGAAGGCCTCCCCGTCCCATCACTCGACTATAAAACCCTCACCTACAACTGCAATGCTCTTTACAGTCTGTATACGACCATGATCACAGCCGCCGTTCTTCACTGCACAGGCATTTTCCGCCTCACGGAAATTATCGACAACTTTGGTCATCTCATGTCCGTCGGCATGATTTTCGGCGTCTCGATATCGTTCGGTACCTACTTCTACGCGATCGCCGCCGGCCGCCAAATCCGCATGTCCGGAAACTTTATATATGATGTGTTTATGGGTGCCATCTTGAACCCACGCTTGGGGCCCATTGACCTCAAAATGTGGGCCGAGGTCCGCGTTCCCTGGGTCATTGTGTTTTTCCTCTCCGTGTCGGGCGGTTGCAAACAATACGAGGAACTGGGATATGTCACACCTGTGGGTTTACTGGTTTGTCTTCCTTCTTCCGAGCTTACGGTGATTATCTAGAACATGGCCTTCATGATTTTGGCCACCTGGCTGTATCTTAATGCCTGGTCTGTACCCTTCCTCTGCTTTTGTGACATCCATTCATTATCTCGTTCAGTGCCAAAGGGGAGGAGTGCATCCCTCAGACCTGGGACATGTACCACGAGAAGTATGTCGTTATCCATACAATGTGTTTGCGAACTGACGTTTGCGTCAAGATGGGGCTTCATGGTCATTTTTTGGAACTTCGCCGGAGTGCCTTTTGTGAGTGGCAGTATTTTCCCATTAAAAAACCAAAATTAAACTCCTTTTGGCCAAGTCATACAACTACTCCGTCGTCTACATGGCCAGGCACGACCCGTCAAAATACGAATTCTCGACTCCCAGATATGTCTTCATGTTTGCGACGCTGCTCGCAGCTTACTATGTGTACGTTGCACACTCTTCTGGGTTCATTCACTGACCCGCGCCACGCAGCTGGGATTGCGCGATGTCACAGAAAAGCCGGTTCAAGATGCAGTCCCAGGGAATTACCACCTTCCGTACCGCATTCCCCCAGCTTCCGGGCTGCATCGTCAAGAACCCTACATTCATTCAGACCGCTCACGGGTTCGTCATATGCTTGTTGTTCGTCTTGCCCGTTTAACGCCTGCTTTAGCAATCGCCTCCTGACGAGTGGATGCTGGGCGTGGTCGCGCAAGCCGGTGTGTAGTCTTACTATTTTCCTACGCTAAACACCCAACGTTTTCATCCCCAGAACTACGTTGCGGACTGGGTCATGAGTTTCTGCTGGGGCGCCATCATCGGCACCGCGACGCCCATTCCGTACTTCTACTCGGTGTTCTTCATCACCGTTCTAGTACACCGCGTCGGGCGCGATTTCGAGCGGTACGCAGATTCTTTTACGCTCTTGATCTGTTGGTGCTAATGTTTTACACTTAGATGCTCGGCCAAGTACGGGAAGGACTGGGATCGGTACTGTGAGGTTGTCAAGTACAAGTTTATCCCCGGTGTGTACTAGTTGTGCCTGTCGTACTTTTTATACTCCACATACCATCCTTGCGAATAATACCACATATCTTGTCTTTTCGTTGTTTGTTGTTATTGTATGGAGCCCCTTTCCGACCACCCCGCCACTCAAACCTCACGTTCTTCTTGCTAGACGCGCTGTGTTCCCGCCGTTAAGAACGCGTCGATTCCAGGTAAAGCGCTCTCTGCTCGGCATTTCGAACACCGGGAACACAGGTCTGTGTACGTTCGGACGTGATAATTTATGAACTGACTACATGTAGGGCCCATAGAAAATCAAAATTCTGCGGCCTCTTCCTCAACTCCCTCAGTGTCTGCATCCTCCGCCCCCACCTCTTTCTCCATTAGCGAATGGCTCGACAACAAGAAGGACGCCAAGGCCCTATTGGCCGCATTTTTCACTGACCCTGCCCAGGGGGCTGGTTTCCGTGAAGTCTTAGAGCAGTATCAAAACGGCTGTATGTCAATCTCCTTTTGCGTCCAGCACCTTCTTAATGGGATATCCGTAGCCCGTACGATGCCAGTGGAAGAAATGGCTGTAGTAGACGGCTCGGTAGTAATGTCTGGTCCTCATTCGAGTATGTGAAATTGTGAATGGCAGAGGGCGGTTTTAGCTGACTCCATCTTCAGACTCGCGCTCGTCGTCTCCCAGGTCAACTGGCATCGGATTATCAGCGTTCAACCCTCGTATGTGAATTGTGAACGGCTGAGGCGGTTTTACCTAACTCCATGTTCAGACTCCCGCTCCTCCTCGCCAAGAATAACTACAATGGAAAAGTTTCTCGAAGAAGAGCTCCAGCGGGCGCGCGCGGAGGCCAAAGAGGCGCGTGCGGAGGCCAAAAAGGCACGCGCGGAGGCCAAAGAGGCGCGCGCGAAGGTTGACGAGGCGGGCGCGAAGGTTGACGAGGCGCGCAAGGAGGACAAAGAGGCGCGCGAGGAGGCCAAAGAGGCGCGCGCAGACGGAGATCGGCGTGTGGCGCAGGACGGAGATCGGCGGGACGACAAATGGGAAAAGGAGGAGGTCCGTGAGGCACGCATGGAAAGGAGGAAGAATGCGATGGATGCGGAGTGAAAGGTCCATATTCTGCACCCAGATTCTCCAAGCTCTCAACTCCTCATTCCTAGATTCCCAGATCCTTCCGTCGCACATTTTGGTGTCTGTTCCTTGGAGACCCTCGCTTTCGCTCGCTAAACTCTCTTCCACCCGAGGCCCTTTCATATATTCCTGTTCGGATTCTGCCTCAATTATAACGACCTGGTTAGTAGTCACACATGTCTCGCACCAATCTCACAGTCATCCGGACGTGCTTGACCAGAATAAACACTCCCAATTTCCAAGCTTGTGTGGGAAAATAAATATCTTGAGTGGCATTCTTCTCAGACAGCTTTGTGGACATTTTTCCTTGACTACGCTGGCGGGGTATCTACGACGCACGGTGCACCTGACGAGCCTTTCGGCCGCAAAACGATTCTGGATGAACTTATTCCAGATTCAATGGAATGGAGACTATCCGCCACACCAGCCGCGATTGGGGCAGTGTGCCATTCCGAGTCTTACTCTAGCTTGACGTGTTTATACCTCAGCAGATTTGCACAGTGCACAAAGATTAACCATGAGTACGCTGTGGTCGCTCATAATATAGACCTGGGGGAAATCCTGAGCGGGCGATGGCTGTGACGAGACCTCGGGGGAAACACGCTCATCGTCGAATTCTTTCTTCTTCTGTCTCCTTCAAATAAGATGTGCACACTCAGCCCATCATGGTGACGCTATGCTCGATAGAAGGCAAAATTATCGAAACATCCTTGTATTATCAGGTCCGGAGACCCATCCAACGGCTGCACACCTACACACCAAGACTCACACCGGACTGAACACGAACGCGGGGCTGTTTTCATCGACGAAGCGCCACATCACCTCCTCCTTCAAATCTCTCGCCTTCCAGTCGTTCAGCGACGCGGGGAAATAAGGAAGGGACGACACAAGCGTCTGGTCGTGCGCGATGACCACAAGAAAGTCCGGATCCGCATCGAACGTCGCGACCTTTTCCAACGACACTTTCGCCGCCACGGGGTCCGCGTACACCGAGCCCGGGACGTCCGCGAGCGCGAGCAGGGGCTCGGCGCGGGAGGGGACGTCGAAGACGCGCGGTTCGCTCCCCCAGGACCAGAAGTAGTCCGTCGAGATGGCGGATCTGCTCGTTTCCAGGAGGTGTGCGGGGCAGGGGAAGTGGCGTTGGAGGTGCGGCCGGGGACGTAGCTGGCCGGGGTGGTGGAACGCGTCGCCGCCGAGCAGGACGAACGACGACGGGGTGACGCGCGCGAGGGCTGACAGGTGGCCCGGGAGGTGCTGGACCTGGCATAAGACATATGTTGCTAGCTGGAGGCGCATACACTCACACCGGGGGTGTCAAGGAGATAGAGGCTTCCATCTCCGAAATAATCGATCGCCTTGAGCCCGCGGAACGTCAACTCGAAGCTCAATTTGCGGACATCGTGGCCACTGCAAACAAGCAGGTAAGAATATTATGAGAACGGGATCGAGGGTACGTTTACTGACGCAAAATCACTGGTTTGTAAGACACCATCTGGGAACTGAGGGTAAAGTTCTCTGTTAGTGCCAGGCCCAATAACGAGAGCAGTAGTGTTGGGAAACCTTGACATATCGCCTTCAGATAAATAAGATTTAGGTCAGCATGCGTAAATTCCTCAGTACACGCAAACGCGCCGCCATACCGATATGATCAAAATGCGAATGGCTGCAAAAAATGAAACCGCTCAATTCCGCGTCCGTGTTGGGACGTGCTGCGAACACACCTCCAAATTACAGCCTGTATGCTCTCGAGCGCAATTCCGCCTTGTTCCAGAAGCTGCCCGATATCCTTGAACTCGCTCGGGACGCTATACACGCCCGCCGCAAACAGCGCGGAAATCGCGGGTGGGTAGTTCATCGGTTAACGCGACGACGTTGAACGCCCTGACATCGACTGTCGCGTCTGATGCTGGGATTCCGAAGTCGTTGAACGCCGCGAAGGTATTTGCGGGGGAGAGGAGGAGGGCGAGACATGCGCGTGAGCGCCTTGCGAACAGCATTGTTGAGAGAGTTTCAACTGTAGGCTGGACAGATGAGTATACATGTATGTGCTTACCGTTTTATAAGGCTAGTGAGTCAACCGTAATCCTAACATGTTTCAAGAGACGGGACCGAGGACTACCGAGGACAAGTGCAGAGAGACTCCCATTAAGAAATATGAGTTAATGGACACAGTCGGGTGAATAATAAAAGCTAGCGCCGAATGGTGACAGGCCGAGGAAAATGGGACTAGTTCTTTCTGCGCGCCTCGTATCCCACTCAGCTGAACGAGAAGATGGTCCGAAAGAGCAAGTGAACTGCGATAAACGCGGGCTGTCCACACATCGCCAGCGGCGGCGCGAGCCAAGAGAGCCTGCAAGGTGCGCAAAAGGGGCGCGTATAATGGATGATACTAACCAACCAAGGAGGGCTTGAATTCTCTGCGGAACAAGCTGGCTGTTACCGATACTGGACGTGTGATAAGGTAGACTAGTTGTGAGAATCTATGGAGAATACGAGACATGATAAGCAGGCATACAAGATGATGTAAAAGAGCAGATATGTATAAGAGAAGTCAGAGCGAATCTGATGAGTATGCCAAAAAATTGGGAGAGTTATCGGTTTGGAAGAGAACGACGCTACCGGCAAGCAAGAAGCCTGCCGGCCCGATCCAGTACACAGGAGCACTCAGTCGGCAGCATGGGAGCTGAGCAAGAGAGGCCCAAATATTCTCGCTCTGGATCGCGAGGTCGATCTCGTACACAAGGCACTCCCGGGACTTCGGAGATGAGGTTGAAGCCCGAGAAACACCAAGCGTGAAGATAGAGCTCAAAAGGGATGGTGGGTGGGGTCGAAAAATGCCGTGCGAGGGCGAGGCCGACCGCGAGGATGGATGTCGCGAGCACGAAGAAAAGATGTGACTTGTAACCGAAGTCACAAGTCATGTACCCGGGGTGATTCTTCCATTCTGTCGTCTACCTTATCTTACACTTATGCTAGCCGGAGCAAGCTCTCGTAGCTTCAGCTAGCAATAAGGTAGACTAGTTGTGAGAATCTATGGAGAATACGAGACATGATAAGCAGGCATACAAGATGATGTAAAAGAGCAGATATGTATAAGAGAAGTCAGAGCGAATCTGATGAGTATGCCAAAAAATTGGGAGAGTTATCGGTTTGGAAGAGAACGACGCTACCGGCAAGCAAGAAGCCTGCCGGCCCGATCCAGTACACAGGAGCACTCAGTCGGCAGCATGGGAGCTGAGCGAGAGAGGCCCAAATATTCTCGCTCTGGATCGCGAGGTCGATCTCGTACACAAGGCACTCCCGGGACTTCGGAGATGAAGATGAAGCCCGAGAAACACCAAACCCGGAGCAACGCTCCCAAGAGCAGAGCTCGCGTGAAGGGCAAATCGAAGAGACCGAAAACACCACACAGGAGTGGAGCGGAGGAAAAGAGAAGGAGGTTATGAATGGGTCCCGCCCTATGGGTCTGTATGGGTGCGATATGCAGATAACCATCCCAGACCGTGCCGAACAAATCCATGATGCAGCAAAATTATAACGTAAATTGGTATACGTTCGGCAGTTAAGATAGAAGAGCTGAAAGAGACTCCTCCAGTGAGCCCCGGGGATCCTGGAGTGCCCTCCCGACCCACTCGCATAGATCATCGCCGAGGGGCCGTGCCAGACAACATTGCCGCATCGGGGATTCAAATATGCCGATTGGCATATCCGGCAGGGAAGATGGATGAGAATTCCAATATGCCGATTTGGCATATCCGGCAGGGAAGATAGATGGGAAAGGGCGGGCATAAGCTGATCAACCCCATTGTGAAAGGGATCAAACGCGGTCCCACCCCATGGGTCTGTATGGGTGCGATGTGCAGATAACCATCCCAGACCATGCCGAACAAATCCATGATGCAGCCAAATTATAACGTAGATCGGTATACATTCGGCATTTAAAATAGAAGAGCTGAAAGAGACTCCTCCAGTGAGCCCTGGGGTTCCTGGAGTGCCCCCCCGACCCACTCGCACAGATCATCGCCGAGCAGCCGTGCCAGACAACATTGCTGCATCAAGGATTCAAATATGCCGATTGGCATATCCGGCAAAGAAGATAGATGAGAAAGGGCGGGCATAAACTGATCGACCCCATGGTGAAGGGGATCAAACATGCACCCCAGTGCATGCACAGTGGCAAAGAGATAGAGATAATAGAGCCCCCGCACCCCGGGAACCACCCGGAAGTGCAGCCAGGCTCACTACATAAAAATAGTAAAAGTGTGCACTCAGCGAATGTCCCCAGCATTGAGAGAAACTTTAGGAGGCAACAATAGCATATTGGAGCGAAGAACGATAGCCCGCAGGACTGCCCAGCGCCACAAAGTGGGCCTGGAAAGCCTGGGATGACGAGCAAATGCATACGGTACCCAGCCGGGCCCGAAAGGACTTGGGATAGGCCAAGTAGTTCAGAGGATGGACATATGGATGTCCAGGAGATACAGTCGAAAAATGCCGTGCGAGGGCGAGGCCGACCGCGAGGATGGATGTCGCGAGCACGAAGAAAAGATGTGACTTGTAACCGAAGTCACAAGTCATGTACCCGGGGTGATTCTTCCATTCTGTCGTCTACCTTATCTTACACTTATGCTAGCCGGAGCAAGCTCTCGTAGCTTCAGCTAGCACAGTGGTTATGCGGCGGCATTCCGATGAAGGAACGGCCACGTACGGGACTTGTAGAGGAAATGCAGTGATCCGACGCAGAAATGTGGTGATCCGACGCGTATGAGCTGCGATGCGGTGGCCAGAAGACTTTTTGGGATGAGTGGACACACGATGGACAGCCAGGAAGAAGAAAAGCTCGCATTCGATCCACATTCAATGCAACAACCACAACAACCACATAAACGCCAGCACACCCGCTTCCAGCCAGGAAAGAAGCGCCGCTCATACGGGAGGGAGGCGGGCTCGACCCGCACCTCGGCCCACAGTCGAAGATAGCCTCGCATGTGGGAAAGGATACAGAAATAGCGGGGAACAGGGCTTAGGTGCACATGACAGTCGTACACCGCTTTCCCCAGCAAAACGAGAAGGGCTTGCGATAGCGCTCGGCGGTAGTGCAGAAACGAACCCGGGCCTCTCGCGATTTTAATTCCTGATCCCGTAACTCCTGAGTCGCAACATTGATAATGTAACATTCTACAGCTCCTCGTGGCTAACCTTGCTGTCCAGGCCGACGAGCTCGACGGTGAAGACGAGCGCCGAGTTGGCGGGGATGACGGAGCCGAAGCCGCGCGAGCCTGGAAAATGGGATGAGGAATGGAGTGGGCGACGCCGAGGTAAGACGGACCGTATGCCATGCCGGAGGGGATGGTGAGGGTGCGCTTCTCGCCCTTGCACATGCCCAAGAGACCCTCGTCCCAGCCCTTGATGACTTGCCCGACACCGACTGCAGAGAGTTGGGATTAAAATAATTGGGCAGCGTGGGCGCTTAAGCTTACGTGTCAGCGGAAGGGGCGAGCCACGGTCAAGGCTGTTCTTGCGCGTGAGTTTGTGCTATCCGTGGTACGAAAGAAAAACAGCAGACCTGGAGTCAAACTTGACCCCGGTGGTGAAGAGGGTTCCGGTCTAGGAGCTAGTTTGGCTACAGCCTTGGAATCCGCTGGGACCACGCACGTAGTGGACCTGGATCGAGTCTCCCTTGGCTGCTTTCGCCGGGCAGTCCTCGGGCATGAAAGTAGTGTCAATCTGCAGCTCGGTCGGGGGGTCTGCGGCCAGCACGACGACGGCGAAGAGGAGGGACGAGAGCCAAGTAGCGACGCGCATTGTCACGGTAGGTTAATGAGAATGAAACTGACACGTGATCCGGCAGAGCCCGAGATACCAAACACCCCAAAACTGTATCGTACCAAATCTTTCACCACCACAGGCCAGCCATCATGGTAAAATCCGCCCCGTCCCTCTGCAGCCTGCCCATCGACTGACCGTCCGTCCGTCCAGCCTTCCCAAAAGACTTTCCGCACCAAGCGCATTCTGGCAAAAGCGGGTCGCCAGAACCGGTGCGCTTTTTAAAAATTCTGCGACTCTTTCACCTCGCCTGACTTGTGGGATCCCAGTCCGATTCCCCAATGGTTCCGCCTCAAGACCGACACAAAAATCCAGGTCCGTTGCGTCATTTCAGGGCTACGCTGCTCTCGACTTACATCCCAAACAGTACAACGCAAAGAGACGGCATTGGCGCAGTACGCTCTTGTTCCCTTTTCTGTTCCGTTCAGCATCTCACGGCGATCCCAGGGACCAAGCTGAACATCTGAGTGTGTCAGCAGCAGAAGGAGAGGGTCGCACTGGCCTGTTACTATGTTTTTGGCGCGTCTATGTCTATGATACACATGAGGCCATCGACGGGCCAGCACTACGCTTTGCATATCGAACGACCTGAATCACTCGATCGGCGACCCCGACGCTTGTACCCCGTATTGTCAGCACTTCCGGACACACGAGGCCCGTGCTTCAATGTCGGGTTCAGCGGGATATCTTGAACTGTACTGCGTCGTTCTCTTGCGTGTCACTTTGTGTTCATGGGACACCATGAACACGCAAGTTGTTCCAACACCACGCCTGGAACGTTGAATGGCGCAGTTACTAACCATAAGCGCAACTTGAGGCGGGGAGCTGTGTTGCGTGCGGAATTCGGGTCTGCCCACGATATCATTTTCGTCTATTCCGTTCGGACGAATTCCCCAGTCCGGACTTCGCAGAGGCCTATTGAACTGCGCGTTCCTCTTGTGTATGTCTATGGACACGCAAGCAGCTCTGAAATGATCCGACCACGTCTGGAACGTTGTTTGAATGGTAACCATAAGCGTAACTTCAGTCGGTTGTAGTCCTCTAATACTCCACACGCGCTCTGAACATGGTGTATTTGCCGACTACAACCCCAATCCTACCCCCTCATGTCGTCGGCATCTTAAGACACGTCGTCTTCAGTCCATCTCGAATTCGCGCGTAAGCAAGCTCCTCCAGCAATAAACAAATGAAAAAAGCGCACCTCCGCTCCACTTCGCCACCTCCACGAGCAAATTGCGCTTGTTCTCGATGGCCGTGGCCGACCGCAGCTCGTACAGCGTCGCTAGCAGCTCGTAAATACACAGTGAGCTGAGGGAGAGCGAAAGGCGTACAGAGGTTGAACAGGAAGGGCTCAGCGATGACGACACTTTGCGGGGACGCGTGCAGCGCCTTTTCCATCTCGTCGATGCCCTGCGTGAAGTACGCGCGCGTCAGGGATGCAGCTTACATACCAAGGGTGCCCGCACCTCCTTCAATTTCCCTTGGCTCAGCAGCGCGACGCACAGATTATTCACCGCCTGCAAATGCTCAGCCTTCCGCGGGTGCGTAGTAAGCAACGAGACGCACGACATGGTTGTCCGGCGCCTCCTCCAGGATACCAACGCGCAGCACCTCGCTCGCGCGCGGCCAGTCGCCCTCGGCCGCCGCCAGCAGCGCCGCGTTCATCGCGCGCGTCGCCGGCAGCGTGCTCGGGTCCGCGGCGGCCGCGGCGAAGTGGCGTTCCGCCATCCCGAGGTTCCCGCTCTGCAGGTAGATGCGCGCGACGGCGGAGCGCAGCGCGGGGGACGTGACGTCTGCGCCCTGCGTGCACAGCGGCTCGAGGAGCTTCGCTGCCGCGGCGTAGTCCTGTTGCATCAATCAATAATGGGGAAGGACGGCGGAGAGAGACGGACCTTCATCTCCATGAGCTGCGAAGCCATAATGAGGCACACGCGCGCGCCGCGCTCCTTCCACATCGCGACGGCGGTGTGCTCGCCCCGGGCCTTGCGCGCGCGGCTCTTGCACTTGCGCAGCAGCGCGTGCAGCGCGTCGAGGTACGCCATGTGGTCGCCCGTCCAGTACTTGAGCCGCGCGTGCATCACCTCGAGCTCGAACGGCAGCACGCGGTCGAACAGCCACGCGCGCGCCGCGGGGGGCTCGATCGCGTTGAGCAGCCCGAAGAGGTTCGTGCACTCGGCGGTGGTCTGGTTGAAGAGCCGCAGGCGCGCGAGCGAGGAGAGGCGGAGATACCAGAGCTGCGCGCGCGGTTATGTGCGGGCTCACAAAACGGCAAGGACACGCACACCGAGGATGAGGGTCAGATCTTCCGGGTCGGACGTGACGATCCTGTCGCGCGCCATCCGGGCCAGGGCGCGCCAGGCGTTCGACATCTGTATTGCGCGCTCAATCGGAATTCACTCACAAACAGGCAGAACAGCACTCACGACGAGTGTGTGGAAGTCGGTGCGCTGCCATTCGCCGTTGAGGTCTCGCACGGGGCGTTTATCAGGGGGATGAATGTATTTGTTGAGAAGCGTAGTCAACGGATCGGTCTACGTGAGGAAGTGTACATGAACGGGCGCATCCACCAGACCAGCAGACGCGGGGAAGCGGAAAGGGCGCGTACGTTTGGGATGGGGAGGAACATGGTCGGGATGCAGAGGCCCGGGAGGTACAGCTCGGGCGCGTCCTCCTCGTCGCTGTCGGACTGCGGCGGCGGAGGCACGGGCTTGTCGCGGTTGGTGGGTGATTGCAGCGGGCTTCCGAAGGGATTTGGGGACGCAGGGACGGCGGGTGCGAGCGGGACTTCGTCGGCGGCGGGGGCGATCGTGTGCTGCGATTCGGTCGGGGTGACGGCGGTTTCTTCGTCCTCGTCCTCGTCTTCGTCCTCATCGTCGATGAGGAACGGGTCAGGCACCTCGGGCTCAACGAACACCGTCGGAGGGCTCGTGAACATCGGCTCCGAGTCCACCGCTGCATCGGGCTCTCCATACAGACTTGAACCTTCCGAGGCTGAGTCTCCGGACAGGTAATCCGCCATTTCTTCTTTAGACGTCGACGAGGGCGCGAGCGAGGCAACGTCGAGGGTGTGGAGGGTAGTATCTGCGAGGGAAGGCGCGAAGTCGGTGGTGAAAGGGGAAAGAGTGATGGTGGCATCCTGATATGATCCTCGCCGCTTGACCACAACGCGCTTCACTGCTCTAACCAGGCCCTTGAACGGCACCCTCACGGGGAACAGCTGCCCCGGTATCGACCTAAACGATCCCGGCTTGCGCCGTGCTACAAAAAGGGCGGGTCGCGGTGCTGGGGAACTCGACATTTTCCTTTGAATGCTACTAGACTCTTCGTTCTGCGCTACTCCTTTATACCATCTCGCTAGGGCCTCGCTTTGGTCTACCTCGCACTCGGTCCACACTGCTCTTGAATTCAGCCTAATTTCATCAGTAATTTGATCCGCTTTGGCCTGGGAAGGTCCAGATCAGCTCGCATTATGGTCGGGTTCCGTCGGGACCACACTGACGGAACCACAGGCCTCCAGCTCCGTGCTAGTGTGAATTTAATGTAATTCCATACGATGAAAGCTCGGCATGATGCAGTGGTTAATACAGCTGGATATATGGATATGGTATGTAACAACGCCTCCGTCTCACATCCCCGCCTGCCGGTTCAGAATGTAGTGGCTCAAATCCTGCCACCCCCCGCCCACCCGGCACATAACCTTCTTCGTCACCATAATGTCCGCCTTGCCCGTCCGCGTGAGCGTAGTCAGCCGGCACGTAATCACCTTGCGGCTCAGCGCATTCGAGAACGCATACTGCGCCTTGACCTCCTCGCCCTCCTTGGGGATCTTCTTCAGCGGCGGGTCCACGCGCTCGACGAGCAGCCCGTGCGAGATCGAGTTGACCACGAACGCCACCTCCGTGTCGAGCGGGTCGCGCGGGTTCCCGGGCACGTACTCGTGCAGCGGGAGGTTGTCCATCGTCGGCGTGTACGTGCCCGTGCGCGAGCCAGAGCGCGACGACGCGCGGCTCGGCCCGTCGCGGAAGCTCGACGGCGGGAGCTTCCCCGCGCTGCTCGGTAACGGCGGCCGCGCCCCCGGGCGCGAGGGCGTGCCGGGGAACACAGGCAGCTGCTGCACCCGCGCACGCAGCGCAAACTCGGGCGTCTGCGCCCGCGCGGCCGCGTTCTTGAACGTGCCGTCGTCGTTATTCGACATCGACGACCCCGGCCGCGAGACGGAGGAGAGATGGAAGGTGGGGATGGGGATCATGGACCGGCTCGGTGGCCGGGCGGGATGCAAGGAGGACGCGCCCGAGGCGGAGAACGCCGGCGAGAATGCACGCTGCTGCATTGACGTCGTCCGTCCCCCCTCGTCGTCCCATCCATCGTCCGACTGCGGCGGTGCAATCGAACGCAATTTGTTGTTCGGGGCAGGGATGTTGCTTGGCGTCTTGGGGCGTGCCCGGGGCGTCGTGGGCATGCCAGGCGTGTACGAGCGGGACGGCGTCTGCGGGCGAGATGGGGTCTGTGCCCGTGAAGGGGTTTGTGCTCGAGATGGAGCTTGTGATCTGGATGGAGGGCGGTAGGAAGGAAGCGGAGGATGGGTGGCGGGTAATGGAGGCCGCGAAGAGGATTGTGTTGTGGATACGGAAGATGTCACTGGGGACCACGGGCGTGAAGACGCCATGGAGGTCCGAGAAAAACTTCGTTTGAACATTCCACCGATGCTCGGCATGTCACTGTACGCCCCTGCAGCGGAAGGTGAGCGTTTGGGCGGCGTTCCCTTGACCGTGGACGATCGATCATCCGAGTCAACTTTCGTTGAACTGTTCCAACGTTGTTTGAGTGGTGCCGATGAACTGCCCGCACGACTCTTGGAACTGTCGACTTTCGTTGCTCGCGGTGAAGAATCAGGCGTGACGCTCGTACTATACTTGTGTCCGGGTCGGTCAGGTGTAGTCGGTGTTGGTGTCACTCCAGGACGGAACCCCGAAAATATAGACGTCCGCTGGCGGCGAATACTGTGCGAGGCGGGCGGAGGCTCGGACGACGGCGTCCGAGTGAGATTGTTCTTGTTGATCGTCAAAGGGGTAACGGTGTTGCCAGTGATCTTACGGGCAAATTTCCTAAAGGGAGAAATAGAACGTGAAATGGTGCTCGCAGCACCGCCAGTTCTCGAGGACCTTGAACCACTAGGAGGAGTATTGAGATAGCCGTTCCGCGTGGTGGACGTCGCGCCGGACACGCTGGATCCGTTCTCGCTGGGAGCATCGCCTCCCAAAAGCAACTTGCGTGCGATCTCCATCTCCGAGTCGGTTCTCAATATTCTCTCCTTCAGATTCTTCCACCGCTGCGCAGACTCTGCGTGTCTACGCAGCGTTTCACCGTTCTTGGTGACGCGATCCCGCACGCCCTTGTCGATAATGGAGAGAACTTTGGAAGTGGCGGGCATATAGTGCCTGATCAGACCTCATTAGCGCGTGCAGCCAGATAACCGCAGGTACTAGCATACTTTTTCTTCGCCTCGAATGAGTCTAGAAGCGAAGTATAGAGCTCGAAGTTTGGGGTCTTGTCGCTCCGTTGGGACGTATCGGACGAGGTGGAATGGGACAGAGGATCCTCGGAGCGTCTGTGAACCTGCCATATGAATTCCTGCAGCGCCAAAGTCAATTGGGATTCGTAAGGCAGAAAAAAAAAGTGACGCGCCTGGCAGCGATTCACAGCCTTCTCGAGGCTCGACATCATACCATCCGCCTGGTCGGTGACCGTCCGAAACACCGTCAACCACTTGTCCTCCTTCAACTCTTCCCTTAACACGTCGCTCTCATCCTGGACAGCCTCCCATTCGGCCGCCAACGTGGCATGCTTTCGCAAAATGAGCGCGTTCTCGCTTGAATCTCTGGTCTGCGAGACGGTCGGTGTAGGAGCGCTGTGAAGGATAGGCTCTAACGCGTCGTTGACGGACTTCATCCCCTTTGACACGGTTTCGATCCGCTCATCTAGACTCATGAGGGATTGGTCGATGATTGTGGTGGTCCCGGCAGTGTCTCCCGACCCCTGCGACTTGTGCCGAAGCTCTTGGATCTCTGGGGGAGACCCCGTCAGGATCCGGGACATCTGTAGTACGCATAGCACGCACCAAATATACGCGTTTGTATATCAGAAATCGTATACGAGAGCTCGGTCATATGCGTGGAGACAGCTAGAAGCCGCAGATCCCTGGTGGCAGGTCAGAAAATTCTCTCGCCGCTGCGACGCGACGTACTCCTGGCTCTTCTGCTTTCCATGCTTCATGGGCGGTGGCGGTAGAGGCTTTGCAGTGATAGTGAGGTTTTCTGGCGGGAACCACATGAGATAGGCCGATACGCGTCGGGAACGGCGCACCTTCATCCTCCTGATTTAGGGATCTGGACGAGGACGAGGACATGGATCCCGGAGACGGTGGGGCCTTCAGGCTGGCCTGGGAACTCGAGACAGCGAGGGAGACCATAGCAGAAAAGGAAGAAGGAGTGAGGTAGAGCTAAGCTATAATGGAATGTGCAACAAGGTTATGATACAAGACTTCGAGAAATCCGCGGTCACTGGGCTCCGGTCGTAAAAGTGGTGTCGTGAGGGTATAATGTTGTCGAGGCCAGACGCGACGGATCCCTGTCCGCCGTTGTAGGAGAATTATTCGGAGTAGAGTTTGGCGGGGAATTGCTGGATGGAGGCAGTGCACGTGAGCGGCCTGCCTGAGAGGCTGCCTCGTGGCGCCATCGAAAATTAATTTACCTCGAACGGCCGTAAATCTCCCGCTTGTAATCCTCCACTCCATGTTTTTCTTGGGATATTCGGGTCTACTGCGTCTCTTCCAACCATTCATTTTACTGAACATAATCTTCATTGGATACCTTGCGGTCCCCGGCGGCATCGGGCATGCTTTTTTATGGCTGATAAATGATTCTGGCGGCGTTGACGCGGAGTCTACTAGTCTAGTCCCGAATGGTCAGACTTTATTACTAGCGGACATGTAAAATCAATACAAGAAATAAACGGTGCAACCGGATCTCCTGAACCAACATCGCAAAGCATTTCGATGCAATCCTGCGACCATATTCCCCCTCATAGCCTATTAGCAAGTTATATAAAAAATCAAGAAAAATTATCTGCTACCTCGTCTATGAATAACACTACCGCCCATCAACAATGATCTTCCGGTTATGATGACATCATGAACAGTTGTGACTTGGGTAACATGTTGAATTTGAGAGGGTATACAAAAAATAAAAATACAGCATGACGGTCTAGGCAAATACAATATATCACAGTGAAAAGATCACCAAAAGGCACACCTAGGATGCCCATGAGAAATAATCAAAGCTAAAACCAACGATCGCACATACCATCCAGAAAAGCATTGGCAGAGATTCTCTATGGACGTTGCTTGCAGTATCAATTTTTCGACCTGTTGATTGACAGGTAAATAGACCTCCGGGTCGAAATCTCGTCCTAATAGACCATTAGCAGTTTGATCAGTGGAAAATCGGGCATATTACCGGTCAGTTTATGTTGTACGCGATTGTATACAGACAACGCCTTGCCGTTGCGGACCTCTTGAGCACCGGGGTTCGCCACTACTTCGTTGAAGATGTAATTTTCGTCCGCCTTGAGCTTGCGTTTCGGCCCCTGCGGGTGTGCGGCGACCCGAGCCAGATCCGCAACGCGCTTGGGATCCGAGTCTATCAAAAAAGGACCGTTTGTAATCAACTTCCTCAGTATCCGGGAAAGACGCACCAGTTCGTCGGATATCGGCACTTGGCTGGGTGAGTCGCCAATTCATTAGCGGATCGTAGATGAATGCCTCCAATACAGCCATCAGAGACTCCTTGTTGTCACGCAACACTCTCATAGTGATTTCGCATGTATTTCTGAAACTGCCCTCAATACCGCTGACCTAGATAAAGGGTCAGTATCCAATCTTGAGAACAATGTCAATCATTACCTCCTGGAGACATTCAACGGTTTAGAAGATGGTTTCGCGGCATTACAATAATCGGACTTACCATGGCGTGCGTAAGCATCCTCGTCAATCTGAACGGTATCCGCTCTGGGAACTTGTCTCGGTGCATAGCGATTTCAAAGCAGTCGCCAAAGTCGATATGGATAACCTTGCCAGTGCTTCGCTCAAGCAGAAGATTTGAAGGGTGTCGGTCGCCGAGTCCAAGAATGTGCCCCACCATGCTATTTACAGCAAGAGAGCGGGTATAGGTCGCCCGACGTTCTAACCAGT
This sequence comes from Mycena rosella, assembly GCA_029378255.1. Lineage (NCBI taxonomy): Eukaryota > Fungi > Basidiomycota > Agaricomycetes > Agaricales > Mycenaceae > Mycena > Mycena rosella. The sequence continues at coordinate 516,567 of JARKIE010000034.1, read as the reverse complement.
GCTCGGAATTGGTGCTCTTGAGCCACAGAACCCTATAAAGGTCCTGCCCGGTCGTGTTTTCGAGCGCATATTCAAACACCTCAATCTTTTGAAGTAAGGTCAAGTTCTCGTAATCCGGAGCCATCTGAGGAACGTGAGACACCCAGACGACAAAGAAATTGAACATTCCGCACCTGGATCATCATTCGGTACTCGATGTTAAGCACAACCTTCCGCGCCTCACGGTGGTCGCGGACGAGAACATGAAGAGTATCGCTGTCTTGCACCCAACCCAAGAGGCCGGCGTTCGGCGCCAACGGTATCACGGGATACCGTTGTATGTGCAACCTCCGCTTGAAGCTGGGGGTATCCACGGAAAGAAGCGTGTTTACAAGACTGAACAATTGCATGACACGTTCGTCTTGGCGAAGATCCTCGTGTCCTACGACAGACCGTGAGTTGGAGATTCATCGGGCAATATCCAAGGGTCCAGACCTTTGAGAACATACTGATAGTCCCGGCCATCGCTGCCTGTCAGAGAAAGGCGTCGCGGCCGTTGTTTTGACGCAATAACAGTCAGCTTGGGGCTGAATTTTTCTATCTGGATCACTTCGTGGCCACTGCGATATGTCCCTGGACCGAAAAATCAGAGGATGCGCCCCACATATTTAATAAATCATACCAGGAACGGCCAGCTCGAGATCCCGAGCTTTCAATAACCGCGGCGAGACGTATTGCAGATCGAGTGTCGTAAGCTGGGGCAATTGTTTTTCGACCTTTTTGAAGACCTAACGACGGCGCATCAGCAAAGATCCTCAAAGCAATCAAATTGAACTCTGACAGCGTAGTAGATGTCCCAGGCCTTGTCCAATTCGCTTGATTCACCGTAAGTCCGATACCTCCGACAAGCGTCACGGGCCTCGCGCAATTCGCGGCCAAACACTTGAGCGAAAGATGTCTCGCGAGCGGTTTGGGGTCCCTGATGGCAATATCAACGACCCAATGGGGAAGTGATTGGTAAGTGAACTGACTTGATCCAGCAAATCGTGCAAGGGCTGAAGAACAGCGATCATGCCGTCGGGATTCTTTTCAGTGAAGTACAAACGCGATGCTTCTTCGAGCCCCTCGTGCCACCTTTCATGCCAAAGGATTGCGACACGGATTAATTCCGCGCTAACGATTTCGGCCTTTTGATCCGAAAATGAGGGCAATTCAAGTCTCGTTCGTGGCACACATACCTGCTCGACAATCTTGAAGCTGTGCTCCTTCATTGCACTCATGATTGCATACGCTGCTGCTTGTCTCGTCTTGCTTGAAGACGCAGACGCCACAACTAGAGGATAAATCAATGCTTGGGGATGATTCTTGCCGACGTCGAGAAGGATGCTGTTGATGTCTTTGCGAATATTTGCGTAGGGTGTTTGAATCCTGGCGATGATCTGAACAAATGTCAGATGTGCATGCAATCCAAGAAGTATAACTGAACCTGAGGAATGACATCAAGCCAGGTGTCGACTTCGACGATGCGGAATCCGCTGTTGATTGCTTGACTAACATCGTCGTGTGCACCCCATTCAAACCACAACGTCAACAACCTGAGGGTATCTTGCAGCGCCTCTTCATTGCGAAGGGAAATGGAACGGAAGAAGCCTGATATGGAGGGGTCAGGCGTGGTTTATTGCCAATGGATGTGACTCAAACCAGTAATGGCCTGAACAGCATGCGCCGCAAGTCGGCTCCCGACAATGTCGACTGTTCGGTCCTGTGTTTTCATAACACCGATAACTTCGAAGTTCGCCAAGGCCCATGTATGCCAGGCCTTGTACCATTCGCCATCGTAATGAGTGGCGAGTAGATACGAGTTCAGAATTTCCGTGTAATGTTGTTGCTGTAACGACCGTGAGTCTGCGTCTCTCACAAGAATACGAGGACTGACCGAAGACCATTCGGGGCGCAGCTGAGCCTCCCACTCCCCCAGTTTGAAATAGCATCGGGCAAGCAACTTCGAGAGATGAGCCGCTCGCGGGTTGGGTGCTCCAGACCGAGGCTCAATCTCCCGACTTGTTTCAGCCTCGAGATCGTCGGCGATAGTAGCAGTGAACTGGCGGAGGAAGAGTAGAGTATCCTCAGGCTGTTGTACGTCATGTTGTGCCCACATGAACTTGAGTTGGGTATACACAACGTCTGGTGGGGCTTGCGTCTGGCGAGCATGTGACTATAGGAAAAAATGGTGAACTTGGTGACTTGAAGGTACAAATAAGGACGCACTGGGGAAAGTAGAGAATTGATGGTCTTGTCGGCCAATGTCATCCGCTCAGAGGCGCGACAAAGATTGGCAAATTTGATCCACATGTCCGGGTCCGACTAAAAGTTTCACAGAAAAGTTAGCGAATTCAGGGGACAGCCGACCAGGTTGTGTATACCTCCGGGTTGATAACGAGTGTCCGGACCTGCAGGATGCGCTGCCAAACTTCGACATCTGGCTGGCAGCCTTGTAAACTACGAAGAGGGTAAGCACACAGAGCAGAAGACCCAAAGAACGCCAATACCGTTTCATCCAAGTTTTGCGCATGGTTTTCTGACGTTCGGGCTGGTCCGCATTCTTCTTGTACGCAATGATCTCCTCGAGCTCAGAAAGCAGCTGCGCCCGAACCATTACGCTAGCGAGAAAAATCAGCTAAAGATAGAGCAGTCTTGTCAAGGAAAAGAAATCACTTGTACGACCGCCCATAGCCATCCCCGACAAACGAAGTCAATTCAGGATACAGAAGGTCTCGTGTCTTGGCAATGTGGAACAGGGCTCTGGGGAAATTGTTTAGGTGGACCGCCATAATAGCCTTGTAGAAATGGCGATCGGATGAATCCTGCTTCATCGTGCCAATGTAGGCGTCCATAGAATCCCAATCCGCCAACGACCACGCTGCTGCAGCCGCCATAGGAGATATTTCGGTTCGGTGTTCAGCGTTCGCATCTCCCCAAACGCGGTCCACTTGGACGGCCAGAAGGTCCCATTCGCCGAGGGCATGCAGGCACTTCATCCTGCCAATCTCTGTCTCCATCGATGGCGCGTATTCCCGAGACTTCCTGTCATACGCCTGCAGGGCTTCTTGCCAGCGGCCGAGCTTCTCGTACCACTCTTCGTGCTCCTGGATCTCATACTGCTCACGGGCAGTGACCAGAGTGCCCCAGGCAGCGTCGTGCTGCTGGAGTCGAGTGTTGATCGATATGAGCGCCTCAATAGTCGCAGGAGAGGAGTCGGCGAAAAACTGGAGTTCTTTATAATGGAGGGCCTTCGCGTGGGCGCCATGTCTGAGAGCATGTTCACCTAGAGTTACGTGCTCGATCGGGAGTGGTTTCTCCTGGTGTTCCATGAACTCGGCCAAATTGAGAATGGCATGGATGATCTCCGACGGAGCAATACGAGATTCTAGGGCAGACTCGAGGGCGGCCACTAGTTCTTCCTGAAAATATAATTAGGTATGAGGGGACAGGGATTAATGGTTAAACGCACCTGATATTGATCATATAGCTCGGTCCAGCAAGAGAGAAAAGCCGCATTGAAGAGGTCTTTCGCGAGAGGTGGGTGAGCATCGACCAGGCTCATACAAGCGCGAACAGCGTGGGAAGGCGATTCTTTCATGAATTCAAGACGAACTCGTCGCATCCACTCATTCCAATCGTTGCCCGTAATGACATGAGAGATATCCCATGCATTCTTGAGATGCATTTGATTGACAATGAGCTTGGGGGCCTCAGCCGGAGCAGAAAATTCGGGCATTTTCGAGCTGTCGTTTGAACTGACCGGGGAATTATTTAAGCGGCAGTGGCTGTGACGTGACGTCAGAATGCTTACACATTGTTCTCCTGCGAGAGGCGCTCGCCGTTGAGGAGTTTGGTGATGAGAGATTCATATCGGGGGTGAGACATCTTGGTGCGAATGAGACACTGTGAGGTTGTGAGCAACAACGGCCAAGCAGTGGAGCAATTTCGCGTACCTGGTTAATCATGGGAACAAAAACGGCAAAATCCGATCCCAGTTGCACAACAAGAGAGCAGAGAGTTTCCAAAACAGCAAGGCGAAGCTCGTTGTTTGCTCCGTTCAAAACGCGGACCAGCGGATGAATGATACGAGACGCATGGTCAGAGAAATTAACATGCTTCGTCAATCCATCAATGGTCTGTATCGCCCGCTTGCGCAAGGCTGTATTCGCATCCACCCGTTCATATGTTTTGACAATGACCTGTACACAAACATTAGCTCAGACCTCTCGGGGAAGATGAAAATCCCTACCGGTATGATGAGGTAGAGATACTCTTCGAGAATTGAGCCGAAACTGTGAAGCGCATCGAATATCTTGATTTGCGTCTGAGCTCGTTTTGGACTGAATTCGTTATCAAACGCTTTCAGGATCAGAGGGATAACGGTGGGCAGAAGCGGCTTGAAGTCTGCGGCCAACGCGTTACCGAGGGCTTCGATGAGAGACACGAGCGGCAGTTGAAGCGTCGTGTTGTCCCACAGCTCCTTGACGAGACCAAATACAGACATAGTGTAGTTTCGGACATGCTGCTTGATGATCCCGACCAGTATGGCGAGTTGCTGCAAATGGAACTCTTGTAGGCGAGCGGGAGAGCTTCGCGTAACAGCGGCAAATGCAGGAATAACCTGACACGCTTAGTCAGCAGGCTCTCGGGATAACAGTACGAACGAGATACCTGAGGTAGAAAGGCGACACATTTGAGGCCTTGGGTCTTGAAAATGGACATTATTGCTTCGATGACGGTGTGGTAGTGATTATTGAGGGAGGGATCCTTCAAAATCGCCAGCAGAGACGTCATGACCACGGTTTGAAAGTAATCGTCTGTAGCAGTCGAAGCACTCGGCTGAGTCAGGGCGACCTGGTTCACGGCCGTCATTGCAATTTCGCTAGACCCAGATTCATCCGATTTGCTCTAAGGAACAATATATCAGAACCAGCTCAAGAAATCTCTCTCCTTATAAAATTGCGTGTCCGAAGCCTTCGAACTCCGCCAGGCAATCAGCGGATTGGCGCTCGACCGCGTAGCACCACGACAACGCAAAATAAAAGGCCTCCTCAGTCGAAGTGCCGGGGTGCTTCGGCGCCCCGGCGCGCTCTTATATTAAATAAAATAAAAAGCAAGTAGCGCTCACCTTGCGTCGGTAAGGATCCAAGGCACCAATGATTCCGAGGACCTTGAAAACCTCACGTCGGACTATTGGTGTCGTTTCCGTCCGCAAAATACGACCTAGTAACTGAAGTAGTTCGGGGTGCTCGACATAGGGGGTGATGACGTAAGAGGTGCTCGAACACAACTGGCCAAGAGTGTGAAGAGCTGCATCCCTCTTGACAAGAGAGGGGTCCGAGAGTTGGGTAATTATGACCTGCATGAGCTGGGGTACATAAGGCACAGCATCTTCGCCCGCAACAACAGACAATTCGCCGAGACACATGATGATATTGGCGGCTACGGTGGCGTTGCTATCATGCGCCTTCAGCATAAGGGCAGCCAAGATTGGGAGCGCATCTGCGCCAGGAAATCATCAGCATGGTCGCCGCAAATACAACGCAGGGGCGCGGTGACGCACAAGGTTTCATGAAGCCTTGTGTTACGTTGACGAGCATTGTCAGCAGAGACGTGCATTCCTCGCGACTACGCCTGCAGGGATATAAACTAAACAAAGAAGATGAAGATAAAGGAGAGCCGTACTTGATAGTCGAGTACTCTAGTTCTGTCAAAAGCTGGATCAACGTTTTGCGCAGTGACGGAACAACGTAAGCAGGATTGTTCTTGGCAAGTCGCTGGCAAGAAGATACTTGTCAGTAATTGGCCAGTCGATCATGAAAAACAACATACACCGATGAGAGCGACTGCTGCGACTCGATTCTCGAACACTTCATCGTTCAATGCGATAAACAATGATCGAACGTTTTCCGCTTGAGCCTAGTTTGAATGCTATGAATATGTGAAAGACGATGGCACTGATGGGAAATACCAAGTGTTTATCGAAGCCCGAGTGAAGGGAGGATAAAACCACCTTTCTGATGGATGCGTCTTAAGATGCGTCCATGAACAACAGTCGTGGCATTGATAGGCAAGGAAATACCTGGATCGGCGATGCCCACAGTCAATAGCTTGTTTAAAACGTCGCTGATGACTTGGACTAATTTTCCTGTGAGATAGATATCAAACGCGGCGTAAACTAAGTCCTTACTGGCATGGCTGCTTGAAGAGTAGAAGATGGGGTCGCGAACGAAGAGGCGGCAACAAGTGATGGCAGCAGCACGCCGGATCTCTGCATTATCCTCCTCTAGGTATGGCAAGGCGCAGCTGCGAACGAACTCGTTCAAAACATGACCTTCGATCTTGTGTAAGACCATGAGCGCCGGACCAATTGTTGGACTTACCACTGAAATCGAAGGATCCCAGCGTGGACAGGGCCAACTTGATGAGCTCGGGATTCTTGTCACTGGGAATTACCTCGACTGTAGTCGAGGCGTCGCTGTTGGCTCGACGCAATGGAAGTGGGGCCCCAACCGGATTGTAGTTTTTGCCACTCAAAGTAACTGACAAAAGATCCAAAAGGCGAGCTGGATACCCTGGTGAGTTGACCCAGGTGGAATACAGACGAAGTCGGACCTTGGATAATCTTCAAAAAAGGTGGAATATTTGTAGCGATTGCAACAAGCGCTTCTCGTAGAGGTTCGCTCAGTCCACAATTGAACATCAATTCTAGGACGTCGTGCAGCCACTTCCAAAATAATTAGACCATCTCGCTACGCCATGCTGCTGGTCAAGCACTGACCTTCGTCAGGGCAGGGCCAACCGCAGCAGCTAGCATAGCGATGCACTGGAAGATGGGGCCTTCTGCTTCCACGTTCTTCTTCCTGCAAATAAGATTGAGGGACTGCCTGTAGGTCCGTAACTGCACCTACTTTTGGACCTGAAGGCCCTGTCTGCGACAGCAAATGTAAATTCAAGCAAGATATTCAACGTATATAACTTACTTGATATGCTGCATCGCCGACTCCAAGTACGGCTTCATGTCGCTCTTGACAAAGGTGGCAGTATATCCGATAGCAACAAAAGCTGCCGAAACATTAGAGTGGTATAAAAGATGTTGGAACGAGCACTACCCATGTGACGGTCGGTGGGCTTGTCCAACATGTCCAGGAGGTGTGCCATGGATTTCTTGAGGTAGAGGTCACTAAAGGTTTGCGTATCGTATGTGGCAAGATTCGGTATCAGTGACATGACCAGCTTGCGAATAAGGGTGTCTCGGTGGGATCTGAATCGTAGGATTTGTTCAGCGGTATCTGGGAAAACATCCCTCATAAACTGGGAGAGAATGAGCAACAGCGAGGAGGTCTATCTGGAGGCCCTCACCATCCCGCCGTGAAGCAGAAGCACGCGATACGCGAGCAATGATGCGTGTATAATTTCAGGCTGCGCTTGGCGCAAACCGGCCTGTGCATCGCGCAGTATGTTCTCCAGATACGGATTCTTGTTCGGGCGCTCCCGCTGCGCCACGATCTCGAGGCACGTTGCGAGGAGTTCCGCAGCAGCCTCTCGCACTATCACACGCTGATCCCTCAGAGGTACGAGTATGTTGTCAAAAACAAGACCAATGTGCGCGTAGAAATATGTGGGGCTATTTCGAGCAAGCTCCTTCAAGATGAGGACGCCCGCGTACCGCGGAGATTCCTGTTTGTCCGGTTGGATTAAATTTATGGCGGCAGGGACTTGGTGATCCATAAATGACTCGTTGAACGCTCCTCCCGCGGACGAGACGTGATTGATGCTCTTGGAAGCGGCAAACACGATCTTGCCCAGAGTTTGCGAGGCAAGGAGCATAAGGTTGATATCCGGATCAGGGAGGAGGTGTTTGACATAATTGTAGAAGCGGAAGAGGTTGCGTTTGGAATCTAGAGTTTCTTCGCCGTCAATTTGGAGAAGAAGATCTGCAAGTTAAACAGACATTAAAGGGAATACAGTCGAGTCCAAAAGGAACGAACCCATTGCCAAGAGTCCCCCCAGCTTCTTCTCGTTGTACGGGCTATGCATGTGGTCGAAGATGCCCTGGTTCACGTTATCCCAAACTTTCCCAGCAACATCGGGAGACATTTCGGCCACCGTGGTCGCAACCTCGTATATCGAGTCAGCATACAAACGGTTGTATGAAGTAGAAGAGGCGAACATAGTTGCGCAAGTCTATCGCGTGTTGTAGCCTAACGTCTGGATTTTTGCTCCCGAGATTGCGGAAAATGGCCTCGAGGGGGTCGTGTTGGTCCATATGGTCCGACATTCCGGTGTGTCGTGTCTTACGGTGCCAATTCGCGTTGCAATTCGTCTGGACCCTAGAACGGCGATACACGCATAGCGAGAGTCACTGAAAGGTGTTTGACAGGAATTCAGCTGCTTGCCGATATTTGGTCGTAGTAGCCGCTCTTGGCTGCCGCTACGACTACTTGATATACTTTCGAAGGCTAACGAGTTCCGTACCTGGCTACCGACTACTCTTCCATACTGCATCTTATGCGCTAACCAGTTCCCTGACACCACTAATGCGACGTCGCTCGATCAAATCGGACCCATAGGCACCCGAGCTCACAGTGCTCAGCTTAGTATAAGATGTATCGCGCAACGACACGACTTGGCTGTCTACTCTACATCGTACTTGTGTTCGGGGTGCGCACTGTGTAGTTGCCAATGACCGCCTTCTCTTCGGTTGGCCTGCGAGTCCTCAGTTCTTTGGTTCACCTTCTCGGTACGCCCATTTTATTTCCTTGAACTTGAAGTCTGACTTGAAGGATTGAACATATTAACCAGGCCTCACCGTCCTTACGCACTGCCTCTCGCGAAGATTGGCCACCGAAGACAGGAAGACACTGGCTCGTCTTACATGGCCACGCCTGTGCACCCTCCTAGTCTTTCTCGACTCGTGGCTATTTTTGTTCACCAGTGAGTACTGACACGTTGCGCGCGACACGGAACTCACAGTGTTCAGGCGGTCTCTTGATTTTCGGCGTGGGCCTTGAAACCCATGAAGCCGCCTGCTCAGCCGGGATATACCTCTGCATTGTTTTCTACGCCTCTTCCAAGTTGTTGATATATGCCTTTTTGAGTACGGTCCCGGATCGTCCTTTGAGGTATTCCATATTTTTGAGATCGCATTTCCAGTCGAAAAGGTGCACGTCGTTTGGGGCGCGGAAAGACGGCTTCGATCCCCAGTTTACATCATTTCGGCTGCTACTGTGTGAGCCAAGTTTGATTTCTGGATCCAGAACATAATTCTCATGATCAATGGTCCAAAGTGCCCTTTACGGTGGTATAATTGCACTGTTATTTTTCGGTACGTTTTCAAGTTCCGTCTCCCAACTTCATTAATTAATTTCGTGCCAGGTCGTGTCTCGCAATTCCGGGATGGTGACAGGGCGTGTATGTCTGTGATTTTTTTCAAATGTGGCTCCACCTTAGAGGCCTCAGGTGTTATCGGTTTAAAACCTACGGCCTCCATCCCCTTGCTTTCGTACGATCTGTGAGTGGAGACCTGTTCAAGGCAATTAGTACATGGCTTAACCTCGACAGCTACATCAACGTGTTCCTGACGTCGCTATTTCTCTGGCCGTTGTTACGCTCAAACCTCTCCACTCCACAGCTAAAGAGGGTGGCTATTCGGACGCTATTGTAGACCACCCATTTCCATTTCCTCTTACCCTCCCTCATCGTGTTTCAGATCATCAGCAGCGGCCCTGACAACATCAACGGTAAGGCGAGGAAGACGCAATGAAGCATTTACTGAATTAAACACACAGGTCAACATGGTCGTCCTGACGGTTTTAAAGGGCCATGAGCTGGGATGGGTGTGTCTGGCATCGTGTGGGACGGATGTGCGGATCTCGCTACTTTATCCGTGTCTATTTCATGATTCCCTAGGTTGTCCTCAATGCGCTCGCTCTCTTTTGGGTAACCGGTGCATCGCGCCAAGGTACCGGTACTCTGGCGACTTCATGCGTGGACTGCGATCGGCGTATCGACACCCCCTCCGATGGCCTCATCCTCAACATATCTCCCAAGAACGGGTCCGTCAGGCACATCTCGAAAGGTCCAGAGTCGATGCGGTCTTGGGACGGCAGCAAACGAAACTCCGTCCGGCCTATGGTCGACGACGACGTGGAACTCGCGGGCCGCAGGCACTCGATGCTCAAGACCATGAACATCTTCCGGATGGGGTCTGTCCCGCGCGAGGCGCAAGAGTTCCAGGTGCGCCCTGGACCTTTTTCGGCTTCCTCGACGTCGTCTAACTTTGCTCAGATCCATGTCACTACCGAGTTCGACAGCAGCACTAGTCCGTCGGCCGCTGATTCGGATAAACCGGAGCCCGACTTCGCCTCGACGCACATTGACATTGGGGCCGCGGCCTGAATTCGATATTTCCGTGATTGCCAATTTCTGTCTCGCTTCAAGCGTTCACCCCCTACTTTCCACTCTTGGTATATACAAACACGTTTCGTTTCGATCCCTACCTTACCCTCTTTTAACCGATTTATTATCCCCTCCCCATGCTTGTATTTCGTGCGGCAATCTATCCGAGTCGTACAACAGCAGTCTTCCGCAATTAGAAGTGGCCGCTCAACGTAACTTTCCACTCCAAAGTTCGCCTTCAAATTTGACAGGCGTAACCTGGCCGAAGTTGCATGTACAAAGTTTTATCGACTATCCTAACGTCTTGGTCGCGATACGAGAGAGTGGTACATATGGTACAGCGGGACGGCGCCCTGTTGGCTATTATACAACTGCTGAGTTCACTTGACTTGTACGATTACTGTTCCGTGCACGAAACGGCCGGTGTACCAATTCCAACGTCGCGTATACCCGCCGCGGGATGAGTCTGGGGCAGGGACTGAGGGAGTAGACATTCCACCAAGGTCTCTATGTCATGTCTCTCCGTCCACCTCCATCTCAGTGTCCACCTTCATCTCAGTGTCGACCTCCATCTCAGTGTCCCGGCGCCGCGTCTTCGTGACGGCCGTGAAAAGGGTGTGGAGGGCATCCACCGCATCCTTGCTCGCATCCACCAACATCCTCTCTCTGTGGGGCTTGTACTTCGACGGGTCCACCGAGTTCTTATACCCGCCAAACAGCCCCTCAAGCGACCAGAGGTGCGAGACGGTCATCAACGACGCGGAATCCGCAGCAATGAGGTCATTGAGACACGGGATGATTTGGGGGTGCTGCAAGAGACGCGGATAATATCGGCCGCTGATGAGAGTAAGCGACATGATAGCTTCGTATCCGGGGGCAAGGATCGGGCGGAATTTGTAGCCAGTAGGTGCTACGGGGAGTGCATAAGAGGGGGTTTCCCCCAGGGTAGTAGCCTTTGGGACTGTCGACGGGCCTCCACTGGAGATGGACTCGACGTTCCGCGGCAGATTCGGGTCCTCCCAGTCCGAGTCGGCGAGTTCGTAAAGCATACCACTGACTCGACATTCGCGCTTCGCGCCTGCGTCTACGATGAAAATCGTGTCTATCTTCATGAATGCCCCCCTCGAAACAGCACCATATTGCGAAGAATCTCCTCCACGAGCAGCGAGCGTCGCCCTGTTTGCGGCACCGGGACCAGCTGGCGCGAAGATGTGCTGAGCACCGGTAGGAGCCAAGCAGTTTCGAGGAACCTTGAGCCGGACCAAATCATCAGCCCAAATGCGCTCTCCACCCCACCAAAGTCCCTGGAACCTGGTTTGGCTTATTACACGAGCGGGCGGCGGTAGAGGTTGGCCACGGGGTCCGGTGGAAATGGATCCACCGTATGCATTGTTGGTACCGGCGAATTCTATAGCAGACTGGAGCGACGAGGGGGGTGGAATAGGCCGGGTTGGGGCTGGTGGGACGCTCAGTTTGGCCTCCCACTCGTCCGTTAAGCACCAAAATCCAGACAACATAGAACCTATTTGGAGAGCAAACGCGAATGGGACCGAAGTGTCGATAAAAAGAGGTGGCATGGCAGGCGACTGGGGGCAAGGATCAAATTTGGACATTGTTTCCGTGGTGAGGTCCCAGTCGTCGCCGAGACAGCTGGCCATTTCTCTCAAAATGACATCGGAGACGATGTGTGATTGGTAGGGGATGACCTTGTCCTCTGGGAAAAGATACGTCCGAGAAATAGCCAAGAATTGCACCTTGTAGTGTGTGGTTTGGCGGGCGACCCAGGGTGTAGGGACCTGGTCCGCAGCGACGCTCTCAGCGGGACCAGGGATTGAACGGATACTCAATTTCACCTCGTCGATGATGGCCGGCCAAAATTTTATAGCCTCTCCTTCGTGTTCTCCAGGCCGCACGATGGAGGTCTCTAGGGCGCACCAGACCAACTCCCCCTCTCTGAACCACCGGGGCAAACCGCCCTCTGGAGGAGGCCTGCAGGCGTCTCGGAGATTGTTGTTCCGCTCCACCAACATTATGTTCTTCGTCTGGATATGGGATGCCGGCTTCAATCTGCTGGTTTTTTGGACGGCGGCGTAGGTTTTATTGTTTTGTAAACGGTCGCCTGACCGAGGTTTGGAAAAAATGTCCTTCTTCCGCTCGATTTTCTCTGGTTTTGGCCGGGAAGGACGGGACGGGGACGGAGATTGTGAATGGCGGAGAAGGCCCATCGAGGACGATATCTCGCGCTGGGGTTTTTTGGAGCAGTATTTACACTTGCACTGCTCGCTGCCATCCCCCATGAGCCAGATGGCATGAGGGATGAACTCTGGAACAGAGCGAAAGCGAGACCTGCTTTCCGAACCTTCATCGTCCTCGTGAGCATAGTTCATAGGACGCCATAGAAAACGAACCAAAGAGGTAGACGTCATGTCGAGGATTGTCAGCCTTGCCTTTGTGGTGGTCAAACATGCGGTATCCGCTCGGGAAGTCTCTCAGGACATGATGCTCTCCAGCTACAGCCGTTTAGAACACGCGCAGAACTTAGCCAGGGGGGACTTACTCAGTTTCAATGCGAAGGAGATGGCGTCCCCCACGCCGAGGCGCCATTTAACAGCGAGAGGCTCGTCCAGGCCGACGTGCTGCATGTAATTTACGCAGCCCTCATCATCTACCTCTCGCGTAGTGTTTTGGGGCCACAGAGCCGAATCGCCATCGGAACGGGGAAAGTCTATGAAAGTGGGGTTGTTCGGTAATGTGTGCTTGCTCGAATGGTTTCTGTGAGACATTGCTCAAGCCGGCGGATGCGCAGCGTAAGGTGGCAATGTCTGAGCGAAACTTGGTGAATTGACGATGGGGCTCCAGACAGACAGGAACAAACATATTCTCTTTTCTTCTCTACCACAACCTTGAATGAAGCACAACCATTCTACAGCTCCTTCACCCGTCGGGATCTTTTCCATACACGATAAGACGCCTTGTTCATCTACGCTCTGCATGCTTCTCCCTTGCAGAGACGTTAAACGACTTGGCAAGAATAAAGTTTTTTTGCCCCTGCAGATCGTCTACCTTCGTTGCTCCGGGACGACGATTTGACGGAGCACGACACTTGTAATATATATATCGGCGCCGTTGAGTACTCGTTGTCCAAAATACACTTAATAGATACATATGATTCTACATCCAAAAAAAAGAGAAAATACTTTTGTTAGAGGAAGAAGCACCTCTCTTTGAGACCACGCAGGCCCAGCAGGTCCTGAGACTACTCAACAACAATCATCACAGCGTGAAGAGAAAAACGCACCCAATCTGCCTGTGTAACCCACAAGTCCGATACCCCATCCATTTTGCCCAGCACCGCCGCACCCTTCCATGCCAATACCGTAGGCTCAACCTCTTTGGGCGGCGGTATAATCTGCACCTTCTCCATATCAGCCACCAGAGGCGTGGCTATAGCCTGCAACCTGCGCACAAGGCGTCAGCGACGCTGAATAAACGTCGAGAAAGAAACCAGCAGCAACCTGCTCTCCAGCCCATGTGCCATTCCCGGGATATTCGCGCTCCCCCCAATGACCAGCACAGCCTGTAAGTACTTTCGTATCTTCTCGTCGCCGCCCGCCGCGCGTGCGCTGTTGAAGATGGCGACATCCAAGGGCAGCTTGCTTGCCTCGAAGCACACATCGATGCCGAATCCCCCAGGGTGCTTCGTTGGCACAAGGGTCTTGACGCCCTTGCCTTCCTCGTCCAGCTGTACTATTTCGATAGTGTCTGCGTCTGTATTTTAAGCGTCAGCGTGTGTATGCACCCGGGCACTGAATATCTTAACCTCCGCGGGCAGCTGGTGGTTTGATCATAGGGATTGCTGGCATCAGGTGCTGCGTCGAGATTATCATGGCGGAGGTCTGCAATGCACTTTCAGTTAGCCTGAGATGAGGCGGAGCATGAAGTTAATACTATTTGATCACCATGGTGTTCGAGGATCTCATCGGAGACGTCAGGGTGCGAGATAGAGCGAAGATTCTCTTGTTTTTGCTTGAACTGGACCATCCGGGGCTCAAAAATAACCTATAAATGTACAAGTTAATGTCGAGGTAGCCTAAATCAACTGTATTTACCATCGGGGCCAATATGATCTCATCGTAGGCTCGGAGACCATATTTTTCCGTCGGTTTGAACGGCTGCCGCACGATGAAATCGTACAAGTTCAACGCGACGTCGCCCTGATAAAGAGTCGATCAGCACTGTAACAGCAACCGAATATGTCAGGGTCACCTCAGCGAGGGTACAGAGCCGCGCCTTCAAATCTTCCATGACACCCCAATCGTAAGATCTCGCCAAATTTATATCTCGGTATGGAAAGTGGATCCGCTCGAGCAGAACATAGAGGAACTCGGTGATATCGTCGCCTCCCATGTTGAGATTTAGCCTATTCCTTTCCGTTAGCAGTGGGAATGAAGTTTGAGACTCTGAATATACCGGGTGTCTGGAATGATCAATCCCTCGTCGACACACGCTATACTCGTTTTCACGGCGCCAATGTCGACTACACAAGCATTAGATAGTCCGGCGCCGTAAGTCGCAGCAAGAGATTCCTTGATATCGTCAGCGGCGGACAATCGCAACAATGTAAGACCCCACCTGCTGCGCGCACAGCTGTTTGAATCCCATCGTCACGAGAAGCAGATTCGCAAACTCGCGAAGATACGATCTGTCATACAAATCTGGCACGACGAGAACAACCGAGTAATCCTAGCAAGCGCGTCAGTGCAGGCGAAACAACACCGGGATTCTGGTTTCACCTTGTAGTCGCCGGGATTCACACCCAGTCTGTCGCGCAGAGTATGTTGTATAACCGTCTCGACGTCTGCGAGAATGACTTGTGCTGAAGAACCGTAGTCGCGGGTATTGAAATTCGATCCCCGGATGGGCCAGCGTACGGCGTAGCCTGACTCCTGCGGGTTGGCTAGACGGAGGGCCTGGTGCGTTGAATGCAGAAAACGGTGGGGAGGAGCAGACAATGTATTTACCTTGTCTCCCACCAGAACATCTGCGCCGTCCTTGACCCACTCCAGCTGATACGCGTCATTATGTTCTGCAATAATTTCGGGCTGAAATTGCTCGTTAAAAGTCGAGGCAACATTTGCAGCGTTCGGAGTGACGCGCAGTTTGTAAAAGCGCATTCTATCTCGCAAAGAGATGGTGACTTCAGCTATCTTCTCATCGAACTGAATATGAAACTAAGTTGCTGTATTGAATTATTTAGGAAAAACCCAAATTACCGGGTCGTCTGAAGTTACAGTAACCTCGTACTCGTCGTTGGTCTCCGCGGAACCCCCCTCTTGCGGGATTACTGTTTTGCCCTTACGCGGCCGATATATGGCCTCGACGAATTTAGATAGGGGAGCGTCGGATGCAGGATTTATTTTGCGAGCAACAACATTCGGAACAGAAACGGGGAAGACGTCGGAACCCTTGCCTATGCGGAGAAAGCGGGAACCTGGATGAATGACGATGATCTGGGACCCTCGTCTGGAACATGCTCAGCCCCTGCTGTAGTTCAAACGATTTAGACACACCTCGAATCCTGGGGGGGCACCACGTCATCCTGGCGGGCCTTTGACTTTTTCTGAGCATTTCTAGCCCAAATGGATTGTGATTCGGACTTGAGGTAATTCGAGAGCGTGTGTTTCGGATTCGGTGCTAGAGGAACGTGGAAAGTCGTGTACCGCAGGCCGTCCTCGTCGCGTCTTGCATTAGGAATTCCTCGAGGCATGATTTGAGACGCGTTCGAGCGTCACGGTTGTGACCAATCGTGATTCGCACTGTTCGGACGTGTTCTGAATCTGCCCTCGTTCTTTAAACCATGTCCCAAAACCAAGGAGATATCCTGGAGCGGATCGCCGCCGCGCGCCGGGAGGCAGAAATTCTGAAGGAGAAGATTCGAGCCGTGAGGATTCAAACCATGAGGGAATCTACGGCGGCAGACAGTCATGTATCTCAAAGCACCCCGAGAACATCGACATCTCAGACCGCCACGTTGCCGCCACGACAAGCGATACACAAGCGGATTACGCTTCTCCTTCGCAGCCGATGTGAGTCTCCATTGTTATTGGGGGTTAGGCTCATGGGCGACCCCTTCATAGTATGAAAGATATTGACAGTACCACGGACTCCTGCTAAATTTCCTGACTGGCCACATCAAGGACAGCTCCCGCCAGCCCGATGAAGAATCACTTGGGCTGACAGGCAGTCGTGGGGCACGCACACTTCGCGAGATAACGAATAAACTGGGATTCTGCCAGCCTTGCCTTGATATCCGGAGGCTTGTTGCGGCGCGCAGTCGACATACATATTTTCCAGTCCCATGGCAACACTGTCGAGCCATCGGTCCTCGAATTCCTCACTGGGACCGGCCTAAAGCTACTACTGGCCTACTTACATTCCATGTTATTCACATGTAACATTTTCAATTATCTTGATTCTTGTTTGTTTCGAAGTCTGAAGTGAACAGAATTGGATACAAAAACACAATTTATTGACTTCAATTCTGTATACTTCTTCCAGGAATCCAGAGAGCAAACCCAGGTCCCATCTACTCATGTACGCCAAAGAAAAAAGGAAACGAGGGGAGGGAATGACTGGCCCAGTATGGGCGGAACAACGACAGATCGAGCGGCGGGAACGGTGCAGTGGGGACAATGCAAAAACATGCATGAACACACGAGGTAGGTGGGGGTGGGGTGGGGGTGAGTGAGTACGGACGGACGGGAGGGGGGGAACGCGGGGGAGGGAATAAAATAAAGAAATTAGCGCCGGAACATATTTTACTTAAATAGAACACACGCGAAGGGATGAATGTAAGTGTAGGATGGGATGAGGGAAAAAGCGAGTGCAATTGTCCGTTCTGTAGTGCGTGAATGCGTGTAAGGTCGTATCGTTCCTGGTGTGTGACAGTCTACCCGGTTGGACGGCCGGAGGGAGTCGTGTGAGTGATGTTCAGATCGTGCGTGCAAAAGATGTCGATGTAGATGAGGAACGGGCTGCGATAACATGATCCCATTATGCGGCGGAATACAAAAACAGGTTGTTCGTAGCCGCAATCTATCGATTAAATCAGGACGTTCATTCGTTGGGAGAATGTAGAAGAAGACTCACAGCGATCGTGTTCTCTTTTGGATGCCAGCTAGCATGCAGGATCTTTTTGTTGAAATCTAGGGTCTCGAGCTGCATGGCGTCCCTCAGCCCGTTCTGCTTCACCCCGTTCTTGGCACCCGCCTTCATGCCCGGCAGCGGTCCACCAATTTTCTTGGCTTTGAAGGCGGACTTGTCGGCTTGCAGCACGACGTCATTTAGCGTGTCCGTGTCGTATATCCGGAAGTAATTATGGTAGGAGCCCGTTAACACATGTCTGCGAAGGAAGGAAGCAAGCAAGATCAGCGCCAGCCGAAAGGGAGATCCAGATGGTCACACGCACTTGTCATCACCGCCCCAGACGCACTCGTACTTGTCGAAGATGCAGTCGTTTTCGTACAAGTCGCAGAGTTTCCCGCGCAGATGGTCATGGATCGGGATGGTCTTCACCGGCCGCGACTCCATGTTGACGTCCCAGATCTTTAAGGACAGATAATCCCTCGATAGGATGTATCGTCCGTCGTGGCTGAATTTGACGTCGGAGATGGATGAGATAATCTCTGAGAAGAACGACCGCGTCGTGGGGTCCTCTTCCTCCTCAAAGCCTAGTCTGGTCAGTTTATTAATTCAGGAGCCGGTAGAACGAAACACACATTTGGCGTGTCGGTCACAAAGTGCCGAGTCCCGCATGTCAGCAAGCTTGATGTTGCTTTTTGAGCTCGAGTACATGAACAGATTGCAATGTGACGGGTGGAATTCAGCAGCCGTAATGACCTCTGTCAGTTCTTCCATGTTAACAGGCTTGATGTCGACGATGTCTGGAATGCTGATTCAGCGGAGAAATAACACAAAAAGAACAAGGACGCACTGAAACTTTGGTCGCTGATATTCAGGTTCCATAAGTTAACGCGGAGGTCGTCGGCGGAGATGTAAGTCTCCTGGTCAGAGTTGACGGATATCGAGTGTATGTGGTAAGCGTGTGCGTTGGAGTAGACTTTACGTGGGACTGCGGCAATAATATTGTCCTGCTGTGTCATGCGGGGAAGTCTGAGGTGATTGGATGCTGTCGGTGGGGGTAGAGGGCGTTGACCGTCGTGGTGGTTTGACTCGGACACGACCCGGAGGGACTTTTCAAACACCTTCCACAGCTTGATGGTCTTGTCTGTGCGGCGATGAGAAGGTGATCGAGCGCTGCATCGCAGTACTCACCATTCGTCGATAACAGAAAGTGGGCCGAGTTCTGTCGTCTGCACCACTTGATCTTGTTGATCTTCTCCTCGATTTCCAGCGACTTCAAGTAGTCGAACTCTGGCTCGTGAGACTGGAACTCGGTATAAAACTTGTACTCGCAGCCCTTTTTCTGAGTGCATGTGCGCGGTTAGCGTAGTCCGCGGAGAGCGGAGTGAGGCACGCACGGATTCATTTCGCTCAAAAAGCACGACACGGCCGCCCTTGTCTCCCGTGGCGAGGTAGTTTCCTGTCGAGTCAAACTCGACGGTGGATATTATATCGGCTGGAGAAACCGACAAGGTCAGACGAGACGCCTGGACCGGGAGATCAACAACCTTCGGTGATGTCTTCCACCTCTCCCTTGTCTCCGAAACACTGCGCAAATCGCCAGCCATTTGAGCCAGATGGGTCGTCCATTTGAGGGATTTAGGAATTGCTCGTTTGCTCGTCGGCGGGTCCGTGGCGAGAGAGAGCAGATGGATTTGGAGAATCGCCCTGGATAATGTAAGGAGAGATCCAATCCGTCTGACGATGCCGTTTTGATCCTGTTTGGGTCACGAATCACGATAAACAAGCTCTCTTTCGACCACCATGGCCATCGCACCCATTACTGGAATGCTCAGAAAGAGATTCTGGCTCGACATCAGCACTGGCCTGGGGCTTGGTCTCTCGGCAGGCGCAGCATTTTGGTCAGTTCTTGTCGTCTTACGCCCGCTCTAATCCTCACACCTCCGACAGGTATGGCTACGAGTTGCCATTCAGTGAGTTCTGCTAACACCCACAGCCACTACACCGAGACGCTTTCTGACACCATATCTTGCAGGAGCACGCCAGGAAGCGTTTTACCTCAAACTTGAGCAGCAGAAGCTCGCGGCCGCGCAGCAGTGATGAAGTGGTCTCGGGGTGTCGAGAAGGGACGAGCAGCTGCATTAAAGAAAGTGCTCTACGATAAATCAATACATCCAGCAAACGAATAACTTAGCCCGTCAGTCGCTATCGTAGCAGGCCCAATCTCCTCAGCTCGTCGCAACTGGGCACCACCTCATCTTCAATCCGCTTCACTTTCTCCCAGTCTGTCCCGAGCCCAAACACTCCAATCTCTGCCTCCTTGGCTCGCACCTTGCTGTCGTGCCCCGCCTGACAGTCCGAATACAGCTTTCGCGTGTATATCTTGTCCACGTTGGTCTCGAATTTGGCGAGTGCCGGGCCAGACTGATGTTGGTGTTTCTCGGGACTGTCCTTGACAGCCGTAAGTTTTCTCCAGTCAATCCCTTCCCGCACGAGCTCCACTCCGATAACTGGATGCCGCATGACTTCGTTAGGGTCGACGTGGTATCTGACCCCCATGCCACCCGTTTGCCGTTCGACGTTATACCGGGCAGTTCTTGTCCATCTGAAGTCCGGATCGGGAATTGGCGGCGTTGTGAACAGATTCGGCAGTGCCGATAATAGTGAAAATCCGAACAGGAGGATGAGTGGAAGGAGCTGCACCAGGGAGGAGCGCTGTTCTGCGTTGCCTCCTTGTTGTTGCCGTGCTCCGCCGCCGCCGCCGCCCATACGTGTGGTCCGGAAGCCACCGGAACCGAAAGTCGTAGTAAAGACTAGCAGGAAAACAAATGAGCGCCGTGTTTGAAGTTTTTGACGGAGAAAACGCACCTGGGCCGCCACCAAAGCCGTTCCCAAAGCCACCTCCTCCACCTCCCCCAAAGAACATGTTGAACAGATCTTCGGGGCTGAGCTCGCCTTCGAATCCACCACCGCCCCCACCAAACGACTGGAATCCCGACGCCCGGGACGGCATACCGCTGGACCGGTCTTCTGGGTCCGACCCACTCCGGTCATAAATTGTGCGTTTTTGAGGGTCTGTGCAAGCGTAAGGAAGGCTCGAGCCAAGAAGAAATCACGGCACGAACCCGAGAGAACTTGAAATGCTTTCGAGACCACTTCATTGTGCACATCGGGTCAGAAAATTAGGTCGCGTGCAAACCCATGTACCCACATTTAAAGGCCTCGTCGGCACCTGGGGCGCCGTTCTTGTCAGGGTGAAGTGCGAGCGCCAGCTGTATAATAATAATGAGTAAAATAATCGACGATAGCACCAAGACACACCTTTCGATAAGCTTTCTTAATCTCCGCCTCTTCGCAGTCCCGCTTTACCGAGAGTATCTCATAGTACTCTGTGACCTTGCAGCCCCGGACGCGTCGCACCACCGCCCCTTGCTCAGCGGTGTACTCCCGTTTCTCACCGCCGATCCCGCCCGCCGTCCCGTTCCCCTTGCTGCTGCTACGGCTCGCCCCGTTCACATTCCGGTGCTTCGAGCCCGCAGCCGACGGATGCGTCTCCGTCGATGTGGACGGCTCCCCCGCGGCGCCCCCGTTCGCAGAGCTCGTCGACTCCGCGGCCGCCGCCGTGTTTATCGAGGCCAAGAGCCGCACTGCCTGCGGGGTCTCGAACAACGAGATGGACTTCTGCGCAAACTTGCGCGCGCTGGGGTAGTTCGCAGCGGAGAAGTGCTTTTGCGCAATGGCGAGACATCGGGTAGCCTCCTCGCGATTGCTTTCCATGGTCGTTGCGGGCGTCAACTAAAGTGCAAGCTTGCTGTCCGATTAGGGTTGCTGGCCAGCAGTTGGTCGTTCCTGGGCGAATGTAGGCTGCAGACAGACCTGCAACAGTCCAAAATCGGGGGGGAAGTGGACGTGGAACTCGAGTTGGCCGTGTTTGCTTTCGGGGCCCTCGGATGCCAAATCGGGCAACTGATGTAAGTTAGTCGCGCCGGAACTCATCCCAATGACCTGAGATACTCTCATGAAATTTGAAGCCAGCTGAAAAACACTTCACATTGAACCTTGCATTTCATCCCTCATTAATTTTTTTTCTAAAATCGTGTCGGAATTCCAAGTTTCAATGGTGGTTGAACCGGAACCGGCCAGGCTGGGCTCATCTTCGGATGGCTGGTAATCGCGCGCCAGAAGTTCCAGAGACCTTACGTATTCCCTTTTCAGCTCAAATTTCCCTCAAGTGGTCATCGTGTAGTCTCAATGTGGGAACCCGGATGAATATATATAGAAGCCCGTGATAATCAACCCAGAATATAAAACGAGAAACATCTAGACGGGGAAAGACGAAGCACGGACAGTCTTAATCCATGCCGCCGCCGCACCCGGATACTGTACGAAGCATTTATTAGAAATAATCTCGAAGAGGACAAACGGAGACTTGCCTCCCAAACCATCGCGCCCGCATCTTTGAACACATTTCAATTTAGGGATCCAGAAAGTGCAGAGACGACTCACTCCATCCTTGGCTTTTAGCTGTAGCTAGACAGCCAGCAAGCGTCGCGGCCGCCATGAAGCCGTTATCGGCCGCGCTGGTTGTTCCCGGTTTCCCTACCACCAGCTTCGAGAGCGGGACTCCGCTGGCGGCAATTTGAAACAGAGCCGTCTTAGGCCAGGTGTTCGAGGAGGTGGTTAAGAGATTAGCGCATGTAGTGTATTCCGTGGCTCCCTCTGTTGGAAGATCAATGGTTGAATTAATTTAGCTGTATCGGAATCTTCTCACGGTTGTAAAACTTGAAAGAGGTTGAGCAAATGAATTTGTCGGGTAGAAGAAAAAGAACCCACTTGGACGTTATACCAGTCAATTAAGTTGCCGACACTAGCGTGGACTTTCAAATAACCACCTCCGCCCCAGAAGGTGCCGGGGGAGAACCTGAAGATTTTTTGAGTTACTGTATCTCTGACTGGCCCTAACGAAGAATCATTACCAGGGCGCAACCGCTGAAACCACCAATGATGAGATGTGTTGATACATGAAATTAGAGGCTGCTTACGAGCGTGAGTGAGGATGTACGTCCCCTGAGGGAGGAGAGTGCGGAGTTGGGTGGTAAAGGTTATGAGCCACGCCTAGTGCCGTATGTCAAAAACTTAAAGCACGGCAAGGAATGTTTGAACTGGCCTCCGCACTGCCGTCACCAGCGTCGAATGCATCAAAATCCTGATCATGATAAAGTTTAAGAGGGTATAAATGATAACACTGGTCATGTCCACCTCGTAGTCCTTTGCCCCAGCGAATTAGTATGGGTTCATTATGTGATAACAGAAGACTCACAACATCAACACCGTCTAAATTATACTGGATGACCCATGCAGCCACAGTGTTGGCAATAGTGACGGGATTGACACCAGAGGTCGTCGGTATATCGGTGGATCCGAAGACGCTCACAATGAGCTTAATGCCCGCGGCCGCATAGCTCGCTTTGACCGTGGTTCTCTGGGCGTCGGTCAAGGTCGTCCACTCGAAGGCCTGGTGCCAGGGGATTAGCAAAGTAACAGGGCAGAGGAAAGACGACGAACCTTGTCGAAGGCTCCTTCGGTGAGCAGGAATGAAAGGGCGCTGAATAAAGGTCATTCAAGCACGGTAAATTCAAAGGAGGCGCCCCACAAAACGTTGAAACCCTGTATTTTGGCGATGAAATAAAATAAGTCAAGGTAGATTCTAACTGCAGGATTTATTCTTACCGCTATAGCGGACGCTGCAGGTGGCCCGGTCGTTCCAGAGACAAACTGATCGCCATATATCACCCAGTGCGGTGCAGCAGGTGTGGCCCGGGCCAAAATGTCGCGAGCTTGCGGGTCAAGGCCGTCAAGAACAGTCGCGTTGACTGGTCCAGAGTTAACGGGGGTGAAGCAAAGAACGAAAGACGAGATGGCGAGGAGACGAGCCACGGAGAAGGACACCATCTCAGTACTTCAATTGAGCTCTGGCTGGGACACGCAGACCACCCTCTCATTTATACCTTTCCAGCGGGAAGGACAACAATAGAAAATGCAAAGAAAGCATATGGAGGTTCAACGCAGAGAATTCGGACCCAGATGGTACGCGAAGCGATCGCGGACACACCAGCCCCGTGAGAGGCACGCAGAAGTCGGATACACCATTTGAATTTGAGACGATAGCTGGAATAGACCGAACGGTTTCGCATTGTTCGGCCGAGGAGCTGAGAGGATTTCCCGGAGTTTCTTCTGAGAGATAGGTGAAAGCGAGATTCTTGTGAAAGATAGGTGAAAACGAGATAAGCGTTGCTCGACGAGGACGGTTCAAATCGGGCGGTGTGGTGTGAGTAGACGTATATCCCATACTTACTCCGGTGAAGAGCTAAAATCAATCAAACGACCACCTCTTGACCACCGAGGAGACGATGTAGCATGCATTCAGACGAGATAGCACAAGCTCACCTTCGCAAATGTGAGAAATTCTTTCCGTAAGTACGATGTATCGCGTCTAACCACCTCGTGGAGGGAATAAATGGAGAATATCTGCAACCACGTCCCTTGCCTGTAACTATACCGACAAGGAGGGCTTCCATTGCAAAATCGTAAGCACTTGGATGCCGGCCGCGGGATTCCAGGAACGAGACAAAAGGATACATCGCGACCTGCAGGATTTCCGAGTTGAATGGGCGGAGAAAGGTTCCGCGAAAGCCTCGTGGTTTAGCAAATCTTAAGATAGCCTTCTCTGCTCCACATCCAGCTGGTTATTTGATAGCGATTTCCCATGGTGCCAGTCGATACCGATAACATGTAGCGGCAAAACCGCATGTATCGGCCTCAGCGTTTGTGTCAATCCTGGTCAGGCTGCCGTTTTGATACTGAAAGTCAGATCCGACTCGTTGACGCATTCGACGTGATATCAACGTCTAACAGAGAGTCCAGGAGGTTTTCACGGTGCTGACCAATGCCCATGGCCGTGGGGACATGAATGTTGAGATCAAAGAAACGGAGCTACGGAGCTATGTACTAATCGGAACCGAATGCTGGAAGGCAACAAGGCGTCACGTGTTGAGCAGTCGAAAATTGAACCTGCACTGCGAGTCTGCGACAACAGGATTTCGCTAATCCCAAGCACAAATCATAGAGGTCCATCTTGTGCGCATTTGATTACCTCATAAAGGGAATGCACCGGGCAACGAAGCCAAAATACAGCTGTTAGACTGACTTGCAGTGCCTTCAAGTTGGGTCCGAGTCTTCAGAACGAGGCATGAGATATGGAGGCTGTCAAGAAAGATGAGCTTAGGGCCCTTGCCGGTGAACCGGCATTTTGAGCCCAGCCCCGAAGCATACTGCGTCGGGGAAAATTATGTGCGGGCCCCACTCGCGAGAGGGTCGCATGCAGTTAGGACTTCCAAAAACACTGTCACATTGAGAAGCAGTGGGAGAGCGACGGGCTGGATCGCTTGTCGGATCAAGTTTTAGTCCATGGACTGCCGCAACGAACCATCTGGGGATTATCGAACCAGAAAACCCATTGTGCACCTGAAATAGCTGGGGATAAAATAAGGTCGCTGCAACAATATCCGGGCGGGGAATATACCTCGACCATGCATGCAATATCCGCAGCACTAACACTTGAGATAAATTAAGATAAGTCGCAAAATGGCGGCAGGAACACTGACAGTACAGGCGCCGCATATATCATGATCAGCCCAGCTCGGAAGAGACAGGCGGCTCCACTTGCGACTGATGACCGAGGAGGATGAGGAGGTTCGTACCACATCCATGAAGCTGAACCAAGTCATCGTGCGAGATACGTTTCGAAAAGAGAGCGGGGATTATGCCGATGCTGAGAAGAAGAAGAACGAGCATTTCCAGAAGTACATGGCCGCCAAAGAAACAAAGTTGGATAGAGCCACTGGCTCCGGGTGCTGGTCAAAGGAGACAGAAGGAGACATCGAGATACACTTACCGCCTGAGGAAACAGTGGACAGGATCTTGAAAGGGAAAGCGATGGCCCAAGTATTGTTAGCACCGGGGATCACAATCGCGGCCTAGTCGGATTCGGAGGCAAGTTGAAGTTCCCGCCGTTCCGAGTCCGACGGAGGCTTGGTGGCAGTGCATCGGCAAGCGGAACGGGTTTCGCCGCTGTCAATTTGGCGGAGCTGCTTTAAGCGGACCCTTTTACGGTGACGTGTGGAGACTCTCCAGCTTCAGCGGCGCTTCAGCCACTGCTATTTATCCATTCAAACCAATCTATCCGCCGTCGGGAGCACATCGTACGCATCTTTCGCCCAGACTGTCACGAACTGACAGAAATAGAATTAGGCTCCTCTCATCCTCCCACTATAGCACAGGATGTCGAAGCTTCCCCCGTCGATGACGACTCGCACGGACAGTGGAGGTTTTGCAACACCAGAGGGCACCATCTATGTCTCCAAACCTTTTCGCTCAAAGTCCTCAAAGAAACTGCGAGCCATGATTAGCTTCGCTCCTCGCCAGTCCCACTTCGATATTAACAACGAATCTTCTGGGGCCAATGAATTTCGGGTTCGTGGAGTGTTATAGTCTTCATCTAAAGCCTAATAATCCTCAGGGCTTTTTCACCCTATTTTGGATATCCATGTTTATTTTCACCGTGAGCTCTCGCTTCTCTGCCGGCTTGCTCGAACCCAGTTGACCAGAATGAATTCAGGTCAGCACCTACATTAAAAGTTTCGAAACCAGTGGCTCCGCCCTCAACCTGAGATTTGCCGCCATGTTTTCACGCGATGCAATAACACTGGCAATCAGCGATGCAGGTCTCGTTTCAGCCACTGCGCTGTGTGTCCCTTTTGCCAAGGCGGTCAGCAAAGGCTGGATCCGATACTATTGGACAGGAGTGATCCTGCAGCATACCCTCCAGACCTTAGCCCTCGTTTCAGCCATCAGTTGGACTTTCAACAGGCAATGGCCGTGGGTGCAGTCCGGTTTCTTTACCTTGCATACGCTCGTACGTCACAGTTCATCATCCAAGATCTCCTCTCTCACCGCGCCTATTATTTACTAGGTGATGATCATGAAGGTCCACTCTTACATGACCGTCAACGGCCATCTCCAATATGTCTCGGAGATGTCCCAAGCATTGTTGGATGACCTCCGCAAGGCGACCGCATCTGCCGGGGGCTGGGAACAGGCCGTCCGGGATGCCCAAGCACATCGCGCCGAACTCGACGCCCTCACCACCCGTAGTACGGAAGAGTCCACACCCAGCGGAACCCCGGCGATTCCGGAGGGCACTTCTACTTCGTATGTCGACGTCCCGACCGCGGCGGCACTCCGCCAGCGTCTGGTGGCCGTCTCCCAGCCCTCCGCTACAAGCACCCAAAGTGAGGATAAGCCTGTATCATCTACGCGACCACATATTCTGGTCGACCATCCGAACGAGGGCATATCTGCCATGGCCAGAGATTATTCTGAGCTTGAGGGCGAGCTGTCGAGCTCAGGGCCCTACAGGGTTACCTATCCTAACAACCTGACGATGAAGAATTTCGCGGTGTACCAGCTGATTCCGACTCTTGTGTACGAGCTGGAGTACCCGCGGACGGAACGCATCCGCCCTCTATATGTTTTCGAGAAGACGGTGGCGACGTTCGGGACGTTCGCGCTTCTGTACACCATGACAGAATCATTCATTCTTCCGCTCACTCCAACTGCTGGCGAATCATTCTTCCGCGCACTGCTGGACCTGTCCCTCCCATTCATGATTGCGTATCTGTTGCTTTTCTACATCATATTTGGTAATGTCTACGCTACACTCACGCGATTCCTGCGTCTAACCTCGTCCTGCAGAGTGTATCTGCAATGGCTTTGCGGAGCTTTCGTAGTAA
Source organism: Mycena rosella (assembly GCA_029378255.1). NCBI lineage: Eukaryota > Fungi > Basidiomycota > Agaricomycetes > Agaricales > Mycenaceae > Mycena > Mycena rosella. Next base: position 489,151 of record JARKIE010000034.1, on the reverse strand, counting down.
GTGTCATTCGAATGCTGCCTTTCGGCGTTACATAACCTTTTCCCGTCCAGTTTTGCAGACAGACAGTTTTACGAAGACTGGGTGGGTGTATCACCTCGTCGATTACGCACCCCCTAACTTTGCATCAGTGGAACTCCACCTCCTGGGATGAATTCTCCCGGAAATGGAACAAGCCTGTGCACACCTTCCTCTTACACCACGTCTATGCGTCGACCATGGCGAGCTACAAGCTTTCGCGCGGCGCAGCCATGTTCGTCACGTTCCTCTTGAGCGCATGCGTTCACGAGCTGGTCATGGTGGTCGTCACCAAGAAGTTCCGGTACGTTATCCTGTCCTTTCATGTCCGCTGCGTCTGATGACGCGTTGTGCAGAATGTATATATTCCTCCTTCAGGTCAGGAATAAACATGGGACGAACACATCATGTTCGCTGACTTTCAGCATTCGCTGTAGCTTATACAAATCCCCTTGATCATTATCTGCCGGCTGCCTTTTATAAAGCGCAACAAGCTCATGGGGAACGTTGTATTCTGGCTTGGGCTTTATGCGGGTTTCCCTCTCCTCTGCGTCGGCAAGTCTAGTGATTCTTTTCTTTCCCTTTCCTTTCTAACAAGCCTCTGCAGCGTATGTCGCATACTAAACTGCCAGACAGGGTTTGGCTCAATAGATGCGTCCAATACTAATAATATAGAGGATGGTGCGGAGTTTAGATAATGTGCCTGTATTTGGCTGCAGCCTTAGATCCCTTACTAAGACAATCGGAGTGATAGCTTACCAACCACCTCTCTCTCTCACCCAAGTTCGTCGAATTGTGAATGAACCGATTGTTTTCGTTGCGACGAAGACGATCCGTTTATTCATAAATTCGACCTTTGGTAGCAATGTCTAAACCTGTAAATGCAGACCCAGTGGAGGAGCTCGCGCGATTTCGCGAAGAATGGAAGAGGGAGGTTCAGCAGAGGCTAAACGCAGGCCCGACCCCGGCAACTCCACGGCAGGGACCCCCGCCGAACGCACGCACTCGCCAACTGCAGTTGAGCGAGCTCGACTATGATATTCCGGAGGACACCAGCTCTGGAACCGCTACTCCGCACCCACATCCAGGGCCCTCGAGTGAGACCATTTCAGGCTCCCCCACCTTGCCGGCCACTTCCGGGTACTTCAACGCCTCGTCCAATGTGATCCCGGTTGGCGTCCGCCACGCACTTGTCATTTACAAGCGCGCGGTGGAGCATGAGCAGAGCGGGGAGCTGGACAAGGCGCTGGCGCTCTATCGTCAGGCTTTCCGTATGGAGCCGAACGTAGACCGGGCGTACCATACACAGGAGCTGCTCGCCTCCATCAGCGTCGCGCAGACGCAGGGCGTGTCGAGTGTCAAGCCGGGCGAAGACGTTGCCAGCGTCGACGCACTCGGGAAGACTTTGCAGCTCGCTACAATCAAGTCTGGGGCGGAACACGGGGGGGTAACAGGCACACTCGCGAGCCTGATTGAAGGGTTCCCTCCGGACTTAATATTCGAGCCGGAAGACGAAGCGCTACCGATATTCTTCAATTTGCTGCCAGAAGAGCTTATCGTTCTCATTATACGGAGACTGGATCACACGTCTATCGAGCGGTTTGCTGCCGTCAGTCGCAAGGCTCGCGTGCTAACTCTGGATCCGAGCATCTGGAGGTAGGCTTCCTTCCATTTCGATGTTTCTTCTTCTACTTTTACTAATGCACGTATCAGAGAACTGGTTGTGCTGTCTTACAGGCCTCCACAAATGCCCAGCTTGGACAGCATGGTTCCGGTTATCGCTGAATACCACTCCGATTTTCGGCGTGTGTATCTCGAGCATCCCCGTATTCGCTACGACGGGGTTTTTATAGCGGTGTGTTTCTATGTTCGCCCTGGACTCAGCGAGAACTCTTGGGTCAACGTATGTCGTCGTGATACTCTCGGAGCCTGGCGTCGGGTCTGACATACGACTCTCTAGATAAGCCACTTGATCACATACCACCGTTATCTGTATGTGGCGCCAGCATGCGTTGTTACCTGCCTGCTAAACAACCCCTCAGCCGTTTCTTCCCGGACGGAAAGGTTCTTTCATTGCTTGCCAATGAAGAAACCTCTCCAGCGCAGCTCATCCACACCTTAAAGCCTTCCCTGCGTAAGAAGGTGCGGTTTAGCATGGCATCAGACCTGGATTGTTCCTAATACCATGCAGGGACTGTTTATTGGGACCTGGCAATTATCCGGGACAGTCGTGACAATCTCCAACCTCATCGACGCAAGTGGCCGCTTCCCGATCCCTCCCATACCAGGCAACCGTGATTTTGCGCGGTACTCGTTCAGCATGATTTTGTCGCTCCGCTCGCGGCCCATTGGACGCTGGAACAAACTCGACCTCACGGCGTATAATTCTGTTGACATTGAGAACGGGAATACGACGCCATTGGGCCTTCGCCACGAGAGACCGTATTGGTTCTCGAAGGTCAAATCGTTCCCCGCCTTTTGAGGTGCTGCCACGTCGATTGTAACATACGAACTGACTCGGAGGACGTTTGTTTCGGTCTTGTATTACCTAGTTTTCATTCGGATACACGGCGATTTCCGCGTTGGGAAACGACGAAATGCGCAGTGTGCACATTGATGCGTCCTGTCAATGGACTATTGAACACACCGACAATGCGTGTTATTCCCTTCCAACGGCAAGGAAGCAGTTGCCTGTAATCTCGACTCTCATTCCAATTTGTAGTCCATCTACCTGTTTCCGACACCGAAAGTAAGTAGTTGGAGCTCCGGTCGATTGCCGAGAACTGGACTAGGTACCAGCTTGTACGCGCGTCCGGCGATACGCGCGTCGAGCGCGCGTTTTTGTTTTTATGCTTATACATCGGGCGCTGCGGTCCGACAGATTGAGATGCGGTACAATGTGCCGTGGCAGAGAGACGCGTCACCTCGCGTCACCTCAGCAGAAAATGCAAGCGACGTTTCATTTGACTCCTTTATAAATTGACCTTTGGGTTCTGGCTCCCGGGAAACTATATTTTTCCGACCACATCCCCCATACACTCAGAGCTCGAATGAAGATCATCCTCACTGGAACAACTGGATTTATTGGGACCGAGGTACTGACCCAATGTCTGCGAAATGCGGACATCACCTCCATCGTCGTCCTCTCACGCCGGCCCCTTCCCAACGCCCTCTCCGCCGATCCAAAAATCCAAGTTATCCTTATGAAGGACTTCAAGATTTATCCGGATGAAGTGGTGAAGCAGTTGGAGGGTGCCGACGCCTGCATTTGGTATTTGCGCGATTTTCTCAAAATTCACGACATGTGGCTAAAATAATGACGGTAAAGGTCCATGGGCACAACAGATGCCATCCCTGAGCTCGAAATCGACTATCCGCTTGCATTTGCGCGCGCCTTTTCCCCCACGTTGGTAGGGCATCGGAGGAAGTTCCGCTACCTGCATACCAGCGGCGTCCTCGCCGAGAAGGACCAGATCAAGTCGTTGCTGTTCCTGCAGGAAGGCCGGCGCATCAAGGTTCGCCTTTTTTGTTCCATTATCCTCCACGACCGATTCGCTTACCAGTTGGGGACACAGGGTATGGCGGAAAACGAGATGATCGCTTTTGCGAAGGACGAGGTGCATGAGGGCGGCTGGGAGACGTATATTGTCAGGCCCGCGATGGTATTGCATGTGGAAGGCGATATGCTCAAGCGCATTGGTGGGTACCTGCTTGGGACCGTCAAAGTCAATGAGTTGGCGGCCGTGATGATTGATGTTGTGCGCAACGGGAACGAGGAGCAAATCCTTCAGAATGCGGAGATTGTTGCCAAGGGTAAATATTTGGTGAATGCCCAGTGAATGTGGTTATATGTATTCATTCCTTACCTTCGTCGCTAGAGAACTTCGAGATGTACTACATGTAATTTTGAGCCGCCGTTCATGCCAAGTTCGATTGCAGTCAAAATCAACATTCGGCTTCGGTGACCTTTGACGTCCCGCGAATGGCTCAAGACATTAGCCACGCATATGGCCTTTGGATTTTTATCCGACCATTTGTGTTGCACATTTAGCTAGCTCTACAGATTTGGCCTGCAATTTGTTATGTTCCCACGGTTCGATTGCGGAACCAATGCGCATGCAGAAAGTGTTACAGTCTGCTACAGTGATATGGTATCTTCTTGCGGCAATCGTTAAAGAAGGCGATAGTTAGTTAAGTCTTTTCCAGGTCCAGATTCTCACTCATGGTAGCTATCTTGAGTCTCTCGCGCCCTGTCAGACTTCCCCAGTTTTTCCTTTAATTAGGAATCCTTGCTGCAGCGAAAAAAACCTGATGCTGACTGTCAGAGCCTGCGCAGCGACGCACAGGGAATTTTGTCATATTATCCCTGATCCTAAATTTTATCAGGGATATGGGCGACGAATTATGTTACATCACAGCTGCACCTTCTGGTTCGGCGGGCCAGGATTTTTAATTGAATTCATTCAAAACAAACGTACGCGGCGCATCCGTATCGTTTCCAAAAACCTCTGAGGGTGGGAGGAGGCACCGAGCCAGAGACGCGCGGGCACGCGGACCAAGGGAAGTTAAAGATGTGCGTTTGATTTGGAAGCCACGTACGATAGCCTCCTTGGTGATGGGAAGGCGGAAATCCTCGCCAGCAATGTAAGTTAGGATACCGAACGGCTCAGTCATAAAATGAATGCTGAGAGTCGACGCGAGAGGCGATGATCGTGGTGGGAGGCCGAGTCGGCATGATGCGGAGAGATTCGGATCAATTTCTCTGGCACGCTCGCTTCCGAGTTCCACGGTCCACCTGCGCCAAACCTGCGCTCTCCCCTCTTCTTCCTAATGATTCCAGGCGACCTTCTGAAAGATATGAATTCTGTACATATTAGCGCCATCAAGTGGAACCCTCCTGAACCTCGACCTTCATTTCGTTATTTTTGCTGACTTGAAATTTCCGCCTCTCGATAGCTCTCTCGATCATGTCGAGAGCGCCGCGGTGTACTCAATGCACAAAGAAGGGAAGAATGGTTATGGCCGCGGAAATGTTGGGCCTCGGCTCCACGACCACTTCTATTACACATAACGCGTACAACATGCAGCTTCCCGACGTCCCCGTTGCAGCGTCCGTCGACGAAAGACTACATAAGGTGGTTCTCGAAATCCTGCCTTCCTAAGGTCGCCGCCGCATTTTTTTCGACAGGTAAAATGCTCTCTCGTTTTCTCGTCCTCGCCGCTACTGTCCTGTGTATCTCGGGTACGATTCTCCATCCACTCCATTCAATTCCAGTTCAATTTTTTTGTTTGTTTGCAGCGCGATACTCCCTGCCGCCGGCACTGCAAGCTTCCCAGGATTCTTCCACCAGCACACCCGCTATATCTAGCAATGCCACTCACATAGAAAAGATCGTCCAGACCGCAGCAGTGATTGAAAACACCGGGCATGCCTCTCATGCAACCCGCGCACCGGAGGGATACGAGTTGGTCTTTGGCCCGATTTCGGCGGCAAATGATGCGCCAGGGGTCTGTACATCTTCCTCACTAAGTTCCGCTCCAGCTCTGAATATTGGTTGAGCAGTACATGGGTTTTGCCTTGCTTGACAAATACGACCCGTCTGTCTGCGCGAAGCTTTGCAATCAACGTGAGCCTGACGCTGTTGGCGGTGCCTGCAAGTTTTTCAACATCTGGCGAGGGCTCGTGAAACAAGCCCGGACGACATACACATGCGCTATGGTTCGTCGCTTCTCACACCCTACCCCACATGGTTCTGATGCCTGCTCTGAAGTACTCCGTGCCAACGAACGCGTCGACGGCAGTCAACGCAGGCCAGGGCCCGCTCACCGTCACGCTCTCTCGCGGCTATGCGCGCATCTCGCACGTCGCGGACTCGGGATTCGAGGACTTCGCATGCGCAGATAATGCGGACTTCTGTTTCGCCGAACAGTCTTCAGGGTGGGTCGGCTCGTCGCCGAGCGGTGGACACTCCGACGCGACGGTGTTTCATTATGCGCTGTACGCGCACACGGGTGCGAGCGTCGGTCTGCTCGGATCTGCGTTCGGCAGCGACCCCCAGCCCGGGACACTGCGGCCGGCCGTTCCGCTCGCGCGGCTGCTTCCCGGGCGCGCGTATGCGGTGCAGTTCTTCCACGCGAGCACGTACAGTGGCGCCGAGCTGGAGGGCCCCTCGTTCGTTGAGGTGTGGTGGAACGGGGTGCTAGCGGGGAGTGTGCATGCGGGGTTCAGCCCCTGGACGTATTTCGAGTTCACCGTGATTGCATTGGGCGGGGGGAACGATACTCTGCACTTCACGGGCGGAAAGGCGCCGGCGTATGATTTCCTCGATGACATTTATCTTTTCTTGTCTTGATTTTTTAGCCAGCCGCTTTCTTCAAGATGTTTCACATCTTCAATTGACTTTCTTGTTCGCTATTTTCTTGTTCGCCAGTATACATGCTGTCCACAATACGTGTCTCCGAGCTTCTGGACTACAATACATGCTATCGTTGTAAATTGAGCTACCACCAGCAGACATCGACTCTCTTCCCCTGCTTATGATGTCTGCGTTTAGGAAAGTCTGTTCCTTGCTCCCCTTGCTCCCTTTACTGACAACATCGATCATGGCGGTGCCCTGGAATGGGCATCGGGACCTCGTCACCAGCGGCTCAACAGAATGTTTGACCAGGTTCCCTGACCTTGATCCCCCGGACTGTCTGAGAGGCCCACAATGGCTTGGTCTGGTCTCTTTCGGCGAAAACGCCGCTGCAATATACGCAGCGGAACGGCTTCTGGGACTGACCCGGCGTTCTTGTAGCCGTCATGGTTGGAATCAGAGGAGATTATCTGAAGGCGTCGAGAGAGAGCAAGATCATGAGCGACGCGTTTTAAACAAGCCACTCGGCAACCACTCGACGCGTAGTCATACCCTGCACTGGGCGAAAGGGGTGCCCCGATCTACAAGTTATAACCTGCTTTGGCTCTGATTGACTTCGGCCTCGTTTCCGTGTAAACGTTTTCAAACGGCAATAACCGTTTGTATTGTCGTTTAGTTTGCCGGGGGAGCAAACTAAAAACAAACCGTTTGCCAAAAACGGCGACATCTAATTGATTTCGACTCCAGACTGCGGCCCGCATCTGTCAGCCAGTTCAGGTCAAACCTACGGCCGCGCGGTCTCGGCAGCACATCGAGTGGAATTGGATCCAGACCCGATTTGGACCGCAACTCTTTCACGAAGGTAGATGTCCAGTTTATCAAGCGAGGTACGATTGATAAAGCGTCTGTCAAGAGAGACTAGATGTCTATGGGTAATGCCCTTGTAATACTGGTGATCGGTCGCACCGTTTTCATGGCACTGTGGCGGAGTGGTTAACGCGACAGATTAGAATCAGTTGAGTACATTACCCAGGTGATTAGCCATCCAGCTATCTGTTCCGGTTTCCGGGCGCATGTTCGAATCATGCCAGTGTCGCTTTTCTCATCTTTTTGCCTTTTCCCTCCCACCCCATGATCTAAATGGGAATTTACCGCACCAAGGAATGATTGGCAATCGTTCCGAAACGATCAACATGATGCTTTATGCAACCTTCCTCCAAGAGTCCCTCCGATACCCACATTAGAAGTAACCATGCATCGGAAGTCTACAGAAGAAGCATGGCGTTAATAGTTGGGTTGGCGGGAAACAGAGGTACGGAAACCAGCTCTGAATCAAAAAGGTCGCGTGGGGCATCGTACGGTACACGATACGTTCGGCAGAAAAGGAACCACCCCGCGGTACTTTTTTCAAAAGCGAAAAGGCGCCGCAAACGATTTGTGGGAGCTAACAGGAAATGATTGAGACGAATCTCCTTTTTCGGACGCCAGCGGTTGCTTGTCTGTGTGTCTCGATCACTTTTCTTTTCTCGCTCACGCTGCTACAACGACTTAGGCCTCAGTGCTCCACGACATGCCTACTACAGAGCCTCAGCCTGACCTGGATACGAAACTTGTGAGACTAGCTAATAGCTGCGAAACTCTGCACTCGACCATGTGCCGCTGCATCAGTATCGGCCTCTCCCATCACCTCGCGTCGTGAAAAACGAAACTCGAGCGACGATCAACTTAACATTTGAAATTCACCGTAAGTATATAAGCCGATGCCTCTGTGAAGATGTTCATTTTCGCTTCGCGCGCCCATCTTTGCTTTTCGTTCGTTCTCATGGTCGCTTCGTCTTTTGTTACTCTGGCCGCCGCCGCTCTCCTCGCAAGCGGCGCAGCTGCCTCCCCCGTGGCCCAGGGCCAGCGGGGTCTGATCGGCGATTTCTTTGAGGAGGTGAATAATGCCTTGGAGGGGGTCATGTCCGGGATCCTCGACATCGTGTCGCCCCCAGCGCCTACTTCCGAGACTGGTGCGTTCCGCCCTGCATATAATGTGTTCGTTTCTGACGTCTAATAGCCGCGTTGGCGGCGCTGTCGGACATCTTTTCGAGCGGAGGCCCAGAAGGCTTCGTCGCCTCTGCTGAAGCGTTGCTCAAGGCTGGCTTCGCGCCGCCGAGTCTCTCTGATCTCCTGGACGTAAACAAGACGTACACCACGGGCGGGAACTCGATGACCAACTCTAATCCGGCCCTCCCCCAAAATTCGCCGATCATCTTCCCCAAGGCGGCCGACGGCGACGCCCCGTATTCGCTGTCGGAAGCGGACCTCCGCGAGGCGATCTACATCCCGGACGGCTTCACCAACGGTGCGAAGGCACCGCTCCTCATCATCCCCGGCACCGGCCAACCCAGCTATATGACCTACAGCCCCAACCTCATTCCGGTCCTCCAAAATAGCACCTTCGCCGACCCCGTCTGGCTCAACATTCCTGGATTCCTCCTCGGCGATGCGCAGCTCAGCGCGGAGTACATCGCGTACGCGGCGCACTACATCGCCGCGCTCACGGGGAAGAAGGTCACGCTCATCGCCTACTCGCAGGGCAACATCATCACCCAGTGGGCCCTCACTTACTGGCCCTCGACCAGGAGCGTCGTCTCCGACTTCGTCGCGCTCAGCCCGGCCTTCCGCGGCAGCATCCTCGTCGACGCAGGGTGCCTGCCCATCAAAGACATCTTCGGGTGTCCGCCCGCGATCCTCCAACAGGGCCTCGACTCTAACTTCGTCAACGCCATGCGGGCCGACGGCGGCGACAGCGCGCTCGTGCCCACCACGCTCATGTTTAGCGCGACCGACGAGATCGCGCAGCCGCAGATCGGGGCTAACGCGACCGCGCTGCTCAAGGACGCCAACAACGTCGGCGTCACGCCCGTGCGCGTGCAGGACGCAAACGTCTGCGGCGGGAAGCTCGCGGGCGGGGTGGCGACGCACGAGGGGATGCTGTACCATCCAGTCACACTCGCCATGCTCGAAGACGCCATGACGCACGACGGCCCCGGCGATCTCTCGCGCGTGGACCTCGACCACCTTTGCGGTTTGGTCGTCGCGGAGGGCATGGGGCTCTCTGCGCTCGTCGACACCGAAGTCGGTCTTGTCAAAGCCGGTGCTGCGTTCTTGCAGTATCGGCCGTACCTGCAGGAGGAGCCCGCCATCGTTTCGTATGCCGCATGAACCCTAACAAAACCCCTCCTTTGCTTCGAAATTATACATACTTAATACTTACTACAGTTCCTTGCCTGTAGATACACATTCGTTATGGCTACCGCAGCGCGCCCAATGACCCGGCGCCTCGCAAATAATTTACTTACTTGACAAATGGCTGTTCCTGGTCTTGCTAGCCCGCACGAAGCAATACATGACAGTTCCTTTAGCAATACAATTATGGTATATACATACAGAGGTGGAGACCAAGGCAAAGAATCAATACTATGTAGCGTGCTTCAACAGATAACGCAGTCGGCTTCGGGTTTCGCCAGGCGTGCCTCGAGGCGCCCGCGTAACGTCTCGTCTGCAGCAATGTACGGAGACCCCCTGCGGAGAGATCGGTATTAGGAAAATCGGGCTGGAGGAAACGAATTGAACTCACGCATATTGCAGGCCGCCCAGCCCAACGTCGCCCTCGGCACCATCGAGGAGCACAATGACGCAATTGCGATGCCCGGGGCCCCGCCCAGGTGCGCGTAATTGCTCGGTCGCTTTCATGCGCACGGAGAGCGTGGGGCGGGGACGGGGTTTCCCGGGGCCAAACAGGCCGGAGGCGAACCCGGAGCCGCTCGGTTCTGTCGCGGACTCGGGCGGCGCGGGGACGAGCAGGCGCGAGTCGAGCCACGTCGGCGGGGAGTTCTCGAGGAGCGAGAGGGAGGCGTACCACGTCCCGGGCGGGGGGAGGTGCGGGCGGCGGCGCTCGTGCGGCGATACGTTGAAGCTCAGGCGCCACATGCGCGCGCGGGCGATGAAGTCGAGCACGATGCACTTGCTGACGAGCATGCGCTTCTGGAAGCGGACGATGGCGAAGTCGACGACGAAGGCGCCCTCCTGGCCTGCCTCGCCGCCGACGTTCTTAACCGTGATGTCGTCCGGGGGCATCGTCGCGTCGAGCAGCATCTCGTCCGTCGCGCTGAGCGGCGCAAATTCGGGCGAATTGCGGAGGCGCTGGAAGAGCGCTTGGTCGCTCGTTAGCAGACACGCGAGGCGGATGTCGGACGTCGTTGCGGGTGTGAGCGGGGTGGACAGGCTGAGGAGGGTCGTTAGCAGATCCGTCCCGGCTTGTTGCTCCGGCAGCTCTGCGGGGCGCTTGACGATGGCCCAGTAGAGCGGTGTGTGGTCCTCGACGCTTTTTTCCTGGAGAATGGTGCTGATGGACAGCCCGTTCGCAGCACATGCGTCGGCGCAACTCTTTAAGATGCTAATAGCAACAGCGGATTGGTCGCTCGGTGGTAGTTTTACCAAGTCGCGAACGAGGCCCAGGACCGTTGCGCGAACCTGACGCGACACAGATTAACCCATGGGGGAGTAACGGACGGAAATTGAACATATGTACCTGGCGAACTGTCGGCGACGCGAAATTGAACCAAGACGGAGTAACGGGCGGAGATTTGAGGGCCGAGGAAGACGAGGAGGATGCTAAGGAGGAACCGCTCGCGACAGGGGAAGCAGGGCTCGGCGGTGGACGCTTAACGTCGTTTGGAAAAGGAGCAGGTGCAGGTGCAGGATACGAGCCGCTGCTTGCCTCGTATGATGGCGGGGCATCGACGGGCGTAGTCGCTGGGTCGAGCGCCTTATCGTTGTCGGTAAGAATCATGGCTGCTGCGACCGTGGACTGTCAAGAAATCTTGGGGGCCGGCTTTATGGCATTGGACGTCGAGCAGCTGCGCAAAGGCTGAGCGCTGATCAACGATCAATGCAAAGTCGCTCAGGTCCATGATGGGCGCAACCGTCAGGAGCAAACTTTATGAACAAATGTACTTTGCTTCAACGCATTGGCCAAATCACTGGGAGCAAAGCGCGAAGATCGATATCTAATTTTTCCAAGTTCAAGTTGACACAAATATCTGTCTAAAATATTGCTCTAAGCCCGCAGAACTGCGGACGACTGCCCCAAGAACCCCGTCCGGCCGCACCACTACAATATCACACCCCATCTTGAACCCATAACCAGAGTACGCGTGCTTTTGCGTATCTTCCAGAATGATATCGGGACCGTGGATGTCCGCAGCCGACGCGCCCGAGGGCACGATCGCAACACAGCGGGCGGTACCCTGGGGGAAGCGGGAAAGCGTCTCCAGAACTGCGCTGTACCGTTCAGGCGAGGCGGAGAAAACGAGGACAGTGTGGCGCGAAACGTCCAACACGTCGAAGAAGCGCGTGGGTGGGCCGCCGTGGACGAGGTCCTCGAGCTCGGGTGCGTCGGGCGCACGGTCGCCGGCCCTCAGGCCGCGGGTGTGCACGCCATACGGATCCATCGGCACGTCCTTCTCCCCATCCTGTTCATCCACGACGAGAGCGCTCCAGCGGTAGTTGATGCCCAGCATGAACATAGAGGTATCGCGGTCCCAGTTCGAGGCGCTGTCGCTGTCCTTGACGTCGACGTAGGCGTTGAGCAGCTCCGTGGTCTTGATGAGCATCGTTTGGATGACGGGCGATCTTTCCTCGTGGTACGTATCCAGGAGAGCCATCGGCGCCTGGCCCCGGAGCACGAGGGCGAGCTTCCAGGCGAGGTTGAAGGAGTCTTGGATGCCCGAATTCGTTCCCTGTACCCCGACCGTGAGTTGGAGAACGCATGATATACATAAAATATACTTACCTGACCACCGGTAGGACTCTGAGCATGGGCCGCGTCTATTTGACAGGTTTGCATTTCTCTTCCACAGAACCGGCAAATGCGTACCTCCCGCGACAAAACAGCGACCCGCCGAGAACTTGTCAACTATTCGAATGTTGGGTCTGAAAACACATAAATATCTTTCATCGTCCAGGCAAGGAAAAGCCACTGACGTCCACTTCGTTATCCAGAGCACCTCAAGCACTTTCAAATCCTTTCTACCAGTGATGTTTGCGATGGTCTTTTCGAGACTATGGCGATCTTTCATCACAGCCTCGAAATCGTTATCCACTTCCGACAGGAGCATGAACAATCCAAAAAGGCCGGGCACTTTCGCGGGGCGCAGATACAGGCTGTGCACCGAGGTCAGGGCAACCCACACATAAAAGAGGACGCTTGCTTGTCGGCGGGTGCCTTGCCCCACGCGTGCCAGTGCTAATGCGCTCGTCAGCTAATCCGGCTGATAAAAGAGAGCACTCACGTCTCCATCTATTCCCTCCACCATAATGTCGGCGATGACATATTTGAGCGACGGTCTGGACTCGCCGAGGAACGCAAGGCCGAGCTGCTTCCGCACAGCGCTGCGCCCGCCATCCGCGCCCACGAGAAACGTGAACCGTCGCGTCTCCTGTCGTACGTCCTGCGTGGTGATGGTCGCGTCCACGCCATCCGCATCCTGCGCAAGCGAGACCAGCTCGGTCCCATACTCGACCTCACAGGAATACTCGCGCAACGCGGCGCGGAGGATGCCTTCGACGTCATTTTGCCCTACGAGGATCAGGTCTGGCTAATAAGCGAAGGCCGGTAAGTCGCGCTATTGGTATAAAGTCGAACGACTAACGTGGGGGCAGGCCGGTGTACGATCCACGGGCGGCATCATGTGGAACGTCTGATGAGGGACGACGCCGTCAGGCGCGATGTACGTTCGTATTTGCGGTGCCACTATTGCGTGTTCATTAATGCCGTCGAGCACGCCTAGGGCCCGGAAGATCTCTTGCGTCCGCGGCTGGCCACAACCATTACAGAACGGTTGATTATAACGAGCGCCCAGAGACTGACCATGACGCCTGGTCCGCGCTGGCCGATTGAAGGCGATGGCAGCTTGTCAATGATTCGCACGGGGATCCCATTGCGGCACAATGTCAGTGCGAGAAGAAGCCCAGATGGGCCCGCTCCGACCTGAAATGCGACGGAGGTTATACATTGTCAGTCTCAAGTATGGGGTTGACTTGCGATGAGGATCTTGGGGTCGCTGCTGGTGTCCATTATTCGTCGTACCATGCGCAGAGGGCTTCTTACTTTATTTAAACCTGTCGAGAATAGTCTTTGGATCGCCGAAGACTTGACGTAATGGACTGACAAAAATAGCATTTGTCGAGTTATAGCAGAGCGACAGTATAGCAGCTGGGCAAACAAGAGCCATACTTCGGACCGCAGTTTGGCGGAAATTCTAGAAATCTCAGTATTTTTCCTCCAGGATTTTGGATCTTGGAGGCTCTCCAGTTTACTTCCTGATCCACTGGTCGCGGAGGATTCGGGCCGCCAGGTGCAGGAGCCAGATGAAGAGGTCAAGTTACTCCAATCGGGATATGTGGCCGCCACATCACGTATTCCTGGCTCACCCAGTACTCTCCTGTACTCTCTCGTTTTAGTCTCGGTCCATACTTCCCAATTTGGGAACCCTGTCATGAGAGTCTACCCCTATCCCGGCTAATTAACCGTACCATTGCGCTATCAAATTTGATGGCACTTTCGGCTTCTCCCGCATCTGCTCCTCCCCGTCTCTCTGACCCATTTTACAATGGGGTTTGGCAGAGACATTGATTTATCCACCAATGAAAGCATCCTGTCCCCTTGAAATTTGGCCAGAGCTCATGCAAAACTGTGAACGACTGTTAGGCCCAAAATCAGCACTGCCACTACACTGCCACTTGCCCAACTTTTCCTGGTTTGCGTCGCGCCCACTCGCGTTAGCAAATGATTCTGAGTAGACAGAGTGTCTTGAATTGAAGTTCACGAACTTTCTCTCTCCAAGTTCTGTCCAAGAATCATAAGCAAGTGCCCGTACAAAATTAGGATTCATAGCGCAATGGTACGGTTAATTAGCCGGGATAGGCCAGACTCTCATGACAGGGTTCCCAAATTGGGATGTCATAAGAGTATGGTCCGAGACTACTCTCGTTTCAATGAACACTGAGTTCGACATCGGGTACATCTACTTATGGTCAAGGAGAAGGTTTTCGACTTTCGTTTCGGGAACCTCGGTTAAAGTGTTCAGAGCAGCAGAATGTGAAAGTGTCCTGCAGATATCTGCTATCCCAACTACTGCTACGAAGGGATTTATGAGCGTGGCATAGGGTTAAATTTGGACTAATCTCGGTCAACTGGTGCGGTCAGCAGCATTATGTTAGCTGCCGTACCTGCTCCCCGAGGTTGCAGAACCATAGTAGGGTTGGCGCCTCCACCGAATCTACTCGTCGTCAAGTCTAACACGAAGCAAGCAGCGGCCGTTGTGAATCACTTGCGGCGAACGGTACTAGTAATAAAAGAAAGCGTGCATATTCCCTCTTCGCGCCTTCAGTTTTTGGCAAATGAAGAAGAATGAATTTGAGGCAGTGATTTCGATTGAATGAGGGATTGGAGGATTTTAATGCTGCGGAGTCGATGAACGTTGGGAGGACGACTGCTGCCGGGAAAGAAGGCCATACCTACGGTGGAAGATCAGGAATCTTGGATTTCAAATGGAGAGACAACCACATACCGTCCACCCAAAGCTCGTTCAAAACGTTGCGTGCGTAGAAGCGTAACCGTGTATGTAGCCAGCTTGCTGTGTAGCTTCACGTGGAAAGAACTGTAGAATCTGCGCGAATTGGTGAGCCGATCGTGAGGCGAGATATGAGTGACTCTGAGTAACGAGAGCTGGGCAATAATTGTGTTCCTGGAAGCCAAAAATAAAGCCTCAACGCCTATTTGTGCACCAGTCGACGCATGGTAGTCATAACGCGGTCGAAGGAAAAGCAGATCTCTCATTATACTTATTATGGAATGCACCCGGTATCCAGACCGCGTCCCCCCAAGGGTATCAGGGTGTGTGTCGGATGGCAGCGGAGCGCGATGGGGAGATCGTAGAAGACGAGCCGAGGTTCGCGACTTACAGGCGAAAGTCGGCAGTAGAAAAGTCGGCCGATAGCCCTCCGTACAGAATCCCGTTCAAGCACAAGTTGGTCGAGAGGAATATATTACTGCTTTAATTGCTGCTAAGATATAGTGAAGAGGTTCTTTCCGCGATTGTCAAAGTTTGCAAACCCCAAGCGCGAGTCCATATCGTCTATTGACCTTGAACGGTGTCAGCCAAAGCGCCGCAAAATCACAGTGCACACACCGTTTCCGCATTTCAGCGGCCCATGTTATTTCTTTGAGGGTAGGCGCATTAAGGGAAGCGCCTATTGTGCCGAGCACCAACGCCAGGAGAGCCTCGAGGATGATCTGCGTGTTTCGCGGTGAGTTGTTACAGTATTGCAGAAATGAGAAGACGCACATCTGTAGGCAATGAGCCCTCCGGCCGGCCCATGGCTTTCAGGTGAGAGAGGTCTAGGCAGCTATTACTTGGATAAATGGAAAGTTCGCGCAAAACAGGCGTACGCTCATATGTGGAGAACGCGGCTATCGACACGTCAATTGGGATGTAGCTATCCAGCAGAGTGGACTGACCGTGAAACACACAGACTGTCGCGATGCAAAGCAGCACAGCGGCGAACATGGCGGTGGGCGAGAGCGAAGAGCAGTATGCACATGTTGACACCAAATTCGGACCATCTCTCCGCTTTACCCTCCACGACAGTCCTCAAGTCTCCATGGCTTTCCCCGTCCCCGCCCATCTCCCTCGGAGGGCAAATCCACAAGATGTATCATCGGAAATTCTCATGAAAATTGACCAGGCGACGAACCAGACACTCACCGCTTCCCTGGCGACCTCATGGCTGGCAGAACTGGAAGCTACAATCCAGGCTACCAAAGTACTCAACTGAGTCTTGCGTGCATATTTCTTAGTAACACGAAATACAGAGCCATATACACGACCGAATACACGTCGACCTGCCTAAATTCGAGCAGCAATTCGAATCCTCCAAGTCTGTTCAGACGCGCCTACAGTCGCTGGCTAGCAACGTAGATGGCTTAAGCCACACGCTCTCCGACCCCGAGGTGCGTCGCATTCGGTGCACACATGCCAGCATCCTCACTCGCCCTCCAGACAGGACTCGTCCCTACTCTAGTTCGGTCACTGACTGCACACGCTTCGTTGGCGCAGCAATCTGCAGACGCGACGGTCCGCCACGAAACACTGTCCCATTTACTTCGCTGCCGAACGGAGTTCGGCTCCGTTCTGTCCTTGGTTCAGCTGGGCAAGCTGCCTCAAGCCGTCGAGGCATGCGGGGAGTTTGAACAAATGTTCCGAGATGCACCGGCTCATCTGCACCAAACGAATGTTATGGTCGACTTGAAGGTAAATCTAATGCAACGCTATTACTGCAATTTTTACTTGTCATCTCACAGCGCAAATTCCAAGCAACCAAGTCTCGAGTGGAAGAACAGCTGAGCGAAGCTTACACACGGAGTGTAACCGTCTCTCCGAAGTACTTGGAGATACTACCTTCTGTTGTCGGTATGTCGCTTCCAATGCCTCGTGGCTATAACAATAATTTCCTTCAGTGCGACAATCCGACAGTGTTCTGTCGCTCCCGGATGTGCTGTCCTCTCTATCTACGAATTCTCTTTCGAGTCATCTGGCAACCCTGCGACGAGATATAATGACCTATTATGTGGATCACTTCCTGCGGCAGCCGACGTCCCTAACGGTATCGTCCGATACCTCACTAACGATTTTCCCATCTCCTCCAAACTCCGAAGATCTAACCACACGCATCGACAACGTCTCGGCCACCCTCAAATTCCTTTCGACACATTTTATGGTATCTCTTCCCTCCTCCGAGGCACACACGTTCTCCCGCTCGCTCTGCAAGCCAATCGTAACAAGCGTGCTCACCAACCTCCTCGTCCCGTCCCTCCCATCCTCCTTTGATCTCCTCCCTCAATTCCTTAGCCTGTCCAAACACGCTCTTGCGTTCGAAGACGAATACGTCGTTCAGCTGCTCGGAGACGACAAAAGCGACCGCCCGATTAAAGCCTGGGTTGACGGGATGGGTGGGCACTACGAGCGGCAGAGACGTGTGCAGATCCTTGAGACGTCCCGGATAATCATACTCGCGCCCGAGAGCGCGCCCGATCGGTTCCTCGTCGAGGTCAATGATAAAATGCCCGAGGTGGTTCCCGTGCAATCAGAGGAGGGGCACGACGCGTCGTGGGGATTTGAAGACGAAGAGAAGCCGGTGAATGGGGGCGCGGCGGATGATGGTGATGGGTGGGGTTTCGATGATGACGCCGAGCCAAAGTCGGCACCTGCTGCAGCAGATGTAACGCCTGCTCCTTCTGCAGCCACGGAGGACGTTGAAGACGATGGCTGGGGTTTCGACGAAGAGGAGACCGATCCTGCGCCGGACCCTCAAGAACCGCCAGCGACGAATGGACACCACGAGCCGGAACCTGATGCCTGGGGCTGGAACGACGACGATGCGCAGGCGGATTCAACCGAAGACACGGTCTGGGACGACCCGTGGTCAGACCCCCCAGAGAAACCCAGTGCGGTGAAAAACCCGCGGCCCCCGCCGGCTCCGTCAATAACACCCAACACATCGCTGTCGTCGCCGGCCTCCACCTCTTCGCCGAAAATGGCGACCCGCCTGGAAAAGCTTGCCAACAAGGGCAAGAAGCATCTTAACGGCAGCTCGCCAATGTCCTCCCCGGCCCTATCCACACCCATTTCATCAAGTCCCAAACCGACTCCAGCCACCCCTTCACTTCCGCCCCCGCCTCCCCCCGCTACCGTCAAATCCCCCGAAAAGCGACCCCCGAGACTCTCGACGTCTGTCGCGGTGCCGAAGGAAATGTACTTGGTGTCGGGTCGCGTGCGCCAGATCATCAACATCGTTGAGGACGTCCTCATCGAGGGCCGGAAATTCGCGGCGTCCAAGATCCTCCCCGCAATCGAGACCAGCTCGCCCCCTGGTACCGTCCTGCTTCAATCTGCGGCGTCTATACTGGATCTGTACCGCGCGCTATACCCGGTCAAGTTTGCGGGGAGTCTCAAGTCCGCGCAGGATGCGCCGATGCAGTTCTCGAACGACTGTTTGTATTTGAGCGGGGAGATCGCGAGGGTGGAGGGGGCTGCGCGTGGGGACGCGCTGGCGCCTGTGAAGGATCGGCTTGGGGAGTGCCGACACCGCCTGAAGATCCTCGGGGACAGCTGGTTCGAGGATACCGTCGTGCGTGTATATAAACCTCATAGTCATGCCGGCTGACAGCGCGCAGGAGCAACATCGGCAGTCGGCCAACGATACTATCGCGCGGGGCGCGGAAGGGTTCACGTTCACCGCGGATCAGGACCGGTACGACGAGTGCGAGAGTGCCATTAGCCGCGCCGTGCAGGAGGTGAAACGGCTTGCGCAGCGGTGGAAGGTGAGTGCACCGTCTCGTCGCGCGCTAATGCAAGCAATGCTCATCGCCTTGCAGGGTATCTTGAACAAGAGCAAGTACTACACGGCCATCGGGATGGTCACAGACGCTGCGCTGTCGCGCGTGCTCGAGGATGTCTTGGCCTTGCCGGATATACCAGAGGTGGAATCCCACAGGTTGAGCGAGCTCTGCCGGATTTTGCACGGCCTCGAGGCGCTCTTCGTCGAGGAGGCGAACCAGGCAAGCTCATATCTCCATCAAGCAAAATCAACGGATTGAACTCCTTTTGTTTACAGGAGCCATTCGTAGTAGCGTACGTTCCCTCCTGGCTCAAATTTTCATATCTGTCGGAGCTCTTGGTCCGTACCCAACGCCTGTTCCTAGCACACCATTCACTTATTCCGTTTTCTTTTGCAGGAGGCATCCATGGTCGATATTTCATATCTCTTCGACAGCGGCGCTTTGGTGGACTTTGAGGTGGACGAGCTGGTGGGGTTGGTGCGGGCGCTGTTTGCCGACACTGCGCTACGGACCAATACGATAAATAAGCTCACGGGGGGACGGCCGTAGGCTAGTTGTTGCATGTAGGAGCATGTGTCTCGCCGTCAGAAAGTACTCCCTCAGAACATCATAAGCTGCTGTACGGGGTACATACACGCAGCTTGCAATAAATGACGGGACCACAAGTTCTTGCCTGATCATTATTCCTTCGCGCCCGCCCCAGCCTTCTTGTCCGTATAACTCTTGAGCCTTTTAACCTACTCAGTCGCGTTCGAGCTAGACAAGAAAAGATCTTACCGCTTGTAATCTCTCTCAGCTTTCACCTCCGCGCTCATCTTTTGCTTGGAAGGCTTGGAAGGCGCTTCGTCTTCTTCGTCGTCCTTTCCGCTCTTTTTCTTGTCTTTACGCTTCTTCCACTTCTCCGAAGAATTTGCTGCCTTGTCCATGGCGAGCAAGTCTTTGATGGAAGGTAAAGCGGAGCTTGTGAGGGGGACCAGGCGGGTAGGCTGCTCCAGCTCTCCTTCTTCATCGTCTTCCCCAGGGGGGAGAGGAGGCTTGTCATCGACACGCGGTAGAGGTAGTTTTGAACTCGACGGAAGAGGGTCGGGTTCGTCGTCTTCGAACCACTTTCGCGGGGCTGGGGCGGGCTCCTCGCCCTCTTCGAGGTCGGGGTTATCAGGCTTCTCGGCCGGGGTTTCCTCCTCATCCTCGTCATCTCCCAGATCAATGCCCTCGTATTCTCCTGCCCCCGCGAATATGTCGAAATCGTCAGGAATGTCGTCTTCTGGCGGCACCGGTATGGAGGATGATGCTATCGGAGTGGGACCTGCGACCTGGGGTGTAGGCGCAAGGGACTGGGTCTGGTCACCTGCGCCCTTTTCTTCCACCGCTTCAACTTTCCGCTTCTTCTTCTTTCGCTCCCCCTCCGTTCCATCCGCCTTGACCTTCTTCTTCTTCAGCTTTTCCGTGCCAGCACCTATTGGCTTGAAGCCGATAGGCTTGAATTTACCCTGCTTCTTGGCGGCTTCAAGGGCGTTGTCCGTCGATTTGGGTTCCGTCGTCGCGGCGGCGGTCGGCTTGATGCCTCGCTTCTCCTTTAACTCGCGTACCATATCCTCCCGCGTCCGCTTTTTAGGAACAGTCGCCTCGGACGCGACGGCCATGAAGGCTTGTTCGAGTGAATCGTCGTCGACGGTGGACAGTGACGCCTTGGCCTTGTTCTGCTCCAGTAGTGCGACATCGAGACCCTTCACAAGGATTGAGTGGTCACTGTCTCCGCCTAGATACTTACGCTCCTCGTCCGTCTGCGAATGAATACCCATATATATGAGTTTAGGCGACAAAAACAATGGCTTACAGCGTTGTTGTCGCCTAGGCGTTTCTCAAAATCTTCCAGGACGGCTTCGACCTTGATCCCTTCTTGAATGACTCTTCCAACATAAGGAAACGCGGAGACGCACCTGGGCGTAGTCATTTCCCTCGCCAACCCTTCTCTCCGCCGCCCTGTCGCGATATTTGCCTTCCGACTTCTTGACTTTGCGGGGTTTGAAGGCGGGTTCGGAGGCATCAACTGTCTTTCGCCTATAATCCAAACGCGCGTTATACAGGCCGATATCTTGAGAGACAACGGACGCACGTCGAAGCTGCAGTTCCACCGGCAACGAGAAGAGATCCGCGAGATTTCTGGGGCTGTTTGCTACCCCCCGAGCCGGTTCCAAGCAAGCGACGGAAAGAGTCCTGTTAAGAAGAGATATAAGAGGATGAATGGAGCATATGTAGCTGGAGAAACGGACCTGATCCATGTTAGTATTTGGCGTGTTTGAACACGATGTGATCCGTGGCCGGCAAATTCCGGACTCCTTCTCGCTGCTCCATCGTCGAGTTGCGACTGAGGCCTGAGGAATTGACCGACGGCGAATTCGATGTAGATCTCTCCGCAGTCCCAAGGAAATCCTCTCCCCCAGAATCGGTCAACCCTTGGTTAATCCTTGGTCAACCCTCATCGTTGGCGTTCAGACTATGCCGACTAAATAGCGGACCATGAATATACGTTAGAATGTACATTGTACATGGAACGAGCTCAGGTGTCCAAGACTCCTTCAACCTCGCCTGGAAGCTCGCCCTCGTGCTCCGGGGCCAGGCGCCGATGGCTCTCCTGGATACGTACCACGAGGAAAGAGCGCCCGTCATCCAAACGATACTCGCCAAGACCACGGAGCTGCTCAACGCCTACGTCGACGTCAAGGATAGCGACGGCGTCTCGGACTGGGACTGCGATACCTCCATGTTCATGCTGGGTATCAACTACCTATCGTCGTGGATGAACAGGATGGGGAGAAGGACGTGCCGATGGATCCGTATGGCGTGCACACCCGCGGCCTGAGGGCCGGCGACCGTGCACCCGACGCGCCCGAGCTCAAGGACCTCGTCCACGGCGGCCCGCCCACGCGACTGTTCGATGTATTCAACGTCTCGCGCCACACCGTGCTCGTTTTCTCCACCTCGCCTGATCTGTACAGTGCAGTTCTAGAGGCGCTTTCCCGCTGCCCCCAAGGCATTGTGCGCTTCGTTGCAATCGTGCCCCCAGGCGCCTCGGCAGACGTCCAAGGTCCTGATATCGTTTTAAAAGCCGCCCAAGGGTACGCGTATTCCGGTTATGGGGTGCGGTACGACCGGGGTTCTTGGGACAGTCATCCGTGATCTTCCGTGATGCTATCCGCGTTTTTGTATTCGCTTTCCGTGCTTACACACACAACTTACTCAGATTGCCCCGTAAGCCGGCTTATGTTATGTACGAGTCTACAACTAAGAGGGCTATAGGGCCTAGGGAGCCGTCTCTGCCTCCGTCTCCGCTTCTGAACTACCTCAAAATGAATGGAGAACGCCCTCGTATAGTGCACCGGCATGAGATCCCTTTCGAACGGTCAACAACTTGTCTACAACGGTCTACAACCAAAACAACTATTAGTGTAGTGAACCGCATCCGCCTCCGCTTCCGCTTCCGAACTCCCCTCGAAAGAACGCTTTCGTACATGACACTGGCGTGCGGTCGACCGGGGAAAGCCCAAGGATGCTGTCACTGAGATATTGTCAACATTCGATAGTACCACCTTCACACGGGGCTCCCGTCGCATTATTTAAGGAAGCCACTTGAATGCTTTCACTGCACCCAAACGAACAATGGACCCCAACATCGAACCAAAGATCCTCATCGCAAGTTGTTTCTCGATCTCCGAGTCGGCTGCTATAACCTCCACATCTTTCAGGTCGGAGCCGGCCCATCTGGGCTTCTGCTCGCACTAACACTTCGCCGGAATGGAATTCCAGTACGAATTATTGAGAAGTTGCCAGCCCCGTCGATCGGCCAACGCGGCCCAGGAATTATGGTCAGTGAGGACCTACATATCGTTACCAACCGTTCTCTGACTCTTCGTTTGGCCACAGCCTCGGACGCAAGAGATCTTCCGGGCCCTCGGCGTGCTCGATGGCGCTTTGAAACATGCGAGATCGATGCCTCAAATGCGATCGTATATAATGCCTGAGGGTGTTCTCCCTCTTAAAACGTTCTCCATGCATGCGCCCGCGGACCCTACGACCTGCCCCTGCGTAAGTCGCCCCAGTTCAACTTTGCTATATCAACGACCGATCGTGATTTATTTAGCCAAGCCTTATTGTCATCGGGCAAAATCACGTAGAAGATGCCCTCCGCGCCGTGTTGCGGCAGTATTCCTGCGATGTCGAGTTTGGGACCGAACTGGTTTCACTCGCGCAGGATGGTGAGGGCGTGAATGCGACCACCACCAAACAAAACGGACAGCAGGAGACACAGAGGTTCGATTTTCTCGTTGGCACGGATGGCGGGCGAGGGGTTGTGCGGAAACTGCTCGGCCTTACGTTCCTCGGCGAATCCAGGCCCTCGGTCAATTGGCTTCTCGCTGACGTTGTTATGGAGGGAATAGTCGGAGATGTAGGTTATTTCTTCACTCCCTCGTATAATTCTGACTAAGTGCGTGCGTTGCAGTATTGGCATACGTGGGGTAACAGGCAAGGCTCTTCCTATATACGTGCCCGTGTCTGCCCTGACCTCGGTGTGCAGCGTGTTTCTGCGGCCCACGGCTACACCCGGCCTTTTTGGATTGATCTTGGACTTGTCCAAAGCGGACCATGATTCCGACCATCTGATGAAAGACCACATCAGCCTCCAAAAAACCATTTGGAACATTACTGGTAGAACAGACTTGAAACTCGTCAAGGTGGTCTGGACATCGAAATGGACGTAAGTCTGTCTTGTCCGACTCGACAGTAAGAGTTCTTCATGCATTTTCAGCCCCAACATCCGAATGGTCGACCAGTTCTCGGCCGGTCGCTGTTTCGTGGCGGGAGGTAAGGATTTCCCGGCTATTTGGAAAGAAGAATGCAAACCTGTCCATTAGATGCAGCCCATGTTCAGAGCCCTACTGGTGGCCAGGTGACTATAGTTCATGCACAAGATCCGTTCTTCGACTCACAGAGTGCAGGGCCTGAATTCAGGCGTTCAAGACAGCTTTAATCTTGCCTGGAAGCTGGCCCTCGTGCTCCGGGGGCTGGCGCCGATGGCTCTCCTCGATACATACAACGAGGAGAGGCTGCCCGTTATACAAACGATGCTGGCCAAAACTACGGAGCTGCTCAACGCAACGGTCGACGTCCAAAATAGCGAGGACACCTCACGCTGGAACCGCGGCGGGCCCTTGTCGATGTTGAGCATCAACTACCGCTGGAGCTCTATCGTTGTAGATGAGCAACATGAAGACACGAAGAACATAGCCAGGGATCCCTATGGAACGGAATTCCGCGATTTGAGGGCCGGGGATCGTGCCCCCGACGCCCCCGAGCTCAAGGACCTCGTCAACGGCGGCCAGGCCAAGCGTCTCTTCGACGTGTTGGACGTTTCGCGCCACACTGTCCTCGTTTTCTCCGCCTCGCCTGAACGGTACAGCGCAGTTCTGGAAACGCTGTCCCGCTTCCCCCAGGGTACCACCCGCTGTGTTGCGATCGTGCCCTCGGGCGCGTCGGCTGTGGACATCCACGGTTCCGATATCATTCTGGAAGATACGCAAAAGCACGCGTACTCTAGTTATGGGTTCAAGATGGGGTGCGATATTGCAGTGGTACGGCCGGACGGGGTTCTTGGGGCAGTCGTCCGCAGTTCTGTGGGCTTGGAGCAATATTTTAGACAGATATTGGTGTGAAGCACCCAACCATTTTTGTGTAGATACTATCGTTTGCCCTACCTTTGCAAAAAAATATTGATGATGCTCGCACATCGTTGGATCGTGTCGGATTGACTCCAGCATTGGTATGGATAATCCTTAGAGTACCGCTGGGACCTGCAACAGAGCTCGTTGGGACACCCAAGATCAATTATCGAGGTTGTGGGACCTTCCCAAGAAAGGTGATTAGATTAGATTCTGATTACATATAGATCGTTGACACCACTGCCCCTGACTCGAGACTTAGTGCATTACCGTGATCATGGCGAGCTTCTCCACCGCCAATGAAGACGTCGTCGTCATTCAAGATGTTTTGAAGCCTTGCCATCGAACCCGCTCTTGAATGTGCAAGTAACCAAAACCCCAGCCCCCTCTATCGAGTCTGGTTCTTCGCTCGGATCCCGCAATAGCGGGACTACGCAAAGCGCACTTCAGTGCTCATCGCATCCTGTTCAATGACCAGCGTTGCATTCTCACCGGCTCTGTTTCACAAATTCAAGCCTGTCCCCTGGTAAATGCCATTCGAACCACTGGCAAAAAGAAAACGGCCCAACTTAACCTGAAATCTCAAGTGGTGCGCCACTTGCTTTACACCCTAGAGCAACACTGATACCATTGACTAGGAGCATATCCTCAGCCGACAAGGTTTCAACGGAAAGCGACCGTTCTTTCTGGATAGTCTTGTCAACTGTATTGGGCGTTGAGTGCATTTTCACTTAGGCATCGCTCTCCAGTTGACCAAAGGATGCAGTCAACGTACACTGGCACGGAGAACTCGATAAACGTGGCCCGTTCTGCATAACGATTCCTCTTGAGCAAATCATAGCGATCGTCTCCTCACTGTCGGCCAGCAACCTCGACTGGGCTTTCCGAGTTACCCCAAACCCGAAGGCGCCTCGTGAGCTCGACGTAGGCC
Organism: Mycena rosella; assembly: GCA_029378255.1. NCBI lineage: Eukaryota > Fungi > Basidiomycota > Agaricomycetes > Agaricales > Mycenaceae > Mycena > Mycena rosella. Next base: position 463,681 of record JARKIE010000034.1, on the reverse strand, counting down.
AAAATAGCACTACTTTCGAGCATGTTACTTACATTTATCTTAGACGACTGTGCCCCCCTTCGTCGTTACAGAATACGTCGTTCTAGTCTTGCGAGCAGCTGTCCTGCTCCCCGACAACCAACCAATGAGCATAAATACGGCAGGGAACCTGCGGCGTCCTGGCCATCCGATTCCAGCCCAGTCTGAGCGCTCGTCCTGGGTACCATATTTCACCCAACCCACCACCCCCTATCTGGTCGACGAGTTTGGCAACTCATTGATCAAGCGTGCATTCCGGTCCCAGCGGAACCTGGACGATTCGCTTTCAGTCTTCTCCATCCTCGTAAATGCAAATGCAAAACTGCAGGCACCGCTGGGTGAACTGCCTGTAGAAGTAATCAAGTACAGGAAGGCAGTCGAAGCAGCTGTACAGCTTATATTTGCCATACCGCCCACCTTACAGGACCCGGGCCCATATCCACGTTCCTCCCTTCCCCCACTTCCTCAACGGACTCCCGCTCCCGATCTCGATCCTAGCCAGAGCGGTGATCTCGACGCGGGCTCGGGCTTTGATGGAGTCCGAATCCGAGTCCGAGTCCGAGTCCGAGTCCGAGTCCGAGTCCGCCGGCGGTCGTTCACCGGACAGCTTTAGCGGTCACAGCGAAGAAAAAATGGGGCAGATCGTCCATCAAGTCTCAGACGGCACTATTTCCAACGAGGAGCGCGCGAATGCAGCGATGACGATGTTAGGAATGTCGAGTGGTGAGTCTTCTTCCTACGCCTTGAGCCATTTTTGAATGCGCATTTACCAGGTCATCACCACGATCTAGTTTCCTCTTTGCTTGATATCTGAGCCAAGGATCACCGTCGACGGGAAAGTAAACGGACGTCGTGGTAAGTGAAGGCAAGAGCATGGACGGAAGGTGTAGCGGGTACGCGGGGCATCCACGTTTGGATTCAGTAGAGACATAGCCCGACCAAGATATCGTCGGACAGGATATACTCGGTCGCGTCCAGCCATCTCGTCGGCGCTCAGCGGCTGAATCTGAGAAAGTACCTGGTCGCACGAAAGCAAGAAGCCGAGAGAACGCCCGAGTTTTGGACTGCACCTAATGTAGCGGGGCGATGGTTGTGAACGAATCAAAATCTGACTATATTCCCTTCCTGTGTCCCTTGCCATAGGCAATCGAATGACGACGACGAGGGTGGCAGCATCGAGAGCGAAAGCGCACTTAGCCCCAATACGATACGATATTATGCGTAGCGCTTGCTAGCCTCAATGAACAAACAGACGACCATAAAGTTCATTGAGCATGACATGGTACAAGACATGTGACTACGGCGCCTAGACAGCAGGCGGCTTGGAGCCCGCCGCGAAAGTGTAGGTGAGACCACACTTTCCGCAGTACTGACGGTCCTGGTGGAAAGCCATCTATTGGAACGTCAGTTACGAGGTCGAGATGCGCACGGCGGCGGGCTTACGAAGACGCCGGCACCGCACTCGGGGGTCGGGCACTCGCGGCGGAGACGCTTGATCTTGCCGTCGGAGTCGACCTTGTAGTACTTCAAGATGGCCATCTTGACTTTCTTGCGCTTATGCTTGATCTTTTTGGGCGTCTGCAGGGGGTGTGGTCAGTACGCGCGTGTACAGAAAAAAGATGGGACGGACGTTGTAGGTTTTTTTCTTGCGCTTCTTGGCGCCTCCACGCAGACGGAGCACCAGGTGGAGGGTGGACTCCTTCTGGATGTTGTAGTCGCTGAGCGTGCGGCCGTCTTCGAGCTGCTTGCCAGCGAAGATCAACCGCTGCTGGTCCGGGGGGATTCTGGTAAAGATGTCAGGTTATGCGCAGAGAGACGGTCGGGTTACGTACCCCTCCTTGTCTTGGACTTTGGCCTTGACATTGTCGATGGTGTCCGAAGATTCAACTTCGAGAGTGATGGTTTTGCCCGTGAGGCTAGAAAAGAGTTTAGAGAATGGGAGAGAACAGTGAAGAGGGTGCGCACGTCTTGACGAAGATTTGCATCTTCACGGAAGCTTCGGTCTGTCCAAAGTCGACGGTGGACTGGAGTCGTCGACGAAAGCAAGAGCCGGTTGTGGTTAGTGAGCAAGAAAAATGATCTGTCCTGTTTGGTCTGTTGTATGGCTAACCCTAACCCGACGAAAAGAAGAATAAGGTTCAAGACAAATCTCTGTCAACAACACCCTTGTACACGCCAATTAGTAACGCGCCCCCAAGAAGCCACCATGGACTCGGACGCCGAGATGCACGACGCCGAGCACATTCCCAGCGCCGCAAAGGGAAAGGGCAAGGCCGTCGACAGAGACCGTCCCTTTGAGAACGACAATCTCCCCTGGTGCCGCTCCCCACTTGGTCGCGTCGTGCCCTGCGTCTGACGCGTCTTTAGGGTCGAAAAGTACAGGCCAGTCACCCTCGACGATGTCGTCTCACACAAGGACATCACCAGCACGAGTGAGCACCGCTCCTTGCATCCTGTAACCGCGTCTCATCTGCACCAGTCGAGAAATTCATCGAAAAGAACCGGTTGCCGCATCTCCTGTTCTATGGCCCTCCAGGGACGGGTAAGACCTCGACGATCCTTGCCGTCGCGCGCCGAATATACGGCTCCGACTACCGGAAACAGATCCTCGAGGTATGGCTTGCGCCGTCCTTTCACGCGCCCGCGCCGCGCTCACCCCCTCCTTCTCAGCTCAACGCGTCAGACGACCGCGGCATCGACGTCGTGCGCGAGCAGATCAAGCAGTTCGCAGAGACGCGCACGCTCTTCGCCAAGGGCTACAAGCTCATCATCCTCGACGAGGCAGACATGATGACCCAGCAGGCGCAGGCCGCGCTCCGCCGCGTCATCGAGCAGTACACCAAGAACGTCCGCTTCTGCATCATCTGCAACTACGTCAACAAGATCGCCCCCGCCATCCAGAGCCGCTGCACGCGCTTCCGTTTCTCGCCGCTCCCCATCGTCGAGGTCCAGAAGCGCCTCGACGGCGTCATCGAGGCGGAACAGTGAGCCGCGCGCCTGCTTACGCACTTGCTTACTGACGTCTCCACAGCGTCAAGCTCACGCCCGACGGCAAGGCCGCGCTGCTGAAGCTCTCCAAGGGCGACATGCGCCGCGCGCTCAACGTCCTGCAAGCGTGCCACGCCGCGTACGACCTCACCGGCGAGACGGAAATCTACAACTGCACGGGCAACCCACACCCAGCGGACATCGAGACGATCGTCAACTCGATGCTCTCCGACGAGTTCACCATTTGCTATACGAGTGCGCGTTTGCCCCCTTGTATTTAGCACGGAGGCTCACGCGCAGCAGTGATCACCGCAATGAAGACGGAGCGCGGGCTGGCGCTGCAGGACCTGCTCACGGGCGCGTACGACTACATCGAGGGCCTCGAGCTCAAGCCGCACGCGCGGATTTATCTCTTGGATTTCCTCGCCACCACCGAGTAAGTACCGCACTTTCGCCTGCCGGGCTCCCCTGACCGGCCTCTAGACATCGTTTGTCGACGGGCGCCAGCGAGAAAATCCAACTCACCGCGCTGCTCGGCGCGTTCAAGAACGCCGTTGAGCTATCCGCAAAGTAGTTTCTTTTTGTATAAATGCTTTCCTTTCCTTTCTATCTGTAAATGTTTTGCTGCTACCAAGATACAATGCAACGAATCTATAATACAAATACACCCTACGCGCTGTCCGCGGGCGCGCGCTTCCGGAGGTCACCCACGGCGCAGCCCAGGCCCTCGAGCGAGAGCGCGGATTTGCATACGCCCATGTCCTCGCCTGAGAGCGTCTGCGCCGCGCTGTCGCGGAAACGCTCGGGCGAGATGGTGACGTGATTGACGCCGTACGCGGCAAAGCACTGCTGCAGGGAGCGCTCCGTGCGCTCCCACTGCTCGAGCGACGTCCCCGGCGAGACGCAGACGTGCAGCGACGCGAGGATGACGCTGCGGAAGTGCGTGAGTGAGCGCGCGGCGGGGAGGGGAGCGAGACGCGTACGACTGGGAGAGGATCCACACGTGCAGGTCGTGCACCGCGAGCACGTCCGGGAGCTGCACGTTGCGTTATGTAAACTTCGAGTACAGATGCAAGGATAACGCACGGCAAGCAGATCCTCCTTCACTTTGTCGAGGTCTAGCTCGACCGGGGCCGCTTCGAGAAGTATGCGCCCTGCCTTGATCGCTGGGGAGGGTTTAATTGCCGCGAAGGCGTATCACACAAAGGGCGCGCACTCATCGGGATGGCGCCGGCAAAAATAATTAGACTGATGCCGAGCGAGACCGCAGGGTCGGCGTAAAACCGACTGGGCGAGTGGAGTCTCCATATCAGGATTCCCGCCACGATGACGCCGACGTCTGCAGATACTGAATCAGCGTGGCGCGGCGGGCAGCCGTACACGTACTGTTGACCGCGTCTCCGAGGAGATGCACGAGCACGGCGACGAGTCCGAGATTGGGTTCGAGGGCCCTCGTTGGAGGGAACAGCGTGTGGTGGTGCTGGTCGTGCACGCCGTCGCGCAGATGGACCTCCGGGAGCGGCTCGATGGCGGGCGCCGCGGAGGGTGCGCCATGGCTGTGGCTGTGGCCACCGTGGCCGCCGTGGTCGTGCACGACGAGCACGCTTATAATGTTGAGGCACAGTCCGACACAGCCAATGATCATAACCTGCTCCGGGCTGTTGACGGGCTCGATGTTAATGAAGCGCTCAAGAGATTGGAGGAATATGGAGAGTGCGAGGGCGAGGAGGAAAACGCCGTTGAAGAACGCGCCTGAGGAGGGTTAGAGAACGGCAAGATAATATTGAGGGCGCGTTACCGACGAGTTCGGCGCGGTGGAACGCATAGGTGAAGCCGACGGTCTGGCCACAAAGTTATTCCATGCAAATCAAAGGGAACGTGAGGGACACACGTTGTGGCCTTTATCTTGTAGCTGAAAATACGGTTAAGCGGCGTTCGAGGAGGCGATATTGAAACGAACATAAGCGGCGGCGAACGCAATTGCACTGAAAGGCGCGATGTTAACGTGTGCAGGCACCCGGCCATGGAAGGCAACCCACTAGGCTACGATATCCTGTGCAGTCAAAATGAGCAGAGTGTCGTACGTGGGTCAAGACTGACCGTACGTTGAGGTAGTGGAACTTTTCGCATTCATTCGAGCGTCAGGGTAGTCAAATGGAAGTTGGGAGGGTATGGTACCGCGTCAGCAATCAAGGCCAGACTCTTCGTGCGGAACCCGACTGAAGCAGTTCAGTTCGTAAGATGGCCACGGGCACGAGACCACACACTGGCGATTTCAGCAACGAAGAAGGCGATGGCTACGCCCAGAACAAAGGCCAGTTTCGTCGTGGTCTTCATCGGAGAGCGAACACGGGAAGGCGGTCAGAAAGTCAGAACCAGATGTGCGGTGGACTGGTGGCCACGCGCGGACGGGAGTCGTAACTGGGTCGTAACGGTTGGTCGTAAGCGTTTATTGTTAGCACCGAATCTCGACCGAATTATTACGGCGCGTTGTCCTTGCTGGCATCGGATCATCGGCTGCGGGCCCGATGGTCAAAGCGAAGAATAGCAGACCACATTGGCTCAGGCTTCCAATTCCATGTTCAGATTGTGTTCAGACGGCTTCATTTATTAATAAGAAGAAATAAATTGATTGTTCCCATAAATCCACTACATAAACCCGAAGCTATACTATTCTTTAGAGAAGTTTGATGAGACCCTCGCAGGCGTCGTTGCAGTTATACCCCCATCTGTCAGCAACGCACTGGACGTAAACAACACCGTCCTCGACGACAGTCTCAATGGTGCTCTTGGTCTTTGCGACGACGCGCAACTTGAACGTCTTGGTCTCGACGATCTCCTGGAGACCCTCCTGGAGCATGTCATCGTCCTTGAAGCCTGGAGCGCGACGAGTCAACAAGGGCGAACTGAGGAAATTGAAGAAGTGCGAGACGAACCCTGGCTTTCGAGCTGGTACTTAATGCCTTTGAAGTAGTTCATGGCGGTCGCGCCGATACGCGCCTGCCAGGCGTTGTCCTTGAGCGCCGCGAGCGCCTTGTAGATCTCATCGAAGTTGGGGTCTAGGATGACTTCCGTGCCGACGAGCTTGTTGATTTCCTCGCGGAGCTCGTCGATTTCCCCCTCGAAATCGTTCTCAATCGAGCTCTTGGCGGAGAGGGAGAAGCCCTCGCGGGGGGCCGACTCGATGGCGGGGAGCATGGTGTCGCTGAGCCAGCTCTAACAAAGGAAGGTGAATAAGGTCTTGAGTGTGGAGATCAGGTCCTCGACATACTTGGTTGTAGCCGAGGCGGTCGTGGCGGAAGAGGATGCGGTACACGCCGTCCTTGACCTCAGAGGTGATGGTCTCCCCCTTGTCTCCGAGGAGGTTCACCTGGAGAGTGTGTCAATAAAAGTTGGCACAAGACATAAACAAGACTTACAGCGAGGGTGAGCTCGGCCTGAGTGACGGCCTCGTTGAAGAACGCCTTGCCATTGTCGTCGAACTTGTCCATGAAGTTCTTGAGGGCCGAGATGAAGCCCTCAACATACCTGGCAAATAAATATTAATAACGACCGCACAAATAAAATGAGAGTGCACACCCAGAGAAACAAGTGCCAGCGGAAGTGTTTCCCTCCTCGGCATACGCCCAGACTTCGGCGGCGTTGATGTTGATGGTGAAGTCGGTCCCGACAAGCTCCTTGATGCGAGCCTGGAAATCCTCTTTTTTGGCGTCGAAGTTGTCACGAACTGCGAGAAAAGTTATTAAACACTGATGAAGGAACAGGGAAATGAACTTACTATCTTTGCGCACGGCTAAAGGGAGTTTGGCGATGGCAGGCTTAGGAGCGAAGGGGACAGCTTTGACCATTTTGAGTAGGTTGAGCAGAGGAGAAGATGTAGTAGAGGGAGAAGATGTTGAACACGACCGATATTCGCCAGTTTAAATACATTTTCGCCTAGGGAAATCTCCTTTCAGCTCCTGAGTCACGGTGGAACTTAACTTAATGCGACAGAAGTCTGATATCCTTCATTCCTTGTCAGGAGACAGGGTCAACAGTGGATCGTATCCACTGAAATGCAAGTAGGTTTAACAAGACGCGACCACGTGCGTGAAGCGCAAGTCAATCGAGGAAAGGGGGTTTCCCCACAGACTGAGCTGCAGCCTTGGCCTTGGTCAGTTAAGAATATTATGATATGTTGTTACCGACTCACCCGCCTGCCGGTATGCATGTGCTATTCACGTCTAATGTTAATGTACCGACAGCGCTCGTTTGACAGGGGATGTCTCTCCCCAGGGCGATCAGGGACGTAAAATGGTAATCAACAGGAGGAGGATGGGAATATAGAGTTCCTCGACGCCTTTGATTCATAGCGGTACAGATCTCAGAACCCCTGGCTCCTCCTCCTTCAATCCAACCACCATGTCGAAAGAACTGTGCTTATCTCAAACGGCTTGAACTTGTGCGCAAATTGACTGAGCATTCCCACAGCCCGCTTAAAGTCCGTATGGATGTTCGCGATCTCTGGGACTCGTCCAAGTCCTCTGTGAACGACTCCGTCAGTGCGCTCAACAAAATCCTCGGACACACGATTACGCCGCGCGTCGAATGGAACGTTATGTGGACGGACTTGAAGGATCGGTTCCCCGACAACACGATCTTTGTGCCAACTGTCGTGCGTTACACCATTGCGTGGTACGAGCGGCTGAGCGGCCGTCTTGAAAATGACGCATACGAGGAATGGACGGAGAAATTCTTGGATGTGCTTTCCGACGGGTCCATTCGCAAGGCCTTGTCTTTGCATATCGAGGTGCGAGATCTTCTAAATTATTTCGCGCAATACTGACGACGATTTGTCTTCTAGCCTGCGGGACCTGGCGTTACTCGGCCGAGCACCAAATGGAATGCAAAGCTCGCAACGTTCCATCTCTGCGTCCCCCAAACCGAGCCCGTGTCGCAGTCCAAGCTCGATTCCAGCTTCGACAAGGATTTTGAGAATCTTTTCAACACCGACATCGATGCGAAGGATGATGACTGGGCTGACGTTGAGGTTGAGACCCGGACCGCCACCGTGAATCCCGCCACCATTTCCTCCCCCTACGAGCCTCCCTCCGTGGTGCGCCTTCCAGTTCTGGACGCCCTTGCGCGCCCGCTAGAGCTGTTCACGTCCACTGGGCCATATATCCTCATCGTCGAGGAACGCGGAGGCATGATCGTCGTTCAGTGCAGCCACGAGCCTAGTCTCGAGCTTCTTGCGGCGTACCTGAACAAATGGAGCAAGTCGAATCCCAACGACTCGGACAGTCTCAAGGTAGCCAAAATCTGAACTCGCTTGTTTTATTTGTCTGACCGTCTTTAGCGTTCCATTTTGAAGGTCGAGCTAGTGGAGTCGGAGTACTGCTTCGGGCTTATGGACACCCTCACCGTCGAGCGCACGATGGCTAGAAACGGGAACTCCATTAACCCGACGATTATTCTTGCTTTTGTGGAGGGAGTGTTGGGATACAAGTTGACGAACACAATGGGCTCGTGCAGGACGTATGCTTCGACGACACTTCTCAAGTAAAGTACTAGTAGTACGCTATGCAACCAAGTAGGCTGTGGGCAATCATTTTCAGACCAGTACAAAACGATCGAGCCGCAGCAAAAGATACCGAACAGTCAGTCCAGCGGCGAGATAATACCGACGGCCCGACGCAGGTGGTGCGCAACTTGTACGCCGTTCGCCGGCGGAAGGGAAGTTCAGTAGCAGTGTGTTGGTACTTCGTTGGTACTTAACTTGTAGTGATTCTTTTATGATCCGAGTAATCCGCAAACTGCCGACGACCAACGCCAAACCTTTGCATAACCTTGGGTAACGGGCACCGTCGGCGTTCCTAGGACCAATATGACGAGTCAAGCGTTTCTCTCGGACTCGTTCGGTATCCCACTACCTCAATTTGGACCACTAACCGCGCGAATCAAGCGGAATCCCGGATGTCCGCACCCTTTTCTCAGTGACGCGGCGGTTTCCCACTGTTCTGAGTAACAAAGACCATGATCTCATATATGGTTCCCATCGGTCTCCGTATGATATAAATACCGGGGGATTTGGAGCTGGTCCCCCGTTAATACGCGTTTTCCCCAACATGCACCTCCTCCAGGCGTTCTCCCTCGTATTCCTGGTTGGCGGCACATACGCCTCGTTCCAGGATTTCGGAATCCCCCCTTCCGACGCAACAGTCGACGTCAGGGCTTTCAATGTCGGAAACGTTACCCTCGTCAACAGCACCCACGCGTTCGTCACTCCTGTGCTCCCAGGACGCGAAACCATACATTTCCCGCTACACGCCTTTCTCGTCGAGCACAAAAGTACACAAAAACGCTTCATGTTTGACCTTGGCATGCGTAAAGACCCATTGAATTTCGCGCCCAGCATTGCTGCTTCTTTCGCCTCCGGAGCATTCGTATTGGAGGAATCCAAAGACATTACGGACCTGCTGGAGGACGGAGGAACTCCCCTGACAAGTATAGGTACCGTCTTTTGGAGGTGAGCTATCTCGGTTCAATCCAGCCCCGTAATATTTACGCTCGCAAGTCATTCACATTTTGACCACATCGTATGTATGTTTCCGATGTGCCGAGATTTGAGCCTAAGTGAGCTTCCAGGGGGACATGTCGAAATTCCCCAACACCACTACTCTCGTAATTGGGCCTGGGACGGATACAGCGACTTTCCCAGCATCTCCCAACGCTTCTTTACAGACAAGTGATTTTGCGTAAGTTGGCCGTCGCTTTCTCCCGCTTGTAGTGTTTACCTTATGTATAGCGGGCACACCGTTACCGAATTAGACTTTACGACGACAAACCTCACCTTCAGCGGCCTAAAAGCCATTGACTATTTTGGCGACGGAAGCTTTTATCTCCTGAACACACCCGGTGTGAGTACTCCGAGTCTCCATTTCAAGCAGAGCATTCCTCACACATAATCATAGCACTTACCGGGACACGTCAGCGCCCTCGCGCGCGTTACGCCCACCTCGTTTGTCTCCCTTGGCGGAGACGCCTTCCACCACGCCGGTGAGGCGCGCCCGCGCCCCGAATTCCAGAAGAACTTCCCCTGCCCCGCGCACCTGCTGGAGGAGACCAAAACCTCCATCTCGACGGACTTCTTCTGGTCTCCAGAATCGCGCGACGGCGCGTTCGACATGCACTCCCGCGCGCAGCAGCTCCTCGCCGTCTCGGACCTCCCGGACTCGTTCTACGCGGACCCGGTGACCTCGCAGGTGACGCTGGAGAAGCTCGCGACGTTCGATGCGGACCCCGACTTTTTCGTGGTTATTGCGCACGATCTGAGCTTGGTTTCGTCTCTCCCGTACTTCCCTGCGTCGCTCGACGGCTGGCAGGCGAGCCAGCTGAAGGAGAGCACGGTGTGGAACTTTGTCGATGAGGCAAACCCTGCCTTTATATTCAGTCCGGTTTGACCGATACTTCACCCGTGGTCGTAAAACGAGTTCGATAACAAGTAATATGTCATCGTGAACGAGTTTGATGACATCCGGGCCCGTGCATTGTGCAGCTTGGTGTTCCGAAAAGGCAAGACTGGGAGTCTAGTGTCTTGCGCGTGTAAGTACGACATCTAAAGTCTAGGAAACCTGTCTATGTATTCTAAGATCTATACGTTCTGAAGGATCTATGTAATCTAAGAGATCTAGGGAGTCTAAGATCTAGGTAGTGTAGAAATGCCCTGTCTAATATCTAGCCCGCAAATTCCAAATTCCAAATACCCCAGTGAAGAATGAAATATGAAATAACGCCGTTTAGTTGTGCAGTCCCCGGAGCAGCAGCTGCACCTCCCCCCACTCCGCCTCGTGGCGATCCGTCCCCTCCACATCCGTCAAGCGCGGGAAGAATCCATGCAGATAACGCGCCAGCGCCGCAGGGTCCGGCGGGGGCGTCGGCGACGATAACGTCGCCCTGGACAATTTCGCGCTCGCGCTCGAGACAGCGGCGGAAGGAAGGGCGGACACGCCGGCGATGCTGAGCGGCAGGATTAGCGTTTCGAGCATCGGTGTGGAGGACGCGAAGGCGCGCAGACAGGCGAGTGTCGCGCGCGGGCTGCTGGCCAAGGGCCCGGGGGTGCATTCGGACGAATGGAGGGCGCCGAGGTCGAGGTGCTCCAGGCCGGGCCACCACGTGGCGAGCGCCTCGACCTCTTCGTCGCATAGGTCAGGCATACGGGTCGTGTCGATGGTGAGATGTCGGAGATGGCGGAGGGGCGCCAAGAGGCGTATTATGTCGAATGTAATCCGATTATTTTGGGTACTGGGTGTGGATGTATGGGTATGGGTATCTGTGCCGGGTGTGGTTATGGTATCGTTTAGGTCTATGTCTTCTAGGTGGTGTTCTATGGTAAGCTCCTCCAGGGTTTGAGAAGCATTGACCCTGATTAGGTCGAAGATGCGGCTCCAGCAGACTGTAGGCTCGGACGCCGATGGTGTCGTGGCTTCAATGCGCAATGTGCATATAGGCGGTATCGTTTTCAGCAGAAGCTCGAGGACTGGCGCTTGCGCACAGACACGGAGGTTCTGAAGGGATCGGAAGCACCCGACGTCCGGCGCGGACATCGGCCAGGCTTCGGTGAGGGTGTCAATATCGAGATGCCCCGCTTCGACGTGGAGTTCGGCGAGCCGGGGGAAAGCTGATATCGCGACCAGTGTCTCCCCGGTCAAGAAGGCACCGGTACGGAGCGTCAAGCTGCATAAATTGGACATCTGGGAGATGCCAGCATTTAAGCGTTGGTTCGGTGAGCCACGTAACCGAAAGGCTTCGATATTAGAGGCTACACGGAGCAGCTTCTCGATGTAAATGCTTGGGCCATCGTCAGCCAATCCCTTGTTTTTGAAACCACAGTCCAAGTCGAGTTGTCGGAGGCGGGGGGACAAACTTAGGACCGCTGGAAGGCAGTTCGGGTCCGTAGATGACAACCGCGTCGCGGTGAGCATATTAAGGATCGTAATTCCGGGTGCGGATAGTATAGATAACAGGGCTGGATGAACGCGTGTATCGTGCCTTTGAGTGATATGCTTGACGCGAGCGGCATACGAATTGAAAATGCTGAGGTCGATCGGCCCTTCAGAAGCGATAGTCTGGATTAAAGTGAGAGGTTTTTTCAGGGCTCGGTATATTTTCACGCACGTAGACGCCGTCGACGCAGAGCAACCCCGGGATAAGATTGAGCAAGGGTACAAGAGAGCCAATATGACACCAGATACCATCCAATGCGGGGTCCCTCCACGCCTGGCAGCTGCTGGCAACGGCTGGGAGACATCCGACAGGGCAAAGGGCGAGAATTTGCCTGAGGACGTCGTCCAGCAGGAGAGCAGAGTGCATGAGAAGGCGAAGGACTGAGAAAACAACAAGCGACAACACTCGGGCCCGCTTTGAGCCTTTGACTTTCAAAACTTTACCACCTCGCGAAAATGGTATGTCTTTCGGCTCGTTAATTATCCTCCTCACCCTCGACTTCAGAGACCCATTCTGCTGCAAGGTGGTTCATCCATCCCCGTCTCTGTACTCCCTGCTGAAGTTTCCAGGTCATGAACGGTCCCTCACACAAATAAAATTCAACGCCGAGGGCGACCTGCTCTTCTCCTGCTCAAAAGACCACGTTATCAACGTCTGGTACTCACACAACGGCGAGAGACTAGGGACGTACGACGGCAACAATGGCACTGTGTGGACCGTGGACATCGACTGTACTAGCATCCACCATCCTGCTGGTTCTCCCAATTGACCCAATCTTCACAGCCGAATCCCGGTTCCTTGTCTCTGGCTCAGCAGACAACACTCTGCGCTTATGGAGCGTAGCATCCGGCAAATGTCTCTACACTTGGGAGTTCCCGACAGCGGTCAAGCGGGTCGCGTTCAACGAGGACGACACCAAGGTCGTCTGCATAACGGAACAGCGTATGGGATACCAATGCGCCATCCGGGTGTTTGATATCAACCGAGAGGGCGACGGGTCGGATCGTGTGTCACTTGCCGCTTTTTTAAAGAACACTCACTAATAATACATGTTCGCCTCTAGAGTCGGAGGAGCCCGAGTTCTTCTTCAACCCCATCGGAAGCAAGGCGACCGTCTGCGCGTTCACATTGATACCGAATATCATCATCACGGGCCACGAATCGGGTAAAGTCGCGCTCTTCAACGTCAAGACCGGCGAGGAGATCGACAACAACGAGCGCGCGCACAGCGACGTCGTCACCGATCTGCAACTAAGCAAGGATCGGACATATTGTGTCACCAGCAGCAAAGATAAAATTGCGCGGATACACGATACTAAAAATCTGATGGTCATCAAGACGTATACGACAGAAACTCCGCTGAACAGCGCAGCATTGGCACCTACACGACCATATGTTCGTCCTTGGCTCGTTCGTTCCCGCTCCTTTGTCTGACTATGCGCAGGTCCTCCTTGGCGGCGGCCAAGAGGCAATGAACGTTACTACTACCTCCATGCGACAGGGTAAATTCGAGACGAGGTTCTGGCACAAAGTCTACGAGGAGGAGGTTGGCCGCGTCAAGGGACACTTCGGTCCTATCAATACGTGCGTTTTGAAATCCTCTTCGTCATTTATTTCCTAACCTTCAACACAGGATTGCGATACATCCAGCGGGGACGTGCTACGCGTCTGGGGGGGAAGATGGATTTGTCCGCGTGCATCATTTCGACGATTCGTATTTTAAAGCCCAGCCGTACGGGACGGTGGATATTGAAGACTGATCAATGCACGGGATTTCGTTGTCGCAACTAAGATTAGGTGTTAAGCCGGGAAGGTGCGACGAGGTAAGATTGTGATTAGAATCAACGCGGCTCCGACAAAGTGCGCCGAGGATGTAACTTTCCGCCCAGCGCATACTTCGTGTTTCTTGGTCGTGGATAGTGCAGTGATTATAGTGAGCATATTATTAGCGGGCACAACAAAAAGCTAATTCCTCGTCGTGTAGGAAACCTCCACATCCAAACTGCAGCCATCCCGTACGTATACTTGCAGCAGGCGGAGATTGTGGAAGGTCACGGCTGTGGGACCCAGCTGTATCCTACCTTTGCTCCCGTCGACGTCGTCGCCAAAACGCTGGATAAATGCAGAGAATACTTGGGAGATCTGCTGCGCTAATCTGCCATACGAGACGTGGGTGCCCGTGGCAGGATCGACGAGGCTAATATTTTTCGTGGCCACGATGTGTGTGTAGCCGGGCCACTGCCGAGCGAGCTTACGTCAGTCAACCTCATCGGCCAAGGAAACAAAAGACGCACCCGTAATGTGAAGGGAAGAGACTCGATGTGACGCAGATTCGGAGGCAAGCAGTGCGTTATGCTGTTCTGCTTCATGACCATCCCCTCCTGATAAAACGCCAGGCCCATCGCAACGCCCGTGCCCAGCCCGTCGTGGGGGAAAAACGAGATGCCGGGAAGGCATTCGTCGTTCCGGCCGACGACGAAGTGCGCTGCACGATCCCAGCACGGCTCAGAGCGGTCGTGACGCCGAGAGGGTAGTGCCCGCGCGTGCTCAGGGGTCGCGGGGACGGCGGTGGCACGGCGAGGATACAGCGCGCGCGATTCGTCGGCTATCGTGAAAGTCGCAGTCAAGTCGACGGCGCCGCGTCGAGGATACAGCGACCGGGGTTGAGGAGCCTCTATAGCCGTCCGTGAGGTGACAAGGGACGTTTTGCGGCAAATTTCTGGAGCGATGTCAGTAGTAGCGCGGAGGGATTAACGATAACGGACTAGTGGACATGGCGGTATTTTCAAGGGGAAGGAAATTAAATGGCACGCGCTGGACGTTCTTAATGTGGTAACTTCCTGCGAGCTGCTCTCATTTTATACCAGAGCTTTACCCTATTTTGGGCCGGTGGCAAAGCCACAGTCGAAAGCGTGAACAATGAGCAGCGCACCTTCTACCAAAGCGCATTGCAACAATGGTGCATGCGCCTAAATGGCCCTTTGAACATTCAAAGGAGATGTTCCGAATCGGAGAAGAGCACCTATCTGATTACGGCGGTGGCAAACGTCTAGTCAGCTGAAAATGTTTTGCAAAACGACATGTTCCACCTCGGAGGCTGTGCAGTGCCTTAGTGGAGAGTAGACGGGGCTCAACGGAAGACAGAAAGAAGGAATCACAGTCATGATTCATTTCAGTTCCTTCGTCCGGCCCCGTGCCAGGCAGCTTCCTGATTTGGACTCGAGAGGTTAGTTGTTTGTCGGTGTTTTCCTGTCTCGCGAATATCTGAAAAATATGTTGAAGTGAAGTGGGGTGTACATATAACATTTCTAACTACCGGACGCGTTCTCCAAGTTACCGCATTATTGTGTTGCAGCGCTGCAGTTCTACTTCGAGATACTGTTTTTGCCCCAGACGCGTCTCTCCGAATCACCACCTCCTTCTGAAACACTGTTTCAGCACTGCCAGTCCTTCAACGGGCGATAGAGAGCAGAAGTAGACTTCCTTGCAGCTATCTGTTCATGGAGTTTCCTGGGCAGCATCTCGTCCGCGTACGTTTTGAGTGTCGCGGACACTTCCTCCTTGGACACAAGAGAAGCGAGCAATGGGCCGAATTTGAATGCATCCAACATGGCGTGATTGCCCGTCACACCATGACCTACCGGGGTGTGAGAAAGAACCTAGGATGAAAATTAATCAAACAGAGCGCACAAATAAATGCTCATCGCATGCGCCGCATCCCCAAATAGCATTTCTTCCACAACAGTCTTGAATGGCTCTACGATGCTATTCTTCTTGATCGTCTCGAGCGCCTCATTAAATCGATCCTTGGGAGCTTTTGGCGGTTTGGCGCTGCATCCGTTCAATCTCGTCGCTTTGTCCCGCCTGCTGGAGAGCGTGTTCGCTCTCGTCGACAGACGAAAGAAAACAGAAAGTCTGCGCCTGGACCGGATGATGAGGCAGATGGGTGGAGCTCGAACAACGACATCGTGAGGAGAACACGGTCGCCGTACGGCTGGAGCAAGAGCAGCTGTAATGCCGGCGAACTGGTCATATGTGATGCGACGGAAGAAAGTCATAAGCTTAATAAAAAGCAGGATCTAAACCGGATCACTGAGCAGCGAGGATTGTGATAGGGAGACAGGAAATCGTCTTTCTGTCAAGGAAAAGCTGTTGTCGAACCCGGGAGGTTACACCGTCTGCGCCGACCAAAACCGTACCTCTTTCAACAGTGCCGTCGGAAATTTAACGGCCACGCCTCCCTCGTCCTCCGTGAAATTCGTCATATCGTTCCCCCATTTGATATCCGGCCCAATAGCACGAACCTTTTTGCATCCTTCTCTCCCGGTGGTGCCTTCGAGCATTGCAGCGCGAGACATTCTTCGGCATAGTTCGCACATGTGCTGCGAAGGTCAGGCTTGTCTGCTGTAATAATGCCTCCCAGAAGAAGCTTGATGATCCAGCTGACTCCGATGGACCAGCCCTGGGCAGACGCGTCGCGATCGAGGACAAGGTAAGGTACACCTAGTTTGCGTAGAGATTGAGCGGCGAGCCAAAGTCATACCTCCGAGTCTAGTGCCGACAATGAGGACACGGTCATTGGAGGTCATTCTGTGGTAATTCCCTAGAGGAAATCCTATATGGGAGGACGCTGCTTGCATATCGTTGGGGCGCCGCACGGCGCAAGATGACTTGGCCGGCAGTTGATCATGGGAAGTCACCCCAATGAGACGGATATCACAACATTAATGCCGGTCGTATTCGTCCGTAGTGCGCCGACTTGCTCGTCGAAAGGTCAGCCGAGAGTAGGTTGAAGGTAGGCCGAAAAGGCTTCTTACGTCATCCCATATCGAGACCAAAAAATATTACATCGAGTAAGACTAAATAATGTACACCTTTAAATACACCAAAATTATCTATCCCCAGCTTTAGCGACCTCTCGCTGGTCATAGATTTCCTCGTCTATGGTGTCTTGGGTCTTGAAACGCCAAATGTTGACGTGTTTCACTTGACCGAATCGCACCAAACGACCCACCGCCTGGGTCATACACGCCTCGTAGATCTCCTGCGACGGCGCGAGGAGCGGGGAAAGGAAGACTGCATGGTTGGCGGATGTCAAGTTCGCACCGCTGGCACTTTCGTCCATGAGGTTGAGGAGCAGCACGCGTTCCGCACTATTCTGCTGGAAGCTTTCTAGGCTCTTGCTCTTGGCCGACGCGGAGCCTTTGATTTCAAGGAACTTGATGTGGTTATCCTTGAGTGCCTCCGCAACCTTCTTCATTAGGTCGGGGAATTGGACGAAGACAAGCACGCGCTCGTCTTTGGGGATTTTCTCCCTGTGGAACAGCGGTTAGAGGATGCAACTGACTTGATAAATGAAACGCACTTGATCAGCCCCATAACTTCCTCCAGTTTCTTCCCATAATGTTTGCCGCGTCCATCGCGCGCCTCGTCATCAACTCCCAACGTCTCGGCCTTGACGATATTGAGGACACGGGCAGCCGAAATACAGGCACCAGAGGCGCGATACACGCACTCCTCCCTGTCTGCGCAATTCCTAACGCACTCGGTGCACCCCATGTGCCCGCAAGAGGAAAGGACCGAAACCTCGCTGATTGGGACGCTCTCCCGACCACAGCCCACACACGACACATCTAGCGGAATTTCTCTTTGCTTCTGCAGATCTCTGACGGCGGTGAAGAATCGAAGGGAGCGGACACGGCCAACGAGTTCCTTGCAGAGCCGACGGATTTCGTGCGTCGCCTCCCGGTGTTCCCAAATGGCGTCTTTAACTTTCGTAGTCAGTTCCACAGACTTGCGGCTCTTATTCTTGTGCATCGATTCAGCGTCGGCGTCTTTGAGAATGTCGCGAATCATGTCGGAAGCGTCCGAATCATCCACGCCACTATCCTGCGAAGTGCGGACCCATATGCTGAAAATTGTCTCCTCCGGGACGTTGCCAAGTGCGATTTCTCTTTTGACACCCGCCTTGACAGATTTGAGGAGCTCGGCCTTGCAGTCGTCCAACTGCGTCTGCCGTTCTCGGACGATGACATCACACGCTTTCATCGCGTTTTCGTTGGAGGTGTCAAGATCGAAATGAGAACAGCGCTTGAGCAAGGCCTCTTCAGCAGATCTGAAGCAACCGTTTAGTAAAATCCCCTGCTCGAACATAATTGGTATCTTACTTGCTGTCACCAAGTGACTTGGCCAATCGCTTCTCGCGGTCGCTCTCCGTCTTTCTTCCGCGTTTGATGGTCATGTCCAAAGCGCGCAAATGATGCTCAAGCTCGAGATAGATCGCCCGTTCTGCTGCAGGCAGGGTGATGTCCACAATATGTTTAGTGAACGGAATCTCGTCGATCTCTGGGACGTTCTGAAAGATAATTTAACCTCGACGATTGCGGCATCGTTACTGACAACGCACCTGACGGACGAAACGATCCAAAAAGACCTGACCAAGTTGGTGGCGATTCGCATGCCACTCCAGGCTGTGAACTTCGCGGAACGAGTGGAACTTTTCGGCGTCTGCAGAACCAGGCTCAGAAATCAATCACCCATACTCAAGGGTGAAATTACCTGTTTGTTCGCGCCGCCTCTTCTTCACTTCCACCGATTGGCCCTCCCCGTCGTCATCGACACCCAAATGCAGACCGAGGAACGCGGCGATCGTCTTCAAAGCGGCAAAGTCGTGAACTGGAGGAGTGCCGGACAACACCCAGTGTCGTTCTGCGGTGAGGTTTGTGACGAGGGCGTGAACCTTGCCATCTAGATACGTGTACTCATCGACGACCTTGCGAGAGAAATGGAACATCTCCAAAGGCGGCGCTTTCATCTGAGTCCAGTCCTGCTTGACAGCGGGTGTCTCTAGCTTCCACGGATCGTTGTTGATCCGTTTCTTCTGCTTCTTGCTAGGGGGCGCGTCGTCGTCGTCGTCGTCGTCTTCGGTCTCCGCCTTGCGTTTCGTGGTCTTCTTCTTGCTCTTCGTCGACGGCTTCTCTTCCTCAGAATCGGAAATCTCAGCGGTTTCCCGCGCAGACCTTGACGGTGTCGATTTTGCGGAGGACTTTTTGGACTTGACGCTCGTCTCCTTCTTGGCGGGAGCCTTGCGCTTCGTGCCCTGTTTTGCCTTTGACGGCTTCGGACCCTCGCTTTCATCCTCCGATCCAGGAACCGACGTCGCGAGCGGGGTTTCCTCCTCTTCCTCCCCCCCTTCCGATACAGTTTCTTCAGCGGAATAATCCTCGTCGTCCGAGCCGGACTGCTTAGCCTTGGCGCGCTTTCGGGAAGTCGCCTTGGAAGCTGAGGCTTTCTTTTTGGGCGGTTTAGGCTCATCCTCGCTCTCGTAGTCGCTGGCCGCATCATCCTCGTCGTCCGACAAAACAATCGCCTTCTTCGTAGCCGCCCGAGGTTTCCGTTTCCTGGGTGCATCGGAGTCGCTATCGACGTCTGGCTTCTCGCCAGCAGATGATGAGGCCTCGGAAAGGGGCATGTCCTTCCCAGCCTTCCGACCGGGCGGCAGGGAAATCACCACCTCCACCTCCCTCTTACGACCAGAGGGAGGCTTTGCGACCTGAGGAATCGGCGCAGATTTCTTCTTCTTTTCGGCCTCCTTCTTCTCGGCGGCGTCACGGTAAGCCTTGCCTTTCAATCGTTTAGCCAAGACGAGGGCCTCGGAGGCGGCCTCCTCTGCCGCTGATGGAAGTCAGTGAATGGTATAACAGAATGTAATGATCGCGCTCACCGGCTTGAGCCCTTTTGATTTCTTTCATGACTGCGACAGCACCTTCATCTTGTAACCGGTTCGTCTGCGTCTTCAAAGACGCCGAAATCTCCAGCAGACGGGCGTTGAAGTGGCGTCCGGCTGCGCTTGGAAGAACCCCGTTGCCGCTTAAAAGTTGTAGGTTGTCCGCGTACGCCTGACTTTTGGAAAGACCGGATGCGACAATTATGATGTCGGCATCCTGGAAATCTTCAATGGTCAGGGGGTTCAAACTGGCGACAGTGGCGATGGTGATGATGTTGAAGTGGTCTTTGGTAAACTTCTTCGTTTCCGACTCCCACTGGCGGATCAAGTGGGGAGGGACCACTACAAGTGTCGCCTTGAGAGCGATCTTCCCATCGACTCGGCCGATTCGCTCGAAATCCTTCTCGACGTTCTTGCGCATGCAATCGATCAGACCTAACGTCGTCGCAGTTTTACCATATCCCACAGCGTCAGCCAAGACTCCCCCGCGGACATGAACCGGGCGTTGAGCACGGCCTTCTGCCCGCCAACCCAAAGGATGCAGGATCGCCTCGGAAATCTCCTCTTCCATGAAAGGAGGCGCGTCATGTGCCTCCTGCGCCACCATCCATTCCAGCGAGCGAAGCTGCTCCGGTCTCAAATTGAGCTTGAAATGGGGGGGCTGTTTGTGCTGTTTGTCGAGCTTATTACTGGCGAGAACGAATTTGGGAAGGTTCTGGCTGGCGGCCGGGGTGTAATTGGTGTTGAGACGCCAAGACACAACGGGGCGTTCCGACCGATTCACAGCAGGAAGACGCGATAACGCGCGATGAAGAAGGGTGGGGGCATTGAATCCGACACGAACTGTGCCAGTGCCGTTGTCGTCCACCTTCAGCTGCGTGACGAACGCACTAGGGCGCTTCTTCAAACTGCGCTCGTAGTGTCCTGCCTGCACAGGGTCCTCAAGGGCGACTATCTTCTTGGCCGCTTGAATCCACTGTAATTGAGGGGCGGACGGAGAGCAGCGCTCGCAGTTCGAGATCTCCTCCGGCAACTCCACGTCCTGCCAAGAGCCCTTGAAATTATCGTCGATGTGCCGAATGCGTTCTAGAAGCCATGCCAGCGAGCGGAAGGTGGAACGCTCATGGACTTTGTCGACCTCTCCCCACTCCCCTCGAGGCCATTCCGAACCCGCTTGACCTCGAAGTGGAACGCTGCACACAAGAACGGCGGATGCGCTTCCACAAGCGTCGTTTGAACCGGCGAGTGTCAACGCTTGGCCGGGGATAGCGAACTGAGCGTCCTGGCCATGAGAAGGCTGGAAACTTTAATTAGAGTAGGCAAACGACGTCATACGGGTTACACTCACCTGTAACGCAACAGATTCCGTCGTCTTCCAGATGGGAAGGCGGCAATTGATTTCTTTTGCCACGTCATCGCTCGACTGCCTCCACTTGGGATCAAGCTGTCCAATAAGCGGACGCGACTCTCCGTACGCATATCTGCGTTTAGAGATAGAGAAGACAAACGAATCGTCGTCATCGCTGGTGCGCTGAGGGTGCATAAGCAGGAAGAGCGGCGGGAGCGCAGCTTCGTCCTCCGACATCTCCTTCTTGTGCAACGCGCCGTTCGCAGTACCGCACTTGTCGAAAAGATTATAGACACCAGATACGTCGCGGTCAAACTCCCCAACCACGTCAGGGGATACAGTAATCCGCAGCTTCGAGTGGACCAGTTTGTCTTTGAAGTCGTCGTCCGTCAGCCCGAGGCGCGCTTCCCATGAAGGCACAAGTTCACCGTCGCCCTGAATGGTGATCGGAACGGAGGCGAATTGAGGCAGCGCGAATTGCCAGACACCTGAAAGCAAAGCGCCTGCGCAACGAAGGCGCCCAACTGGAGCTTTCAGAATTTGGCGAATCTCGGCGTTCGCCGGTTCGCTATCCTCCGCCTTGGCGTACAGGCGCCATTCAGGTTGCTGGGGGTGGAGGTGAAGTTCGAGTAGCGCATGGGGCGACTCGTAACAGGCAACCCAAATGTCCTGCCGCTTCGGCTCCACAAACCGAAGTTCTGCTTGCGAAATGCGCAGGACAGAAGCGCGCCACGATGACCACAGCTTTCCGGGGATGGTAACTTCCACGTCGCCCGGGAGCACGTCGAGGAGTTCCTGCGAAAGGCCAGTGAAGGACAGACACATGGGCAGTGTAGACTTGAGTTGGTCTGCAAACTCGGAAGGATGCAGTCGAGGGTTGGCGACGGTATCCACTACCACGGGGTTGTGTTCGGGACGGCCTCCGCACTTTGTACAAGACGAAGCGCCGCAGTCGGCGCAACGGACAACTTTTCTTGCAGTGATGTCCGTGCGGCCTTCGCAGTCGCAAAGTCGGGCGCTCTTGTCGGCGTTGACGAGGAGATCAGCCAGTGAGCTGGCGTTGGTGACGGACAGATCCAATGGCTTCGATAAAAGCTGGTCTTCACCCACGACATGGTCTTCTATGACATCGGCCACGTCGACAACGTCGACCTCCATCGCCTCGGATTTTACATCCAGAACGGGTGCGTCCGACTGCTTTGCCTCGTAGCTCTCTGAATCAGTTCCAGCCTTGAGCAGGCCGATTCCTGAGACCAGTGCAGCTAGAATGCATGCGCCGACAACGGTGGTAGACATGGCGTTTCCGGCCAAATCGGCAAGCTGATCCTCAGTTTCGCGCGTCAATAGGAGTTTGTCGACTGGAAGACCTTGCATCGCTAACGCCTCCAGCCCAACCATCGGACCGCCACGGTTGGTGATGTATGGAATCATGGATGGCGTGAGGCAGGGACAGATGCCGACTCTGCTTGAGCCGTGGGTTCTGTCCACGTTCTGAGAAAGATTCCAGACTTGCCTGAGGAAAGGGAAGATCAGGGAAACGTAGGAAAGAAAGGAGAAATCAAATTACGTCTTATACGAAGGGTCGATACCCTTTTTCGCGGACCGCAAGTAAAGTATGTCCATCAGATCCCACACGCGCTCGACTTGACCGACACCCCAGTCTGACCAGCTGTAGTCGGGAAGATTACAGGAACCACCTGGCGTTTAAATGAGCCTCAGATAAGAAAAAGACACACTTGAACGTACCATCATCCCAGTTGGTGAGAGGTCTTTTCTTGCCCAAACACTCATCAGACCTCGCTCGTTCGTGACGTCTCTCGCAGCGATTCCAGTCTGTCCTCCCAGTCCGACGATCGAGCGCATTATAGCTCTCCTTTACGAGCTTCTGCCTTGCGGTATGGATACGGGGATCGTCAGAGGCGAGGAGAAAGGCATCCAACGTCGAGGACGCTGGCCGTTTCAAGTCTTGAGTTACGAGTTTTAACCACTGATCGGGGATTTTGGAACTCCTCGAGTCGACGGCGATGAGATAAACGCGGGTTCTAGTGTGCGCAATGTAAAAGAACTTCGTGTCGAAACGAGAGGATTTGGCGCTGTATCCAATCTTTTGGAACTCCTCTGCGACGCGTGCCCATGGCGCGGAGCAGACGTTTTCAAGGATGACGAGCGGAGGTCGGTGCTGCTCGACCCACGCCAGCATTCCACGAAATGTCTGGCCAGACTCCCCCTTGGCGTCGATTCCTTGCTTCACGTTGTTCAAGTTCGAATAGTCGACACATGATGTTCCCGCAACGAGAAGATCGACATCCCCAGGGACTGGCGCTAAAGCCCCATAAGCCGTGTGTCTGCCAACGAGTGAGAATGTTCAACGAAAGAAGCGAGCGAACGACATACGCTTCAGCATTCCCAAGCTCACAAACATCGCGGAAGAGAAGAGGAGGGTGAAAGTTGCGTTCGATATAGGCCTGTTTGAAAGGCTCGATTTCGCATGAAAAGACGTGCTCGACTTGGAAGTCGAGGTCATGCTGGTCAAGAATCGCCTTCTGAATCAATTCGAGGGCGAGAAGGGGGGACTCTGTTCCCGAACACATTGTGGCGACGCGTAGTTTACGCCCGGTGATATGTTGGGCGACGTCCTTGATCTTGGGAATACGACTGACAAGATCGGCAAAAATGGCGGGGATCTCATGGATTGGAGGGAGGTCCGACATGTCAGGGGATACGATCTTTGAATCTGTCTTTGAGGCAGCCACGGGCGCGTCATCCTCTGAATCGTCCTCCGCGGCAGACGCGTTGGATTCCACGACGTCGTGGTCAGAGTTGTCGTCGTCGTCCTTGGCTTTCGCCTTCTTTCCAGAGCCCTTGAAGAAGGACTTGATCGATTTCTGTTTCTGGGCAAGAGGCTTCGCTTTTTCCTTCGCCATGGTGGGACAAGGGAAAGAGAATGGCAGTGTCACATTCGCCATCATAACTCTTGTGACCGACCGTGTTTTTGTTTGATCCGCTAAAAACGGCTAACACTGTAACCGTACTGCGCAGGACACCATGTCCCTGCAAACGAGAATCAGAGCGATATTTGGTAACGACTCTCTCGACTGGCTGGATAGATCATATCTCGCAGACTGGTCTGTAAGACAGTGGTACGCTTGGTCGCAATAAATAACTCGACTTTAGGATTGTCGTGGCAACTCTCTGGCTCCTGTCCGAGCTGGCTATGCACATTACCGTATTTGAACGCGACTTTTATGCTACCGACCCAGTCATCAACCATGCGCATAAGAAAAGCCAGTCAGTCGCTCACACCTTTTGCGTACTGATTTCTCATCCACTCCCGGTGCACAGGATCGGAGGAGAATTGAACCATTTCATTGCACTTTTAGTGCCCGCAGTTGTTCTCGCTGCAGTGGGTTTATATCGCCTCGCTTTTGTCCGAATACACCACGGAATACTGGCGTTGCTGGCGGGACAAGGACTGACTCGGCTATTCACCGGAGTCCTCAAGAACAAAGTCGGTCAGGGTCTCGATCTTTCGGTCGTCCTACTCAAATTCAAACTTCCTCGCCCCAGGCAGACTGAGGCCCGATTTCCTGGCCCGCTGTAAATGGAACGACGTCAAAATGAAGTGCACTGGGTAAACTATACGGCTTTCCGCTCGCAACCATCAATTGACCCTCTCGTGCAGTAAAGCGGCAGACGTTCTGGACGGAAGGCGATCATTCCCTTCAGGGCATTCCTCCGCAGCATTTGCAGGCATGACTTTCCTTTCGTTCTGGCTGGCCGGCCAGACTGCTGCATGGTGCTTCGACGTTCCTGTTCCCGCCGCTTCTTTAAGATCCAGTCGACTCGGCAGATTCATTTTGACACTTCTTCCTTTCTGGTGGGCCATATTCGTTGCAGTGACCCGAGTGGAAGACTATGTCCGTTTTCATTTCCGTCCTCTCGTCCATTTAACTGAATAGCTAGCTGCAGAGACACCACAAAGAAGACGTTATTGCAGGCGGGTTTATCGGCTTCGTATGCGCTGCAATATGTTATCTCGCTTTCTGGCCCTCTCCCTTTGTTGCCAAGAACTTTGATTCTCGCATCTACGGGCAGCCGAGGCTGTTGTATACTGACGAAGACCACAGACGGCTAACAAGCGCCTTCGAGTTGACAAGACTGGAGGAAGATGACATGGATGTATAATTTAATAAGTAAAAAAGTAAAAGTGCCAAAGGGGTAGTACACGAACTGCTTGTACGCTATACAATCGTTATGATTCATTCGTTGCTCGCACGAACACCCATTTTTCTCCCACTTTCTGCATTCGTCCGCCCAACCCTCCAGCTTGCTCCGCCGGGCCTGCATCCTCGACCATCATTACATCCGCGTCGCCCCCTCCTAGAACAATCGCGTCCGTCTCGCCCATGTCAGAGTGCCACCCCTGCCCATCACGTGCGAAATTCCCCCCGCCAGATCCTCCTCTGCCTCTCGAGAATCCTCCCCGCCCGCGCCCGCCCCGCCTCGGCGGCGCGCCCGGCATGCCCCACCCTTGTCCGCCTTGTGGCCACTCCGGCTGCCGCTCCTGATTGGCTGGTACTACCGCACCGCCGGACATGACAAACGCCATGAGCTGGTCTGGCGACGGCAAGTAGCCATGGGTGACCTGCCACATCTTTCGCAGCGCTTCCCACGAGGACGGCGCCGTGAAATCAAACGTCGCTAGACTAAAATTCTCCATGCCTTGCTGGGACGGAATTTTATTCGACGAGACAATGGCAGCATCAGGCGCAGCGCGTGAAGATGTATTCGCATCTACCGATGGTGTTAATGACATCTGATCATGATTACTCGTGAGTGCAGCAGGCGGAGGCTCTACAGTCTGTGTACGGAGGACAGCCGGTGGCGGGGGCGGCGAAAGTGGCTGTGGCTGTACAGGTGTTGCGATGTCGCTGGGCGGCTCGGGAGAAGGAGAGGGGGGCCTGATGTCGCGTCCGAACTCGTCTTTTCCGGCTTCGGGCGCAGCGCGCGGTGCATGCGCTCCTTCGCGTTTGAATTCTTGAGTGGGCACAGAAGGCCGACGCGGTGGGCTGTAGGGTCTCACGTCCCGCCTGCCGGCGTATCTACTGGGGCCCGGCGGGCTTCTTGAGCGACTGTTCCTGGCCCTGCGGGGAGGGCTCCGCTCCGAGTCTCTGTAACGATCGCGGTCTTCCCAACCCCGCCCATCTCCCCGACCGCGGCCACGGAACCCTCCTCGGAAGCCATTCCGGTCATCAGGATTTCGCGCGAGTTCCTGGCTATTGCCGCGATCGAACCTCAAGTCTCTGCGACCCGGATTCTGGCCCGGGCCATAGTGCTCGTCCCGGTGGGATGGGGGCGATTGCGAGTGTGAGGGCCCAGGGAGAAATCCTGGTCTCGGCGTAACAGCTGGCTGAGAAATGTTCCCGAGATTCGCTGTGAGGGCAAGCTGTTGTAGTACTGCTAATTGCTGTTGTGATGAAGTAGGTGCTCCGGCGGTATTTGCGATTGTTTGCCTGAAGCGCAAAGTTTAATTTTCGGCACTCGAGAGCCCTGACAAAAGGCGTACCCTGGGTTGGCTTGGGCTGCATTTTGCGCAGCTTGGGTCAACAGAGCCAAGAGAGTCGCCTGGGGGTCCAATACGGGCGCCGGTGCAACTTGCGCAACGGCCGGGGTGGGAGGCGTGACAACGAGGGCGGCTGAACGCGGATCGGATGTGACTTTCATTTCGGTATCTACGAACGAACCGGAAACATTTCAGTTGTTGCTCAGAGATCAAGGGACAGAAGGACGCAAAGGAAGAAAAACATGGTGGGATTACAGGGATACTTAGCGAATACATGTCGCAACTGTGATATGCACCTTTTCCTGTTTCGCTCACCACATCCTTTAGCCGTACTAGAATGGCAGACGGGAAGGTGCTGCCTTTCGACCAAATATCGAGAACCTTTTTAGCTTTTTCCTGGAACGATCGAGAGAAGTTAGAACTGCTCTATTCCAACGGACGCGAGTAAGGAAAGAGAAGGCCAGAAAAGGGCATGAACCGGCCCAAAGATGAAGCCAGTCATCAGGTGAGGGTATGGCGAATGGAACGCCATTAAAGCGATGGTTCCGATAGACAAAGTCTGTGTGGTTGAACTAACCTTGGATTCAGGAGCGGCGGCCGCGATCATGTCTTGAAATAGGCCTTCAAGGACGCCCTCGACCTTGAGCAGAAACGTGGCGCAGTTGCCTTTCCCAGAGTTGATGTCGCCGGTGAGGTTTTGTTTAACAGCTTGACTTCGAGCTGCGCGGGCGAGCGCGTCAAATACATATAGACTAGACACCTTGGCGGGAGGTTGAAGGGACTTGTGAGTGCGATAAAGGATGGACACAAGTTGAGTGTCATTCTGTGATGACAAGCGTTAGTGGCCTGGAAGGGTGGAAGCGACGTGTTGCGCACCTCCATCGATCTGAGGGCAATCTCGGTCAAGTTATTCATCTTCGAGGCAGACAAGCGTTTGGCGTGGACGATCTCCTTCAGGGCCGTTTCGAACTCCTGCTTTGAGATCAGCGACAGAAGAGGGGGATGGGAGTCACCCACGGAGAGTTGAGCCATCCGTACGCCAGTACGCAGCCAATGTCGAGAGCGATGAAGACTTTTCCAAGTCGGATGTTTGTGTGTGTTGATTGCTGGTCCGTGCACGGGTCGAAGACAACCATGTCATCGAGTAAGGCAAAAGCCACACTCGGGGCTGCTATCGCTCTTACGACGCTGACGATATGGGCTGTTCACTTCCAGCAGGAGCAGCAGCACGAGGTCACCGAATCGTTACCATAATATACACCCTTCTCAACGATATATCGCAGACCATGTATAAAGGTGTGCTACGGGACGACGAACGACGTAGGCAAAAAATGGAGCAGAGGGGAAAAGACCTTGAGGAGTCCCGACGGAAGCGAGAATTGTACGAAAAGGTACAACCTGTGGAGAAAAGTTGGTGCCGTTTTGCCGGCTTCTCCAAAAGCTTATCTTCCCTTCCGTCAAGGTTCGTCTTGAGTTGGGGATCGTCTCGTACGTGGGGTGACGGTTACCAAAAGTGTAGCGAGAGGAGCGGGCAGTTCGAGCAGCGGGTATTTTGTCCCTTGAATGGGATAGCTATAATAAAACGCTCCAACTCTAAGCTATCGTGTTCTGACGCGTTGGATCGATGCATTTGGATGGCAGCGACTTTATTTCGAACACAGAGGATGTGATTGGAGGACAGCGGTGTTATTTAGAGGAGCGAGCAATTTTGAGGGCATCCAGGCTATTTTGAGAACAGCGAAGGAAAGAAACCGTATTTGAGGCAGGTATATATAGATTGAGAGGTCTTGCGCAGGTTCAGCTGCAGAGGGATGTGGGATGGAACTCCACGGATAAGGAGCATTGAAGCGATAGGAGCCGACTGGGTCCATAAAAGTCAATACTTCTCGGTCCTACTTGAGGCAGTATATAAGGCGATAGCGTTGTGCAGATTGGGCAAGCAGCAGAACGGTTTCAACCCCATCGAGTACTAAACTTGCTTAAAAATTGGCAAACCAGATCCCGTCAGTGGCTGTGCTCCGTTTCTTCAATTGGATTGGACTCGGATGGAGCTCACACTTGTCTTTCAGCCCCTTTCGTCCGCCTCTGCTCAATGCCAGAGTTTTCCAATACCGTAGTCAGCCTCTTCCGCCACAAACGAGCGGTTGCGGAGCAGGTGTGTAGCGAGAACCCTCAGCAGTGACCGGCACTTACTGACTGAGTCCTAGGGTGGGTTGTTGAGTGGCCAGGATCCATCTGCCTTCAACACCACCGACCCCGTTAGACTATGGATTATTCAAGTCGGTGTCATTGTTGGCACGGCGAGCCTTCTATCGCTCGGCCTGAAGCGGATGCGCCAACCGAAAGTTATTGCTGAAGTGTTGGGCGGGATATTATTAGGACCTACGGCATTCGGGCGCATACCCGGATTCACCGAGCATGTCTTTCCTGAGCCATCGAAGCCCTACCTGTCCCTGGTAGCCAATATCGGCCTTGTGCTCTTCCTTTTCCTTGTGGGGCTCGAGATTGACGGCGCGATCATCAAGAGGAATTACCGATTGTCTGCAAGTGTCGCACTGGCGGGCATGGGCGAGTTTCCCTGTTCTTGCGAGTGTCCGCTGTAATCTGACTGTACGTTTAGTCCTCCCCTTTGGATTCGGTGCCGGCCTTGCGGTCCCCTTGTACCACCACTTCATCGACTCGAGCGTCCAGTTTACGCACTTCATGTTATTCACGGGGGTCGCTTATTCAATTACGGCCTTTCCCGTTCTGTGTCGCATTTTGACGGAACTCAAGCTGCTGGATACCACCGTCGGCATCGTTGTGCTCAGCGCCGGCGTAGGAAACGACATCAGTGCGTATATGTTACCTCTCTTCAATAGTCGGGTACTTATATATTTGCAGTCGGATGGACGCTCCTCGCCCTCAGTGTCGCGCTCGTTAACGCTGGCTCAGGCCTCACGGCGCTCTGGATCCTCATGGTCTGTGTCGGGTGGACACTCCTCCTCCTTTTCCCTGGCAAAATGGCGCTCCGATGGCTTGCCCTCAAGACCGGGTCGATTGAAAACGGGCCAACAATGTTCTTCATGACAGTTACCATTCTCCTCGTCTTTGGCTCGGCGTTTTTCACCGACGTCATCGTGAGTATAGTCCACTAGCGGCCTACGTTAATGCTAACATGTATCATAGGGTGTGCATGCCATCTTTGGCGCCTTTGTCGCGGGTATCATCGTGCCGCGCGAGGGTGGTCTGGCTATTGCTTTAACGGAAAAGTTGGAAGACATGGTTTCCATCATTTTTTTGCCTCTAGTGAGCTCCTCTTCTTCGTTCGACTTGATTGGTGCTCATTTTGTCCAGTACTTTACGCTGTCGGGCCTGTCCACTGATTTAGGATTGCTCAATAACGGTGGGCACTGTTTTAAAACTCTACCACGATCAGATTCTAATTGCGCGCAGGCATCACCTGGGCTTACACCGCTGCAATTTGCTCTCTCGCATTTACTGGAAAGTTTGGAGGTGAATATCAACTTCTCTTTAACGCGCTGGAATGATGGACTCAATAATCTTAGGGTGTACACTCGCGGCCAGATATCTCGCTGGCTTCAGTTGGCGCGAGTCCAGCACGATAGGTTCTTTAATGAGCTGCAAAGGGTACGTTTAGACACCCTCAGTTTTTACCCGCTCATCTTGTCCGCAGCCTGGTCGAGCTAATCGTGCTGAACGTCGGATTGTCTGCGGGCATCCTGTCGCAGCGCGTTTTCAGCATGTTCGTTCTGGAGGCCCTCCTGTTGACCTTTATGACTACACCTCTGGTCACCATGTTCTACCCCCCAGACAAACGCGTGCGCGCAAGCGGTACCGGGGCGAACTTCCTCAATGTCAGCGGTGCCGAGGATGACCGGCGCGATGAGCGTGCACTCCGCGATGGCTCCCGTACGCGGTACACCTTCGTCCTCGACAAGATTGAGCACCTGCCAGGCATGATGGCAATGGCGCAGCTCGTTCAGCCACCGGCTCCTGTGTCCTCTACTGCCGTACCCACGCCCCAGGATGAGAAGAAAACCTCCAAGTCCACCCTATCCCTGATTCGATCCGAGCTCATCTCAATTGACGCGTTCCGCTTGATCGAGCTTTCCGACCGTGTCTCGGCCGTCATGAAATCGTCTGCCTCCGACTCGCTCCTGCTTTCCGACCCCCTGCTCGCCATCTTCCGCATGTTTGGGCAGCTGCACGATCTTCACATATCGACGGCGATGAGCATCGTCCCGTTCGACGATCTCGCGTACAGCGTCACGGAGCATGCGCGGAATAGTGCCTCCGACATGATCATGCTGCCGTGGCTGCCCACGACCCAGTCCCACCCCAGCGCCGAGCCGACGCTGGCGCCGCACGAGCACGAGGCAGCCATGACGCCCAGCGGAAAAAACCCAGCGCATTCAAACAACCCGTTCGATATGCTTTTCAAGGCCGGCGGGGCGCAAGACAAGTCCGCGTCCGCGCTTCATGCGCACTTCGTGCGGAGCGTTTTCTCGAAGGCGAGCACGGACGTCGCGTTGTTCGTGGACCAAGAGGATTCAAGTGCGGCGTCGCTGACGGGCAGCAAGCAGCATTTGTTCCTGCCGTTCTTCGGCGGGCCGGACGACCGGCTTGCGCTCGAATTTGTGGTGCAGCTGTGTGCGAGCCCCAATGTGACGGCGACGGTGTTCCGGATGGTGAAGAAAGAGCTAGACGCGCCAATCACGCAGGTAACGAGTACGTGGATCGCTGGGGGCGAGAAGGCAGAAGACGCGAATGCACTTACCGTCACATCGGTGAGTCGTTCCTTATTGCGCGCCGACCCGCTTTGGCTGACGACGTCGTAGCTTGCCACAGCGTTCCCCGACACCGTGTACGGCCACGCCACGACAGAGACGCGGCTGCAATCCGAGGCAGCGGATAATGTCGCGTGGGCGAAGTACGTGCCGCTTGTCGGGAGTGACGGCGCCTCTACGTCGTCGAGCGCGCCCGCGGGGGTCGAGTTCCGCGAGCTCGCGAGCCCCATCCCGCTGCACACTGCAATCCGCGAGGTGAACATGTACGCCGGGACAGTGGCTGGGCAGGGCCGCGCTCCGCGGGTCCTCGTTGTCGTCGGCCGGTCGCGCAGGATGGCGGTGGAGAACCACGCGGAGGAGCTGAAAGGGCTCAGCGAGGAGTACGGGAGTGTCGGTGCGGATGTGCGGAAGACGATGGGGGACGTGGCGTCTGCATTTGTGGTCGCTGGCGCCGGTTCGGGATTGGTCGTCGTTCAGGCTGCCAAGATCGAGATATGAGTGCCGTTTCGATACCATTCACGACCAAGTAATTCATGTACCACGACGACCGGACTTACTCGACTTTTAATTCCTTACCCATCCCTGCCTGAGCCTGAACTTGAAAAGGTAGATCAAAAGGCACAAATCATGTGACCTTATTGTTACGCGACCTGGTCCGTGCGCGGGGCTCGGGGTATATAAGGAGGGCGTCGACAACCAGAATCCTTACCACTCTGGCCTTTTGGCTTAGATCAAGTGTAGTATCTGTTCTTAATAGTTTAACCACTATTATGGAGGCACCGCCTCCATTCTTGGTTATCTAATTTTTGCCGCCCTTGTCTACATGCTCTGCTTGCAACATGTGGACGCGATGACCTTGCTGCTGCACTACTGGCTTGTGTCGTCGGGGGATCCCCCTTCCTTCTTTTTGCTGGACTCTTCAAGCACTTCATTTGAAGTTGCCTTTTGAGTTTAGCAAATGGATTGAAGAGATTTCTTGCAGTAATGTTCCCTCCCTCTTTTCCGACCTGAATGGAAATGTGCATTTTGTGAAGCGACTTGGTCCTGACAATTATCTGAATCTGGCTCTAATGGCTCTGCTTGCCGACTATATCTACGCGAATCGTACTGCATCGGTGCATGTTGAGCAAACGGTCAAAGCGATCTTGAGTAGAAATGTTGCCATCAAACGCCTGAATCGGCCGAGCTTGTGGCAGTGGTCATGACACAAACACTTAACGTGGTCATAAATCTTCTTTCTTCTTCAAGCGTTTCTTTTCGCCAGCGGTTGGCCAGCGGCCACAGTCTTGAGTCGATCAGAACCATCGTTCAATCATCCATTCAACGCAAGCTGAGCGCTGCGCTACGATGGTGCCTTGTACCTGTCGAAAACATACTTATTGCCATTCACCACGCCATGAACACTCCTTGCGCCGCTGCGCTGACAGTGGACGCGACATTTGACCTGCTAGCACTACTGCCCCGAGTAAGGGGCAGGTACTTGTGCTGAGCCCCGACACCGTCTAATTATCATCATATCTTCCGAGTTTCATAAGGCTACTTCGTTAATAGCTACCGTCCACAGTGTCCTCAGTCAAGCGTCCAATATCAACGGGTCATTTTACCCTGCCACGGGGACTACACATGCGACCGGTTTGGAACTTGAAGGCTAGCCTGAGCAACATCCTGAAGGTCGAACCGCCTTCCGGATGCTTCTACCAGTTCATTCCATAATAGCTGAGGAAGCAATTCGCACCCTCTCGCATCGCGTCATTATCGTTGCACTTGGGACTTGGGTTGCGCGCCTTTGAGACGGTGCACATTTAGTTCAGATCCCGACTGATACCGTCGACTGGGTGAATGATATATTTTCATTTCATGACAGCTTGCCCTTTTTATCCCTGGGCCTGTGCCTCAGATACGATTGACGGAACGGCACTGTACCTAGACGCAACACTCGCGCTGACATAACCACGTCAGTGACATCATTTAAGACGGTCCCAAATCTGTGTCTCTTTACCTCCACCGCACGATGCCTCACACAATGCAAGAAATCCCTACTAAACCTTTCGACGGCCAGAAGCCCGGCACGTCTGGTCTGCGGAAAAGGTCGCGAATTTTATTCCCCTACATACTGCCTGAATTCACGCGTCGCGCAGGGTCAAAGTGTTCCAGCAAGAGGTCTAGCGATCTGCCACGCGTCTTCGTCGCCCAGTACTCACCATCTACCAGCACTACACTGAAAACTTCATCCAATCCATCTTCAACTCGATCGAGGCCAAAGGGTCCACTCTTGTCATTGGCGGAGACGGGCGTTACTTCTCTCCCGAGACGGTCCAGACGATCCTCAAGATCGGCTCGGCCAATGGCGTAGAAAAATTCATCGTCGGGAAGGACTCCATCTTGTCCACCCCCGCCGTGTCCAACATCATCCGCAAGTACAAGGCAAACGGCGGTATCTTGCTGACTGCGAGCCACAACCCCGGAGGCCCGGACAAGGATTTCGGTATCAAGTACAACGTATCGAATGGAGGGCCTGCTCCGGAGAACGTCACTAACAAAATCTACGAAAACACCAAGACGATCGTATCTTACAAGGTTATCGAGGCCCCGCCGGTGCGTGCTATCACTGCCTCGATTCCCGACGCGTTCACTGACGAACGTGCGAGTGCAGGTCGACCTGTCCAAGATTGGAGAATTCTCGTACGGACCTACCAAGGTTTCGATCATCGATTCTGTCGCCGATTATGTCGTTCTGCTCGAATCGATCTTCGACTTTCCCCTGATCAAGTCCTTCCTGTCTTCCCACTCCAACGACTTCCGCGTCCTCTTCGACGGCCTCAACGGCGTCACCGGCCCGTACGCGCAAGCGTTGTTCGTCGACGTCCTCGGCCTGCCCAAATCCTCTATCCAGAACTGTATTCCGCTCCCGGACTTTGGCGGCGGACACCCTGACCCGAACCTGATCTACGCACACACGCTCGTGGACGCCGTCGAGAAGGATGGGATCGAGTTCGGTGCCGCGAGCGACGGGGACGGGGACAGGAACATGATCTACGGCAAAGGCGCGTTCGTGACGCCGTCGGACTCGGTCGCCATCATCGCCCACTGGGCAGACGCAATCCCCTACTTCAAGAAGGGGGGCGTCAAGGGGCTGGCGCGCAGCATGCCCACGAGCAAGGCGATCGACCTCGTCGCCCAGAAGAAGGGCTTCGAGTATTTCGAGGTCCCGACGGGTAAGCTAAACGATCTGCACAGGGTTCCCCGCTAACTCGGCGATAGGGTGGAAGTTCTTCGGGAACCTCATGGACGCAGGCCGCCTCTCCATCTGCGGCGAGGAGTCCTTCGGGACGGGCTCCGACCACATCCGCGAGAAGGATGGGCTCTGGGCCGTCGTTGGTGAGCACCCCGGAACCTTAGCAGACGAACGCAGCTGACGAAACTTTTCTAGCCTGGCTGAACATCCTCGCGGCTGCTAACCGCGAGTCGCCCAATAGACTGGTCGGGATCAACGAGCTCCTCTACGCGCACTACGCAATCTACGGCCGCTCGTTCTTCAGCCGCTACGACTACGAGGAGGTCCCCTCCGCCGGCGCCAACGCGCTCGTCGCGCACCTCAACCACGCGCTCGACTCGGGCTCGCTTACCAACACTACGCACAAGTCCGCCTCGACCGGGACGACGTTCACCGTCTCGGGCCTGTACGATTTTGCGTACACGGACCCGATCGACAAGTCGGTGTCCAAGAACCAGGGGCAGGTCATCACGTTCTCGGACGGCTCGCGCGTCGTGTTCCGCCTGAGCGGGACCGGGAGCGAGGGCGCGACGGTCCGGATGTACGTCGAACGGTATGTTGGGCCCGAGGCAAGTGCAGAGGAGCTCAAGCGCGATGCTGCCGAGGGGCTCAAGGGGCTGATTGAAGTCGCGCTCGAGCTGAGTAAACTCAAG
Organism: Mycena rosella; assembly: GCA_029378255.1. NCBI lineage: Eukaryota > Fungi > Basidiomycota > Agaricomycetes > Agaricales > Mycenaceae > Mycena > Mycena rosella. The sequence goes on along the minus strand of JARKIE010000034.1, from coordinate 428,336 downwards.
GAGTTCCTAGGCGTGGACAAGCCGACTGTGATTACCGTGAGTCGCGTCTCCTTCGCTCGGAAATGCAAGACTAACAGATTTGCAGTAATGACTGACGGACACTTCGAATAAAACGGATACATTGTACAACATTACTTTAGAGTTTTGGAACCAGGCGAAAATTTCGACTGCAAACCGATCCTACAAGAAGCTCAAAATACTACACCGTCGGGCTACAAGAGGAGGGATCGATACACTAACACTGACTGACACGTATCAAGCGTCGAGAGCAGGATCTGTTGAGGACGTTGCGTTAGGCAACGGATTTGGCATGTCGGTGGCTGGCAAGTAAGCGGGTCCCTGCCCTGGGGGATGCAGTGGTGCGAACATAGACGGCTCGGAGACGGGCCAAGGCATCCGATAGTAAGGCCTATGCAGCGTACTCGCAGGAGGTGGTGGAGGCGGCAACAGTGCGGGATCAACACTCGAAGTCGACGGTGCCTCGGAGTCGTTGGGGACGGGATTTTCTAACATGCTGTTGGCGAGAATGTGCAGAGGAGGGGCAGAAAGGCTTACCACTCTCTAAATTTCCGAGTCGGTGCTCGCCTCGGGGATGGTGCGTGCATGTATCCAAACCATTCCGCGCGCAGCGTTTGCAAGCTTGCTCCACACACTCTGACCCTCGGCGACTGCACGACCCGCACGGACGAGCACCATCACAGCGGATTTTGGTACGCCTGTTGGGAGAATATATATAAGTGTTCATGCACGAAATACAGCTGAATAGAAATGGGCCGCACCTGCACCTAATGCACGCCTGGTTCAATTGCACGTTAATGAGTAGACAATGGAGCGGAGGAGGAACACGAACCGCCTTTACACGGGTTCCACAACCGCGGCCTTGGCGAGCCAGATTGACGCACTCTGTCCCTGAGGTAATACAATTCTGGCACGGGCGGGCGTCGTCGCAACGAACGTTCTGCTTTCTACACCCTTCGCAGCGGAGCCGGGATTGTTTGGGAGCACGCTCGAGAGGGACACACGGCTCGTGGCGGGCGACGCAACGCTCGCACGGCCGCTGGTTATCGCACTGATATAGACGTAGTTGGAGTCGTGCCGACACCAGTGGGGATTCCGACGGACCTTCTTGTTGTCATTCTTGCAATTCTTACAAGCGGCCTTTACTCTCTCGCTGGCAGCGGCAAGGGCGGCAGGGGATGGCGGGGTGTTTTGGGGCACGAATGGCGGCGGCACGCTGGTGAACGTCTCCTCCGCGACGCACTCGATCTTCTCCGCCTGGCACCGGGTGCAGCTATCGCCGACCCTTGGTGATACTGCTTCAGCAGATGTGCTAGATATACGTGTGAACAGCGACGCACTTTTCGCACCGCGCCCGCGCGCGCCGACACGGCTCGCAACCGTCGAGGCACTGGATATTCTTCTTCGAACACCCGCTGCACGGTTTTTCCCCGTCGCACCGCACCTTATCCCGTCTGCGGGCGTGTTTAGGCTGGCAATGCACGAGAGAGCGGCGAGCGAAAGAGTCTGGCAAACCTGCAGTTTGAACATGCCTAGAAGGCCGGTTAGATACGTATAGAGCCAAAAGCAGACCGGAAAGACGAAGACTCGCCTTTACGGTTCTCCGGGGCCAGCTGGGGTCATTGCTGGGCGGGATTGAAGAGCCCGACGGCGTGGGTGGGAGTGGGTCCATGATGATGTCGGGCCGTTGGTCCCAGCCCGTCTCCCTCTCTCTACATCTATCGTCGTCGCTCGCTCGCCCGGTGTTCCGCGCCGCTCGATTCTCCTCCGGCGTGGGCGGGGGAGGGTCCATGTCGGGCCGTTATGTTTATCACCAAAACAAAATCGCGATCTCGTGACATGCTGTCGCCATCAAGTCGCCACTGGCCTCATTTGGAGTAACACTGAAAAGCGGCTAAAATCAATTGCACCCAGCTAAATGAATGTCGGAAGAATTTGCCAGACAGAGAAATCTATTCCCAGTGAAGCCATGTAAGTAAGTATCATAATGCACCCAGTGCGTATTATATCCAAACCCAGCTCCAAATGACTCGCAAATGAAGTGCTAAAACCCGGACAATGAGAGTATGTATGTAAGGTGCTACCTGTGTAGCGGAGATCTATGGGAACAGTGGAGGATACACAGTGGCATCTAGACAGTGTGTACAGCCATGCACTGTCGGGTAGAGAACGTAGAAATACAGGTCGATTCGTTTCGGTTTGTTTAATGCATCATGAATCATGATTCGTAGACGGCGACGTAGTTGAGCATCCACTTGGAGTCTGTGGAGGTCGTGAGCTGATCATTCTTAAATAGCTAAACATTGGGTACTCACGCGCGTAGTTGGAAGGGTCTTCGACGGCAGCAGCACATGCAGATGGACCTCCGGGGAAGGCCGCGCCAGCCCAGTCACCTAATTGCCTGTCAATAAACTTTTCCATTGAAGCTCTAATAAAACTCACCACATAAAGTAGTGTCAAACTAAATTCAGTTCAATTAACTTGGCTGATCGGGAACGGAGAAATTGCTACGCACAGTCAAAACATGATTCTGGAAGTGCTGAGAGATGTCGCATGACGACGACGCGAAGAACGCCGCAGGCTTGCCCCAGTTGTCGGGGTTGGGTTTCTGTGCAGTGATGTCCGCTGGAATGGCGGTGCGCGGGAAGTGCCAGACCTTGATCCCCGAGTCGGCGACGATGTGTGCGTAGACGCCCCCTGAAACCAAACGGGTCAGGAAAGAAAGCCGGAGGATGGGAGAAGAAGACTGACCGGCGATGATGTTGAAGTTGTGGCCGTAAACGTTGTCAGAAGAGACCGTCACGCCGCACCCGTTGTTGGACCCGTCGCCGCTCGCGCAATCCGTCGTGCTTGTGTGCGTACCGGTGAAGTCGCTGACGGCGGATGTGGCGAGCGAGCACCCTGCAGAGGTGTGCAACGTGATCTGGTTCGTGGTCGAGTCGCCTACGCCCTCCCTAAAATCGATTGCATTAGAGTAGTTCGGCACATACGACTAGAATGCGACGGACAGGATATCCACTTCGCCGTCGTTAGGCCAGTTGGGTCCAACCGTCCCTAAATCATGATGAGCAAGAAACGGGGTAAAGTTGATAGAATATCTACAGTATGCAGGCCAAACACTATTAAATCGTGAGCGGCGAAATTAGGACGAGAGAAGACAGTACGCACGTCGGGCCATGGGGCATGGCATAAATGTCTGTTAATCGATGTGCGATCAGGCTTAATGAATAATTAATATGAGTGGCCACATACCGGCGATGAAGAGACCCTGCGAGTACGATTTCGGGGAGCTGATGCGAACGCTGTTGCCCCAGTTAATATTGAGCTTACAATACACGAGGCTAGTGCGTGAACTACGCACGAGTCGCGGTTGATACCTGGCTTCAGAACGGATTTGCTATCCACCGCGAGGACGGTGGTCCCGTCGTTCTGGACGTAGGCAAGCCCCTTGGCGGTCGCTTCCGACTTGGAGAGGTAGTTGACGTTGCCGTGTGTCGGGTCGTCTGCGGAGTAGAAATTCCAGTCCCTGGGACGAGTCAGAATGATACTTGTGGGATAAACGCGACGCGGCGTACAGGAAATCATTTCCAGTGTAGTGGTCCTTGAGCGTGTATGTGGTCCGGGCAGCCAGAGATTCACGCCGATGAATGCTCGAGTGGCGGTTAACTTCGGAATGAGGGACTGCGAGGGCCACGAGGGGCAGGGCAAGGAGGACAAAGGTGGAGAAGGCGGGCATCGTAGTGTGGTGGGGGAGAGACGGAGGGGGAACTAAAAGGGAAGGGGCACAAAAGGAAAGAGGAAAGACCTGAAAATACAATGGCCCAACATAACCATTATAAAGTGACAACACCCGATTATCCGGGGTTATGAACAGCGGCGATATCGCACGCACAATTCTCCTATCTTGCTCCCACAGCCCCCGGAAAAGGCACAGGAATTAAGAAGAGCCCCCAGGGTCCAGGCATCCTTGCCACATGGAAAGATGGAAGAATATCGTCAAGCTCCAACAATATTCCCTTAAGCACCAAGACAAACGTCAGAGCATACGAACTTGTTGGGGCCTCCCCGAAATATCGAGGGTGGTGGGCTCAGGAGCGACCAGACGGAGCCAGACGGAGTATCCAGATTCACACAATGCGCGGGTCGTCAGCGGAGCAGCGGTCATTGTTCGGAGGAAGTATTAGGAATAGCGGCTAATAGCGGTGTTGATGGTTGCGATCTGCGCTCGGGCCGTCGGCTATATTTATAGCATGCATTTGAAGTCCATCCTCGCGCAGGTCAAGCAGCTCATCCCGCCGCTCGATGGATCCCTGCACAAGGGCCAGTCCGGTTAGCACACTTTACCTACTAATTCCTCTCTGTTGACCCACCACAGGCAGGGTGGGCGTTCTCGGTGGCGCACTTGAGTGAGATTTACTTCAACGACCACTGCCGGATTTTGTTCCCTTAAATTGGATACAGCTACACCGGCGCACCCTTCTTCGCCGCGATCTCTGCACTGCGATTCGTGGGTCTTGAGCAATAAATCCAAACTGAAATCGCCCAAACCTCTTCGCAGGGCGCTGATTTGTCTCATGTAATCTGCTCGCCAACAGCGGCCAGCGCAATCAAAACCTATTCGCCAGATCTGATTGTACATCCCATCCTGCGGCAGGAATTGTCGGAAGAACAAGTGGGTCCCGAGCTCAAATCCATCCTATCGCGCCTACATGTGCTCGTTATCGGCCCCGGCCTTGGGCGGGAGGCGTACATGCAGTCCTTTGCCAAGCTCGCGCTGTCGCTTGCACGGAAACAGGGCATGTTCGTGGTCCTTGATGCAGACGCGTTATGGATGGTCGGACAGGATATATCGGTCATCAAGGGGTATCGCCGCGCGGTCGTCACACCTAACGTCGCGGAATTTGCACGTTTGAGTGAACAGGTCGGGATCGACCCGAAGAGTCCTGCAGATAAACGTGCGGGCCTAGTGTCGCGCGAACTGGGCGGCGTTACCGTGCTGCAGAAGGGCGCCACGGACATTATTTCCGTGGATACGACGGGCGATGCGGCAGACTTGGAAGCCAGTCAACTATCCGGCGCGGACCCAGAAAAGGAGAAGGCCCAGCAAACCGTCGAGGTAGACGTTGAAGGCGGACTCAAGAGATGCGGCGGACAAGGAGATGTGTTGAGTGGTACCGTGGGCACGATGCTAGCCTGGGCCAAGTGTTACGAGGACGGAATATTCGGGTGCCGTATACTCCAGTGTAGTCCGACATTTACTCATTACAATTCGACAGTGATAAATCGATCCCTGCATCGCGATTTCCCTTGTTGGCGGCCGTCGGCGGAAGCATGGTGACACGGACCGCGAGTCGGCGCGCTTTTTACAAGGAGGGACGCGGTGTGGTGACACAGGATATGCTTCCTGAAGTCGGTAAAGCATTTGCGGAAGTGTTTGGAGAGGAAGAGCAGGGCCAGGATAAAGGGAAGCTGTAATACACGTCCAGCTTGTACATTACCATTGCCACCAGAGAGAATTCAACGCAAATAGGGGCTGGCATTTGTCAGCACGTGCTGTATCATCAACAAAACAAAACATCGTTGCTTCCACCGCCGTTGCATGTCCTCGCTCTCTCCTGAACGGTGAGCTCACTTGCCACCTTGCCGCGCCATTTTCTCATTTCCTCTAGGCCACCAGTTAGGGTAACTTATTTGTCGCGCTCGAAGGTGAGTCTTCTTCGTGTTGACCAGCCACCACTCACTATTACTAGAGGAACAAAACCACCCTAGACGATACCAAGTACGCGTTTCGCGTCCACAAGTATTTTTGTACTAAATCATATCCAGTAGTTCGTCGGATTCCGAAGAAGAGACTACCATGGCCCCGAAGCCGACCAGCAAAGCATCTCAAAAGGAAACCGCTCCTGTTGCCCCCGCGGTACGCAAATAGCATTGTCACTCGCTTCCTGCCACTGATACATTCTTCCTCTAGTCACCGGGAAAAGCTCCTAAGAAAGTAGAAGTCCAGTGGGTGGTGTTTTGTCCTCCGCCATTACGGTCCACTCATTCGATTTCAGTCTTCCGGGTCCCTCTCCTAGAACAGCCAAGGCAGAAGGCAGCAATGCATCGCCTTCGGCCAAGAAAGCTAAAGCCCTACACAGTCGTTCCGTTTCCTCAATAAGCTCAATGAAACGCATCGCCGACGATGCCACTGTCACCGACTCTCCTTCCAAAAAACCTCCCTTTGGTCTTAACCGCAAGTCAGTATAATTTGACTTTCATTTGTCGCGTATCTACATTACCTTTGCCAGGCGATTTGCAACACCAGATACCGTGGACGACGGCGCATCCGTCGCCGAGTCTTCGATGGGCGCCGGTAAGATCCGGCGCACCGAAGCCGAGCGCATCGAGTACTTTAACAACCAGCCCGACTGCTCCAACATTGAGCCGCACAGCGTAACGTGCACCCGCTGCAATAAGACTGTAAACCTAGGCAGCAGGCAGACGTATACTGTCAAGCCATGGGAGACGCACCGGAAGCGCTGTGACCAGAAGGTGTCCACCGGATCCGTCTTGTACGTTCATTCTTCGCGCCCCTTGCATCTCCGCCTTATCGTGTATAGCGACGACGCGGTGAGCGATATGCACTCGGAGGTCGCGGCCTCCGATGTAGGTAGTGGAGCTGCGCCGCGGACGACCCAGGCGGAACGCAAGGCGATATTGGACTCTGACAAGCGGGCGGAAACCGTCCAGATTGACCAAGTCCTGTGTCGCAAATGCCAGAAATGGGTACGTTTATCTGTACGGACGCCGTATTCGTTGGGCAATTGGAAGACCCATCAAGCTACATGTGGTGACGCAGTGTCAGTGCTGGTCTTATCCCCCGAATTACCTCTGAACTCAAAAATTTTACAGGATAAGCAGTCGCGTCGCTATGGCCCAGCGGAAGATCGCCCTGGTGAATGATTCGCAGGCGAAGACTTCTGGACCGCGCAATGTCGAATGCCGTACGTGTGGGACCAACGTAGTGTTGGCTGGAGAGTGGGATTACACGTTGACGAGCTGGGAGCTCCATAAGCAGACGTGCAGGTGCGTGTTTGCTGCAGCAAACGCAGCTGATCGCTGATGGCGTGGCGCAGCCCATCCTCTAGCAAGGCCGCAAAAACCCCTCGAGCGCTGCGATCGCCCGCGTCTACCGAAGCCACGGTGGTCGCGGGCGACGCGGAAGCTTCGTCGAGCCGCGGCACGAAGCGGCGCCTGGAGGACCCTGAGCTGGATGTCGAGGACCCGGATGCGCGGGTCCCCAATCGTGCTAGGAAGGAAACCTATGAGCCCGTTGAGAAGGAGCCTCCCACCATCCTCGGCTGGTTTTTAATGCCGTTCAAGGCGTTTATGCATGGATTCAAGGAGAGCATCTCTGAAACGCCCCCCTGATCTTGCCGACCCTCATTAACTATTAGGATATTATTTTGTACTTGTGTTCACTCATTACCGTATTCTTTTCTTGGATGACTTTTGCAGAGTCGTATGTGAGCGAGCGGCGGTGGGACGCGTGTTTTAGACGCGCCTTACGTGCGGCGTAGTTGTTGCTTGTTGGTGATGTAGCCTGCTTCTGCACGCAGGCTATAAGTACGCAGCTGGCCTTCTTCCCGCCACCACTGCTCCTGCTCCTCTATTCCGCTATTGATATTATTCTCTCGCCCGAATCCATTCAACGCGTCGCGCCTAACGGTAGCTCTCTTCATTCTCCCTGCAGCGGCGCGTCTCTGATACTCAATCCATTCAGTTAACATATCGATGCCGTCCTATATCACGTAGGCCAGGTCAGATATCCGCCCCGCCGTGCTCATTCGCCGCCATGCAGACCTCAAGATGCCGACCTGAATGATGCAGAAAGCGCGCGGACCTCCAGGTACCCGATTGTCTTTACGCCATCGGCGGCGCGAGGCTGACGCCCCGAAGCCCGCCGTCCAGGAAGCATCTCCGCGAGATGCGGCTGCGCACTGACAAGCTTGTGGAAGTGCAGAGCCCGACGCTGGTGCGCTGCCTGAATTGTGGCGCCTCCATCAAGCTCTCGCTTAAGAGCGAATACGACGCGTCGCACTGGCTCCGCCACCGCACGCGCTGCGTGAAGAAGACGAAGGAGCGCGAGGAGGAGCGCGGGATGCAGGTCGGTTCGCGCCCGTGTTTCTGCTCGTACTTTATAATTTTTCTCATTCCCTCGGCCAATGCAGCCCACATCGTCCGCGTCCTCGTCGACAACGGGATCGTCCCCGGCGTTCTCAGCCCGGGCCCTTACGCCGCATGATGACGACGACGAACTACCTAGGATCGCCATCGCCGACCCGCTCGCCCTCCCCGCCGATTTCCCTGTATTTTATGACTGGCAAAGCTGGGATTGGTCTCAGCTCAAGTCCCGATTCATTCCCTCCAAGCAATTGCTCTGATACACACACCCACGGACTTCCGATTCTCAATCTTGCAATTATTTCTCGATACAGTATCATCCATCGCATCGCATCTCAGTAACTGTATATGGCATCCTTGTATTCCGCCCGTCTATTTTGCATCTATACAATATTATGTATTTCCTACTGTACTTGGTGTACCATCGCTTGATGGAATGAACGAATTATTTTGGCGCTTCGGCTGGCTCAGCATCGTCGTCTATTGATTTGACGGTCCCGCTCTGGAGCATTCGTGCGACCACAGGATCCTCCGAGGCGGTAGTCCCTCTGAAATGATGTGAGAAACTGGAGGCGGCGGGAGGTTGGAGCGGACATACAACACAGCCTTGACAACGTCGCGGATAACGAGGCCGCTCGCCATGTCTATCCTCTCGATTTCCTCAATGCCGTCCCCGCGGGAGGGGCCCACGTTAAGCAGGAGCGCTGGCTTCCCCAGTTCAACGGCGCGCTTGAGCAATCTGGATTGTGTTTAGAGGGGATAGAAGGGTGGAGGGTTTAGAATACCGAAAGGCGGAGTAGGTCGCGAGCGTCGTGCCGATTACAAATAGCCGATCTGCGTCCTCGACGTCGCGGAATCTAAACTCAGAGTATCGAACACGTCGCGTAAACGAAGGAGGATGCACTCACGATCGCTCCTTAACAGGCTGTGGAATGGATTCACCGAAAAAAATGACCTCGGGTTTGTGCTAAGAGGTCGATAGAAGGTGCGTTAAAGAGGAGGAGATGGATCTTACGACTGAGTTTATGCGGTCCTCTAACAGGCAGGTGGGACATTGGGGGACGATAAAGGTGCTATAGGCCGTCCCCAAGCTCTCGATGGCGACCTGGGCGGGATGTGAGAATGAATCGCTACTCATGAGCCTGTGTAGTTACATCTCCGTCAGGATTTGTCCGCGGCTTGTTGCCTGTCCGCTCAGTCTCGTCGGCGAAGGCTCTCCATTGGGGATTGGCAGCGGAGAGCCAGTTCTGGAAGGTCGTGCGGTCTACGACATGGCCGTGTTTGCAGTGGACATGCTAAGAGAACAATTAGAGCAGTACAGGTGATTTTTTAATGAAAACGAACGTGCAGGCTCCCATGGAGTTCGAGGATATTCTCGTTCTTGGTTCCGGGGGAGAGGTTCAATGCTCGGTGGTGGAGTCCGTCTACGTTCTGGGTGCCAAAAAATATAGGAAAACGTACAAGATAATTTGCCACATACCTGGGTTATGAGCCTGGGGGCGACGTGGGCATGCTGGAGCGCGGCCAACGCGAAATGCGTGGGATTCGGAAGCGCATCGCGAATAGTTGGATACCCCAAGTAAGATCTGAGCCAATAGCGCTGTCTGCGGAGCGTCTTTGAAATTAGAGCTTCAGGTTTGAGTCCCCCACTAACCGAAAGGCATGGCCCGCCTCGCTCTCGTCCATAAGTTGGTGATAAAATAACGGTCTGGCTAGAGATGAGCGCCACGCGGATTGTCGGAGCAGTAACCGAACTTGTAGTTTGGATTCATGTATCTCCCATCGCTGCCCCGACTTGAAAAGGGTTAAATCACTAGTTCCAGAGGGAATTGGGGCTTGGGCGGCGCACTAGGCTCTGATCCCGCTATCAACGCTGACGCCTGCACCGGTGAGAATCGCGACATTTCCTGGGAACAGGAAGTCGGCGACGCGTTCTACAGCCTCCTCTATCGACCTATGGGGTGCTGGAAGTCGTGTTGAGAGCAGGGGGATGGTAGGCACAGAAATTCGCATCAGATTCGGTTGGCTCGGCCTGACCGTGTAAAATTGCATGTGTTTACGATGCTCATGATTTGGAACCACCACGTCCGGATTGAATTTTTGAACGCATAACTCAGGCATGAATGGCCCGCGCCCACCCCCGGCAGTCTTGCAGACCCCTGGTTTCGCCCATTTCTCCATAGCATGGTCACCGTTCCACACGACGCGTTTGGCCCTGGCTTCGTCCGCGAACTTTGGTTTGGTCGGAAATGGCCGCCTGCATCTTGCGTCGGTCACCCCTGGGCCCGGCGGAGGCCTAGCTTTGAATCTCGACAAGCAGTGAGTTAGCTCTGCAAGCCCTTCGATGTGGAACTTAGTCGCGAAGGTATGAGACGCAAGACGGCTTATACGACGTTGCCTGGTCCGAGGTCCACGAGAATCAGCTGGTGACGGCCTCTGGGGACGGCTCTATCAAATTATGGGACGTCATGCTGAACGTAGGTACTCAAATAATTTCAGCAGCAATGACGGCGAGACTGCGCAGAATCTTCCTATTCGTGCCTGGCAAGAGCACACCCGAGAGGTTTTCTCGGTAGACTGGTCAAACATCAAGAAGGACATGTTCGTGTCCTCTTCTTGGGATGGGAACGTCAAGCTGGTACGCCCGTTTCTTTCTTTGCATACGCATCCTCCAAACCTGTTCATAGTGGACGCCTGAACGACCGCGTTCAGTTACTACCTTGCACGCTCACCAATCCTGCGTTTACCAAGCCATGTTCTCCCCACATCAACCTGACCTCATTGCCACCTGCTCTACTGACGGCACTGTGAAAATATTCGACCTCCGTGCTCCGGCGTATGTACCGTCCGGTCCGGGGACCAATACTTTTACAAGCCCAATCTCTGCCGCTGTCCTCACCGTGCCAGCCTCGGGAACAGAAGTCTTGTCCGTAGACTGGAATAAATACCGCCCTTTCGTTCTCGCCAGCGCCGGCGTCGACAAACTGGCGAAAGTTTGGGATTGTCGCATGATCAAGCTGCAAGAAACGGGGAACGTGGGCGGATCCTGCGAGACGCAGCTTTTCGGGCACGAATATGCGGTGCGGAAAGTACAGTGGAGCCCGCATCGGGCGGAAGTACTTGCCACTGCAAGTTATGACATGACCTGCCGAGTGTAAGTATCGTTCTCCTCGGCTTTTGCCCTTCTCCCACATCTTCCGCAGATGGAATACCGTCCCAGCGGCTGGCCGGCCTCAGCTGCTACACATACACGACCCCCATACCGAATTTGTGGTCGGCTGTAGCTGGTCGTTGTATGATGAGGGCGTTTTGGCGAGCTGCGGGTGGGATAGCAGATTGAATGTTTTTCGTGTATGAACCATGTATACTAGCAGATTTCACTCGATCGTTGGCGGATGTGGAGGGTGGATTGAAGGCGGTTAATAAGGATACACATGGGGAATTATAGACGATACGAATACATACATACAACTCGGCTCTGCGTGTCCAGTGCCAGTCTATTTGCTCGACATGGCATACCCAGTGGTATCCAATACCTGCTTCCCGCATATTGTACAGATTCCCTTCTTGTACGCACAGCCTGGAAGTATGCTTTAGAACAGAAAGGGCGGGGAGAGCTGGCACGCACCATGACAATACTTGGCCTTATTCTGCGTTACAGGCTGCTTGCAGTCCTTGCACTTGCCTTGATATGGCTGTCGAAGAGTAAGCAGGGTACGGGGAAGATATAGCGACGATAACGCGCCTGAAAGCGGTTCTTGGAGCTGCCAGGCCGACTGAGCAGCTTGTTCTCGCCGACTTTGCGTGAGCCGTCCTTGATGCTACTGGAGCTGGAAGTGAAGGGGTCTGGGGCGGCAAGTTTGGAAAGTTTCTGAACGGGGGGTAAGAACAATTGAAGGAAAGTTGCAGGAGAATAGACCTTTTCGCACTTGGCGCAAACCATAGGGCTGATGGTAAGAGACGGAGTGGCTGTGTCACCATCACGATTTGAACACAAATTTGGCGCTCGTCAAGCGCTCGTTCAACCAAGCGAGATCTCCTAGATTTAGACTTGTCCTTCAAGCACAATTGCGTTATTATCCCGATTTCGTATCTGTTTCACACCCTCTGATCAACATTCCGCCCTCGCGGCACTGTCCTCGTTCTTACACTCCCAGAATGGTAGGCCCGACCCCAGCGAACGGTCGCTATTGTCAAGTTTTCTCGTTCGCGCCGTTTTGCGCACCCAACCGGCTGAAGTCTCCAAATTCCTACCAAACCCAAATCCGTTGACATGGCAGCCTCACAAGAACGTGTGCAGAGTGGGGCGCTTGCTCACAAAAGATTGTTCCCCGTACAATGGTCCGCCTACCGACGAACAGCCTACTGCGCCATTTCTCCGTCCTGGGCCCCGCTAGAGAACAACCCGCAAGACAAGGTTGTCGTTTTACCGAGCGGATGCACAAGCCTTTTATTTTTCTACAACGGCGAGGGATTTTTGTATAAATTCCAAGATGCAACGGACGGCTATGGCATCCAACTATGGCTCGTCCTCGATATGCAAGGCTTCAGCAATACAGGATCTCGAACGACGTCCTGACCCTGATTCTGGACTACTTGGATCCAAAGTCGTTATTTCTGGCGTCCAAAGTACGTGGAGTATACCAAAATACTGAACGAATGTACCGCTCATCTTGGAGTACAGGCATTCAAACGCATCTATGCAATCGTCATGGAGTATCACTCCCTTCGGTACAAGTTCGAGTTGGCCGTCAGCGGGATGAGGGATGGCGCAGCTCCGAGAGCCGTTGCACCCCTCCTCGGACGACTACATTTACTCATGAGCTACCGGAACGATTGGCCTCGGCTCCAATGGACCCATGAATATAAGATGCAGGTCATAACCCCATCCCACGTCGGTACCTCTGGGGGCTTCATCCATCAAATACGCCCCCATGGTGTCTACGATACGCTGGAGATCACAGAACTTCCGTCCTGCAGGACAGGGCGCAGTCCAGCTCTCACCCGTCGTCTGCGATTTACAAGCCCGCCCATCGAAACCATCTGCATCGACCCTTCCCAGGCTCTCATAATCGCAGCGCACATATTTTGGCAAGCGCTTTCAAATTAAAATAATACAGATTTGCTCAACGTGCTTTACAGTCAAAATGGCATAGTCGGGGTTCAGTTGCATTTTCGCGACCTCTGGACATTCAGCAAACACCCCAGAGCACCCGCCGAATCGTACGAGATTCCGACCCAGGGCATTGCCCCGGTGTCCCATGCTGCCGTATCCATATTCGGGTCGAAGATGGCTATGACCCTAGAATTCGTGGGCGGAAAGATTAACCACTTGATCATGGATTGGCGCACTTTCGGAGCTCGGGTAATTATTTCTGTTTTTTATTCTGCTTCAATTGAGGCTTAAACATTTTAGTGGATCGACGACCAAGATATCTACCTCCTTGACGAAGATCTCCTCCTCGTTCTCTGCAAACGGGGCACCAGCTTGCCTGTTCTAAATTTATGCAGCATCTCGAACATCGCAAACATGGTCGTTCTTCGCCAATATGAGCTCCCCGGGACCTGGAACAATTCCGCTGTCAAGTTTTGTCCAAATCGCGCTCCCAGACTCCCGTCGTCTGCTGCTCTGTTCTACCCTGACCCGGCGAACCGCGTTCTCGTCATCGCAGCACAACCGGCTATCAAGAAGAGTTCGAGCGCCTCTCCGCGCAATTGGCTGTTCATAAGCGAAGGCTACTTTAGAGGCGCACCGTCCCGTCGCGACCGCCTCGCTGTGCCCTGGAGTCACTGGGGACAGTACTCCGTCATAAAAGACCTATCGCGCAGCAGAACTTCCGTTCGTGGCCCATATGCCATCGGATCTCGCGTCGTGTTCTTGGAATCCGAGCCGGGACCAAGGACCCTGTCCTCTGGGCCCGCCGTGTCCTTGAACCTGATTGAATTCACGCCGTTCCCCGAGAACGCCGCCCGGCTTCATCCAAGCTGGTCTATGATGGGCCCGCGGTCGACGCTCTTCCCGAGCGAGAGTGCGCGCCATTTGCCCTCGAGCACGGTGGAGCATTACGCGGTCGATGATATCGGCGTCACGGAAGACAACGTCGTCTTGTTTCTGGTGAGCTCCGATTTCTCTGCGTCGTGCATTTGGCTGACGGGGTTATAGGAATTGCAACCAGGGTTCCGGCCTGTCAACGTCCTGACTTTTGGGGCCCCTCCGGTTCGCCCATCTCACCGATGAAGGCCAAACCACCAATAAAGGACAAAATATGCTATAAGCTCCTCTTGAACTCTCTACACCATGTATGTACTTTTAGACGAAATGACGCCAGTTGGTCTCGCTATTGCTTCCATTTGAGACATGATCCATGGACGTCATTCTGTAAACGGAATGAACGGCTCGGCTACTGCTTCCATCTGAGAGATAAACAGACGATCCATCGTCGTCGTTCACTTTCGTCTTCACCCTCTGGTCTGTCTACGCTCCAAAGGCGCTGTCGTTCCCCATTCGTCTCCTTTTCCAGTGCTGTCTCCAAATCGAAACCTGCCGTGGACACAGCGTTCTATGTCCAGATGAGAATTCAGCCTTCAGCGACACCCAAGGGGACAGACCAGAAAAGATTGAATCGTGTACCGCCCGGTGTGCAAACCGGCAAACAGGTGGATTCGAGAATCAGAGGATTTCTTGAGGGTTAACCGTAGCGTGTCGATGAACAAGCCGTGGAACTCGGGATTCCATAGTGTATCGGCGGCGATTACGATGTCGAATTTCTCGGTGTCATCCGGCAGATAAAGGGTAGAAGGATCAGATCCCCATCCATAGGGAACAGCGCGACAATTGGCGGAGACACCATTCTTCACGACGTTTTCCGTTAGAGTGCGGATCAGGTCCACATCAGGGTAGTCGCTGACGGTCACTGAGACTTCCGGATATCGTTTCGCGATGACTATGCTCGGCAACCCCGCCGCGGCTCCTAGTTCGAGCAATTTGACGCGTTTTCCGGGAGGACACCGGCTATGGTGCGTCGGGAGGTGTAAATAGTCGATATGGTCTGCGAGGAAACGCGAGGCAGCCCAGACGGAAGACGCATGGAGCGACCAATTGGCGGCCTGCGTGTCTGGTGTGCAAAGAGTGACCGTGGGGATGCTCTGATCCGGTGAGTGATAGGTGAAGATCGAGCCAGCAGAGGAGAGGGTTATAGGATGGTATTCGTAAAGCGTTAAGAGTGAGCTCGACAGGATGTCTTCCGGGTCCTCATCGGAGTTCATGGCAAGCTGTAGGCCGATAGCCTACTTTGATCGCAACGTTGATGGCAACATTTTAATTTTCACAACTTTGTCACCAACTCTGGTTGAACTCTGTGAACTCCGTCAAAGCTCCGTTGGCATCGGGAGCCCAGAAAATCTGCAGGACCACGGGAAGGCGGGAACGCGTTGCGGAAGACGTGAAAAGGAGAAGAAAGTGCAGCGGCTATAGGTACATGGTGTGTCTTTGATTTATACAATTGTTTTCATAGCCTTTCCTTCGCTGTCTTGCCATAAGCCATCCCTTCAACCTGCTCGACCCCCTCCACGCCATGCAACCAGCCTACACGGTCCTCGATAAACTGCTCTACTCTGGGTCTCAGTTTGGTCTCGTGCAGATGGAAATCGTCCACGGTGCCAATGCGCATGATGCTCTGTCCTGGAAAGGCTGAGCCGACGCGGTACATGAGCGTCCCGCACGTGGAACAGAAGTAGTTGGTCATGTTGTTGCCCGAGGCAATGGTGCGGGCCTGGCTGAAAGTCTTCAGGTTGTCCTGGCCGCGCAGGTGCTTCAGATGCGTGTCGGCGACGACGAAGTTGGATGCAAACATGGACGCAGTAATTTTGCGGCAATCCGTGCAGTTGCAAATGAAAGTGTCTATCAGGCCCGGGCGTTGGGTTGGCTGAGGCGGGATTAGAACTAGAGGAATTAGGCAAGGTACAGCCAGACTTACGAATGCTAGTTGCACGGCGCCACAAAAACATGTAGCCGTCGCTTCATCTTCTTTGGACCACCCGTCATTGGCGGAGCCGGCCAAAGGGATGTAGGGTTTGGATTTGTCGACGGCGGCGGCGGAGGTCATGTTTTTGTGTACACAGTGTGGAGGTTAAAAGTAGTGTCTTGCTGCCACTTGAAAGAGGATCTTTTAAGCAGCTTCCAAGGCCGTCGAACGCCTCAGTGTTGAAGCAAATTCCTGAAATTACTCAGCTGCTTGCTCAGCGCTCGCTACCGGATGCGGTGATCCACGGTGATCCAACGGTGATCGATAACGGTGATCTTCTGGCTGGATACTCGAAGTCTAAGTACTTATATGAGACAGCTTAGACAGAGGACACGCGGTGAGGAAACGTTGAGGTTCGGAATGACCAGAGCCGCAAGCTCTCCAAACCGTCGGCCGATTCAGGCGTTTGATGGAAACCTTGATGGCAACATTTCTGCTCAATATCACTTTGACCGTTTGCTCAACATGCAGTTTGCGAAGATTCCGAGAATACGTGCATCCGGAAGTACAGTGGAGCACTCAGCAAAGCCATTCAAGAAACCATTCAAGTCGACAGTAATACGCCCATACAATTGTTCTCAAGGTTGAATCACATGTCTATTCAAGTACTAGTATAAGGGAGACGTCGATTACGACGCTCTGATGTGGGTGGAACAAAGCAAATGTGTAATATTTTATATAATATTTTTTGTGCACGAGCAGAGGCAATGGTCTTCGACCACGAGGTGAGGTAGGGGCAGGAGGAGGAGATGTGAGGTTTGCGGGGGGGTTGGGCCGCTTCGCGGCCGGCTCGCAAGGCCACCGATGCTCCAACAAGTGGGCGGGCTGCGGGCCGGAGAAAAGGAGCGCGCGGAGCGTCCCAACCCCGTACGTGATGGAGGATTCGGCCCCGTACAAGGCGACCGAAGAACCCCCACACGGAGCAGGGCTCTAAGAGCGAAGCTCGCGTGAGGGCGCCGACTTACGCGGGCCTGAAGACCCCAACCGAGCATGCGAAGTGAGATAAAATTAGAATAAACGATGTGAATTACAGTTAGGCGTCTATGCCGTCAAAATTAAGAGATGAGGAGCCTACGGGATGTCCATGGGATGAAGCGAAATCATGCATGCGAGAAGACCAGGCCGAGGTGATGCGGGCGGGCAGAATTTGCTCGAGACGTTGCCAGTATATGAGAAAGCAGAGGGAGGTCCAGCCGCCGAGCTTCATGATCACCTCGGGCTCGACGCCTGCGAGGAGGAGCTCGACGGAGCCGCCAATGCGGTAGCTATGACCGAAAACAGCCGCGAGGTGAGCGGCGGTGTACGCGGCGGAGGTGGTGTGGAGGAAGTCGTCCTTGGTGAGCGGGCACCACGCGCCGCGAGTGCGGAAGGCGAAGAGGGGCGCGAAGGGAGGCGGGGAATAATTGACAGAAAGGTGGTTCTTGAATGCCCACACCGGGCAAAGGTCTGCGTCGTCTCCGATGACTTGCGTGAGGATGCACTCCGCTCCCAGGATGGTTGTCGTCTTCGTCCAGACGAGGTGGAAATCGATTACCTCGTGCCCGCTGACAACACCGGAGGAGGTGCGCATTTCGCGGCAGGTGTCGTGCTCGAGAGAGAGCTTGTTGGCGCTCTTGACGACAAGCTTGCCCATCCGGCGGCAGCCCCAGTACCCCGCTGTTGCCGACGACCAGATGGACGCGTCGTGGCCTGTCGCCAGATCCAGGGAGGCGCGTAGCGCGCGCAGATGTGCTTTGGTGATGGGGCCCCGCGGCGCGCACTTGAAAGGGACGCCCGCACAATCGCCAGCCTTCTTGAGTGAGGGGAGCCAGCCCTCGTCGCCGTGCCACTCGGCGTCGTTGAAGAGGTGCCAGAGACGCAGGCCGTTGAGCCAGTTTCTCAGGCACTTCCCCGAGTGGAGGCCGACGCTTTCGGCGATGAACGCGGCAAGGAGGATCCGGTCAGCGGGCATCCGCGCGCGCTCGCCGATGCGGAGGCGGTTGCAGAACTGGTGAAATCGCAGGAGGCCGGCGCCATAGGCCTCGCGAGTCTGCTCGGTGGTGGCTCGCAGCAGCGCTTCGTAGATGCGCACTTCGAGGTGGGGGCTGATGCCGGCGCTCAGCATGCGGAGGTGGAGTTCGACGCAGAAGGGGGACGTCCAGAGTAGGACGCGGCGGTCCGCCGGGACGTGCGGGCGGTAGATGCTTGGCTCAATTTCGTTGCCGTCCCGGGGCTTGCGAGCGCGTTTGGTGGGGAGCGAGAGGGCGGCCACGCTGCGCGGGTCCAGAAGGACGTCGTCGTGGGCCAGGCTGCGCGGTGTCGGGGGCTGCTCGGCGGCGGGCACGAATGCTGAGTCAATGGGTGAGGCGGAGGTGGATGCAGTGGGAAAAGATGGATGATGGATGGAGGTAAGTGACGAGAGGCTGAAAAGCCTATTGTGGGTTAGGCGAGACGGCGTACGCGGTGGTGTGGCTGCGTACCTAGGCGCAGGCGTGGGCTCAGTGTGCGAAGCAGGGAGTGTGCATGAGGGCATGGGGAGAGGGGCGGCGCTAAAGAAACACCCGTTACTAAGGCGATGAGGCGCGCTGGATGGTAACCTCACATACCTCATCGAAAATATGGGTGTGCGATGGGTTGAAACGGAAGCGGGAGGCGGAAAAGCAGGCTCAGGGCTGCGATATGGTGTGTTAGGCGCGTGATACAAGTCGCCCAATGAAATCTTACCTGTAATTTTCGAGTTCAGGCTCGCGCGACATGGAGAAATATGGCGTCGGCTTAGACATCGCCGGGAACGAACAGTTCAGCGAGGTCGAGCGGCAGCTCGAAATCGCGCTTGAGTCGGTCATGGAGGGAGGAGGAAAAAATTCCGCGAGAGGGGCTGTCGGCGAGGTTTAACCGGGACTCAACGTAGATCAATTTTGGGACGATCATGTGATGGGCCGCGATGGTGTGTGCCCGACGTGCACAGAGGTTCATGTGGACGTTGGGACTCCTCCCCTTCGAGAGGGCGCCTATGGCGGCCTTGTTGTCCGAATGGATGAGGAGGTGGGTGTCGCGAAAACCGAGCTGGGCGAGGAAATGATATAGGAGCTCGATGGCGACTGCCTCGAGCCAACAGATGTCCCACCCCTCTTGCTTCCACCCCTTCGTCAGCCTGAAGGCGTACCAGTTGCGCCCGATCACGATTCCGATGCCCCAAGAGGTCGACGCGTCCACGTAAATCCGATGGTCGCGAAGTGGTCGGATGCGGTGCAGCGGTCAGAACGCGTGCGCGTCTTCGAGGCGGCGGCGCCACCATTTGAGCGTGTCGAGGGCGGAGGAGGAGAGGAAGCGACGTGCCGACATGCTGCCGTGGTAGAAGGACATGGCGTTGGAGAAGACGGGGAGCTGCGAGTGGCCGTCCCTGTGGATGAACGCGATGTGGCAGAGGGTGCCGTGGAGCTCCTGCAGCTCGTCGAGGAGGAATTGCTTCGAGCGTGTGGTGCCGTCGATGAAATCGCAGACGCGTGCGAGATACTTCAGGCGTTTAGGTTCGGATAACGCGACGCGCCGGTTCGCGATGTCCCAAACGAGACTGAGGAAGATGATGGAGTCCTCGAAGCGCTCGCCCGACTTGACTGGGTGCCACGGCATGTCAAGCGGGGCGACGAGCTGAAGCGAGATGTTGCGGTCGAGTCGGTAGCGGAATGGGCCGTGGGAGAACGGGCCGACGTTGTT
The DNA here is from genome assembly GCA_029378255.1 of Mycena rosella. Classification (NCBI taxonomy): domain Eukaryota; kingdom Fungi; phylum Basidiomycota; class Agaricomycetes; order Agaricales; family Mycenaceae; genus Mycena; species Mycena rosella. Next base: position 408,432 of record JARKIE010000034.1, on the reverse strand, counting down.
GGGGATGCGGAAGTTGGCGAGGTCATCCTCGTAGCCGCAGATCTTCGCATCGGCTCCCCCCTCGGCTCTCCAAATGTCGACGAGCGCCCTGCATATCTGGCCAGCATTGCTGCTGGCCGACGCCGCGCCAAAAGGGTGGCAGTGGTCGAGGAAAAATCCACCGTCGAAAGACGCGACAAGGAAGGGTTTATGGTGCGGCAATACCGGGCAAGTCCGGTGGAAGGCCTTGATGTCAAAGGCGCACGCTTGCGTACCGCGCGGCGCTTCAGCGATCTGCGGGCGTGTAAGCATATGAGGGCGGTTCGGTGGTCTCTACTGATGCGGTGTGGAGTCCGGGAGGCAAGATGGGGATGGATGCAAGATGCGTCGGCCTCTGCCGGTGGCAGAGGCGATGGATGGATGGCGTCTGCCAGTGGCAGATTCGATGGATGGGTGGGCAATGGATGGATGGATGGATGGATGATGGATGGAATGGATGGGGGGGGGCACCTGCGGGTGTGGCACGGGAAACACGGAGAGGGAAGACTCACCAAGGTAGCGATGTCAATAGCGAAGTCGAATTTGGTCGGGAAGTCTGCTTTGTCGATAAACGAGTTCACGGAAGGGTGGCCTGAAGAAGGGTCGTCCTTGGAAAGGTGTCGGCAGACGCGTTTCTTCGGTTCCAGACCAGGGCCTTGTTCCTGGACGACGACAAGCATCGGCGAGGCAAAAAAGGGCCCGCGGCAAATCACCTCCATCTCGGGTTGGGAAAACGGGCCCGACATTCGACCTTTGTCCAGCTCCTCCTTCAAATACTTCTCGATTGTCTCGCGATGCTCGTGGACGGAAGGGTTGTTGGGGATGATGATGGTGTGTTCCAGCGTTGGCATTTTCCCGAGCGGAAACCCGTTTCTAAGGTTATTGATTAATTGCGGGTATCGATGCGCGAGGTGATGCTTTGTTAATTGTTCCGAGAACTTTCCGATGTTGTATGGGTGTATGATGCGAGAGAACAATTCTTGGTGAGACGGGAAGGAAAAAGCATTGGGTGCCGGGCGGCGGGAGACGAAAGCAAGCAGGTCTGGGTAAGAGGGTTCAGCAAAGACATCGCCAAGAAGTGGAGGCTCAAGAAATTCTGTGAGGCAAGCTGGATCAGGGCGCGAACGCGCCGTTGCGGAAGCACGGGCAACGGGGGTCTCCCGGGAGCGCGGGGTGGCCTCCGCCGCAGAGGCTGCAAACGTGCAAGCGCTCGCTGGGGTGTGCCGCGGCACCCTCGCAGGGTTTGCTTGGCTGGTTGCAGTTTCAACCGATGCAGATGGCTTGATTACTCCGAACAGATTTGAGCTGGCCGTCTTTGTAGAAGGACGAGAACGGCTGTCGGTGTCACAGTCAAGGCTTGCGTCCAACTCTACAAGAGAGTGGATTGGGAGGTGCAAGTGATCTCGAAAAGATGATCGACTAAAAGACTAAAGAACTACAAGTGAATAGCTACTCTACTTATACTGTTTGTCGAACCGTGTGAACTTAAGTAGCTAAGTATATAATACAATGAGGTTACCAGGCAAATCGTGATCGGAGACGTCAAGTGTCAAGTGTCAATACTAAATATAGTTCATGGAAACGACTATTGTGTTCCGTTGCCGTGTGATCTTTAGCCAGCAAAGTCCTCCCACGTTATGCCATCGGCGTGAAGCGCTCGTGCAACAAGCGCTGGGGTCACATGCTCATCGATCGGTGTTGGAGCGATTAGATTGGGGTCAAATCGTGACATTACCCCCCCTCTAGACTCAACGTCCTCGTTGATTTCAATGAAGATATGGGTTTCGGGAATAAATAGTTTTTTCGTCAAGTATTGTTGCGACTCCTCGCGGTATTTGTATCTTTTGATTAAATAGTCCCAATGTCCCGCCGGCAGGACTGGGACTGCGCGAATATCGATCCCATGATCCTTGTTGTATTTATCAAGGATCTTCTTGGCATTCGTCAAGTGACGCCGTGGTTCCCACGTCCTCTCCCCAAGAGGGTAATTTTTCCACTTTATTAAATACTGGAAGCCCTTCCCACGCTTGCGGTGCTTCAAAATCTCCTCCACCTCGTACTCCTCGTGACCCTGCACGATCTGCGGCGCCGGCCGCTCCTCTCTCCGATGTGTCGGTGGCTCGACATAAGGCGTCAGCAGTGCCTCGTTGAAAACCGGATGTGACTTGTCCGTTTCAGGCAATCTGAGCCGATATGCCGAGGCTCCGACTTTTCCTAGAATCTCGTAAGGCCCCAGCCTTCTATCGTCGAGCTTCTTAGTCGGACGATCCGTGGTGATGTCTTTGCCCTCCAGCCACACCTTATCGCCGATTTTAAAATCAGGCGCCTGGCACCTATGAATATTATAATATTTTTTCATTGTTTTCTGGGTTTTTTCTAGCGCAGCTGCTGCCTCGTCGCGGATCTTTTTCATTTTCTCGGCAAAGTCGTTTGCGGCCTCATTGCGCGACTCAACTGCGTTTTCTATTCCCTTCCAGGGGTGGTATCCGGTGTTCACGAAGAACGGCGACATGCTCGTCGACAAGCTTTGTTTGTCGTTGTGAGTGAACTCAGCCAAAGCGAGCCACTCCGCCCAGTCCGACTGGCGATAATTTACGAACACGCGAAGATATTTTTCGATCTCCTGGTTCATGCGTTCCGTTTGTCCATCAGTGATCGGATGGAAGGCGGTGCTCGGGTTCATTTCTATCCCGAGTAGCCGGTTGAGCTCTCGCATGAAACCGGAGACGTATCTCAGGTCTCGGTCCGAGATAATTTTCCGCGGCACGCCGTGATATCTAATCACGCGATCCCGGGTCAACCGGGCCATTCCCTCGGAGGTCAACTCCATGTTTGTGGGTTCAGCGTGGATCATCTTCGAAAATGTATCCACCCAAACTTGAATAGCGTTAAAGCCGTTGCTGAACGGCAACGGCCCGATGAGATCCTCCGATATGATCTGCCAAGGCCCTTCTGCAATCTTGTGCGGGTTCAGCTTCCCTTGCTGATATCGGTGGATACGTGTCCTCTGGCACGCTTCGCATTCCTTGATATAAATAGAAACCTGGTTGCCGAGCCTCGGCCACCAGTAGTTTCGTTCTATAAGTTCCTGCGTCCGGTTCTCTCCAGGATGGCCGAGCATGGCCGAGTCGTGATGTAATCCGACTATTTTATCGCGAAGTTCCTTGTCGTGAGGAACATAGATTAGACCATTATAATAGATAAGGTCGTCGATTTTCTCCCATCCAGGGAGGTTTTTCTCAAGCGCCAGCTTGACGCTTTTGTCCACGCGCTTCGTAGCCTTGATCTGTGACATGATCTCGGCCTCCGGCCCTTCCATCGTGATCTCCTGAGATCGGAAGTACTCCGGTTTGAGAAGGACGACATTCTCGTTGTCATTCTTCCCTTGATCGTGGTCCGCCCGGCGGGATAATAAATCGGCTTTTTTGTTGAGGGCACCGGCCCGGTGCGACAATGTGAAGTCATATTCGGATAGTTCCACTATCCATCGTGCTTGCCGCCTGTTCACCTTCTGCGGACTTTTAAAATACTGGAGGTTCTGATGGTCTGTCAGAATCTCGAACGTCTCTCGTGCGCCCATCAAGAGTGATCGCCACTCCTCGAGTGCGAGCATGATCGCGAGCATCTCTTTGTCGTAGATCTCGTAGTTGCGCTCCGTCTCATTGAGGCCGTGGGATTGGAACGCCACCGGGCGCCACCCCCCCTCTTGCTCCTGACTGAGCACAGCTCCCGTCGCTCCCTCCGACGCGTCGGCTTCTAGCCGGAATTTCCCGTGATCCGTGGGAAGCGCCAAGACCGCGTCTTCGGCAATCCGGTCTTTAAGCTTCTGGAACGCGGATTTTTGTTCCTCTCCCCAGGAGAAGCCTTCTTTTCCGGTAAGCCGTGTAAGCGGCTTCCTACCTCGCTGTAGCCACGCACAAATCTCCGATAGAAGTTCGTGAATCCCAAAAACGCCTGCACCTGCTTGAGGTTCTTGGGTTCGGGCCACTCGGTGATGCCACGGATCTTAACAGGATCCATGCGCATCGAGTTGTGGCCAATAAGAACACCGAGATACTCGATCTCGGACTTCTCGAAGTCGCATTTCTGGGGTTTTAGGAATAATTGATTTTCCTGGAGTATATCTAATACTTGTTTAACAATAATACGGTGCTCCTCCAGGGTGTCCGTGAAGATAAGGATATCGTCGAGGTAGACAATGACTTTTCCCTCGTTTATGAGCTCGCGAAGGATGTCGTTCATCATTGTTTGGAAAGTGGCGGGCGAATTGGTAAGCCCGAAGAACATGACCAGCGGTTCGAACAAGCCGCGATTGGTCCGGAATGCTGCCTTCCACTCGTCTCCCTCTTTGATTCGAATATTATTATATCCCCACCGAATATCCAATTTGGTGAAGATCTTCGCACCTCGAAGCTTGTGTACTAGCTCCGAAATAAGCGGTAAGGGATAACGATTCTTGATCGTCATCTCATTTAATTTACGGTAATCCTGTACCGGTCGAAGGCTTCCATCCTTCTTTTTAATAAAAAAGAACGCCGAGGCCATCGGCGACTTGGACGGCCGGATGCGTCCCGATTGCAAGTTCTCCTCCAGGAACTTGGTCAACTCCCCCTGCTCGTTCACCGACAACGGGTAAATCTTGCAATCTACAGCCTTTGATCCTGGCTTGAGTTCGATGGCATGATCCCATGGACGCTTCTCCGGCAGTTTGTCAAACGACTCCTTGGCGAACACCTTGATGTATTCGCGATACTGCTCCGGGACGGCGTCTTCCGTCATCTTCTGCTTCTCCACATATGCCTTCTCCGCCATCTGCTGAGCCTGCGTCCCCTTCATGCGCAAGTCCACGTGTTCCGCGAAATCAACCATCAAGATTGATTCGCCCTCCTCGGGGGTTCTTTTTCACACCCTTCGGCAGCTTCGTTGCCGGTCATGTTGCACTCCGGAGGCAACGGTTGAATTTAATTGTCTGGCCTCGCCAGTCGATTGTGGGGTTGTGTTTAAACAACCAGTCATAACCAATAAACATTCTGGCCTTCCGAGGCCCGTGACAAGGAACCGCATCCGTTCTTGATGCACTCCGATTCCCATGATCAACTCAGCGTAATGAGTGATCCGTCCGCCCACATTCTCGGAGCCATCTGCATTCCGAGCAATGATCTTCTGATCAAGCTCCTTGAGCTCGAAGCCCTCGGCCTTGCGTAGGCCCGGTCAATACACGTGGTAGTGCATCCGTTGTCCAACAACGCCTTGATCCGGCGTGTTTTCCCTGTGTCGAGTGACGTCAACTCGACTGGAACCAGCATCTCGTGCTTGCTCCATTGCTTCTGGAACTCCCGGAGCTCCTGTGACAGGTGATCTTCGTTGATCCCCATCGCACGTCGTGCGAGCCACTTCGCAGCTTCAAGCTTCTTAAGCCCGAACGGAATCCGCGTGTGCTCCGGTGCTTTCGGCACCTCTGGCGCTTCCTCCTCTTTCGAGGATTGAGCCATCGCAGCTGAGCTGCCCTTTTTCTCCGCACTATTTTTCTCACTGGTTTGGGTTCCAGGGGCCTTCTTGTTCTGAACGGATTTTGATAAGGTACATATTTTTTGGGGGTTTTTCTGCAGACTCTACTACTTTATTGTTCTTAGTACGTAAAGCGGTGCGTTTCTCTATATATTTTACAAATTCATTCTCGGAAATTGGGTCTACAGAAAGTACAGTGTATTTATTGTTCATAATGTTCGTGGGGGAAGGGGGCGCCGGGTCGGCCATGACCGGGGCCCTCTTTAAAAATCCTGGCCGTATTTGGCCCGCGCTTGTTCAAAAAGGAATTTAAAGTCCTCCTTGGACATATCGTCAGTCCGCAATGAGCGGACATTGATCTTTCCGCGCTCCCGGCGCGGTTTCGGGCACTCCCGTGCCATGTGGCCCTCCTGACCACAGTTGTAACACTTGAAGGCCGAGGCCTTCATCTTGGACGCATCAACGTCCATCGGCACTGGCACCCCGGGCGCCGGTTTGTGCGCCAAGTACAGTGCGCTCCCCTTGGTATTACCGGCAGGGGCAGCCGGGATCTTTGCCGGGACCCAAAAGTGGGTGCCGGTCTTCTGCTGTGCCTGGCGCAGCTTGTTCCGCTCGAGGATGCGATTGATGGTCATCATCCTCTTTTTCAACCCGGAGTAATTCTCCGGGATTTCGATTCCACCAGCGTAAAGCTGGTCTCGGACTTCCTGGCTGACCAGGTTCTCCAGGTTCTCGCACAGGAACCGGTCGTGGTCCCCGTACTGGTTCTGCGGGCTGTATCCTGCTTCCTCGGCATTCAACTCGAAGGCCTGGATGAAGTTGCCTAAGGACGACTTCCCTTGCCTCATGGTGGTGAGGCGAATGTAGGCCAGCTGGCTCACATTCTGGTCCTTGAAGGTCCCCGCTAGGGCCTCCAAAAACATCTTGAGTGTGTAGCCTTTCGGCAACACCTCATCTCCGAACTGGTCCTCCCTGAGGACTGTCCTTCGCCAGTTGCGCGCCCAAATGGATGCGGGGCAGGCGCTGCCATCGCTGCTGCCAAGCAGCGAGATCGTGAAGGCGATCTTCGCCTTCTGGGAGGGGAACTCCTCGCCGTAGGCCCACATGTAATTCTTGAGGGCCTCAATCCAAGTGTTCCACTTGGATTTGTTGTTGCCGTCAAAGATGAACGGCGTCTTGGCGAGGGTGATTTTTGAGGAACCAGTCCTCAGGGTGGGAGACGTGAAGTGGATGGGGGCGGCGGGTCTCGAGGGCATCCCGTAGACAGGGGAGCCTTGTTCAGGGGTTTGCGGCAATGGCCGCGGCGGTGATGCCGGGTAATCGGCTGGTTGGTCCGTCATCGGGACCGGCTGCCCTGTGGGATACACAAGGCGGGGTGATGGGGATCCGGCATTGCTGGACATGGCGGCGGGATCCGGGAAGCTGTGGAACAGCTGGGACGCGGGGGATGTGGTTGGTGGTGCGAGCGACTGCTCGACTTCGAGTTCGGACGGGGTAAGGGATGGTAGCGGCGCAGGAAGTGCGCGAGGGATGACGATGGGATTTAGGGGAGCGGGGTGTCTGGGGTTGCGATAAACTCGCGGCGAGTCGATGTGTAACGGCGTCGAATGGAACGGGTTGGGTGAGCGGAGCGAAGGCGGGAGTCGGGGTAGGTCGTATAGCGAAGTAGTCGCTGGTGGTGGTGGGGATGGGCTGGGTGAGCCCGAGGGTGCGCGAAACGTCGCGGCTTGGTCGATTCCGCACGAGGCGGGTGGTGGGGTTCGAAGCGGTCTCTTGCGAATAGAACTATCCCGGGTCTTCTACGACACCCCTGGTGATAGCGAGGTAGTCCTCCCCGAAGGTTGAACTAGCACTCCTGCGACTGTCTTAGTGCTGGGACGGACTCAACGTTTCCCGTAGCACGACGTCTGTCTATTTTAAATGGACCGCACACGAGGGGCGCTGCAATTGTTTTACGTCGGTGTGGACGACGTGAATGGTGGGGAGGGGAGTGTGAAACTTCAGATACAAGAAAACCAAGTAGAGGTAAGAAATGACGACTGCGAAGTGCAGTGTCGAGTGGGTAGAGTTTTTGTGCAAGGAGTGCACGGGGATGGTGAGGAAAGGAGGTCGGGGTGGGGCGGTACGAGGGTAAGAAGGTGAGTCTTTTATTATGTCACAGTCAAGGCTTGCGTCCAACTCTACAAGAGAGTGGATTGGGAGGTGCAAGTGATCTCGAAAAGATGATCGAATAAAAGACTAAAGAACTACAAGTGAATAGCTACTCTACTTATACTGTTTGTCGAACCGTGTGAACTTAAGTAGCTAAGTATATAATACAATGAGGTTACCAGGCAAATCGTGATCGGAGACGTCAAGTGTCAAGTGTCAATACTAAATATAGTTCATGGAAACGACTATTGTGTTCCGACTATTGTGTTCCGTTGCCGTGTGATCTTTAGTCAGCAAAGTCCTCCCACGTTATGCCATCGGCGTGAAGCGCTCGTGCAACAAGCGCTGGGGTCACATGCTCATCGATCGGTGTTGGAGCGATTAGATTGGGGTCAAATCGTGACAGTCGGTCATTGAAATCTTTCTGCGGGCCTTTGATTTCCTTGTGTCTCTGGACGGTGTGATTTTCCGTGCAAATAAGGCAGACGAGGGGTCGGCGTTTGCGAGAGTCACTGTTGCGGGTTTGTTCGGCGCCGCGTTCTCGAAAAGAATCGTTCCCTCGAAAGGAATCGCGTGGCGTCCAACTCCGCGGACCTGTCGGCAGCTCACGAACAGGCCGGTAATCGTCCTCGTGACGCTGGGGCTTGATGTGTGCGCTGGACTGCGAAACGGAGGTCGATGGACCCAAGTCAATCATTTTGATCGCCTGTGACACCAATAGGCCCTTCGACAAGTTCCTGTGGGCTTTGAAAGCGTTGAGTACGCCGCCGACTTCAGAGGACCAGTATGCTGTGTCGAAGGCGAGGTTGTTGTCTAGAACTTTGTTGTGGAGGGTCTTCTCGACGGGGTACCAGACGTCGTAGAGTGGTTCAAAGTCGTCGAGGGCCTGGAAAAAGGCGAAGTGTTTGGTCAACTCGAGGAAAAAGGAGAAAGGATTGGACGCGTCAATCGCGGGGCAGAGGTTGTCCAAGGCCGCCAGGAAATTCTGCGACGTGTTCATCCACTCGAGGATGGAGTGGCCATCCGTCGAGTCGTCTGAACCCCAACTCAGCTTCATCTTGTTGATGTCCATCAACAACTTCTCGGGCGCGGCGAGGACGTTCATGTTCTTGCGCATGGGGATCTCGGAGCCGTGCTCCGTTGCCCAGCGGAGGCGCTTGTCCGTGAACCAGAAAAGGGCGGGGTGGAGGCCGTACTTGATCGCGGCCTGGAAAGGCTCGGGCATCGAGACGGACGGGCGCGTTAGCGGGTTGATCTTCGTCGTCGAGGTCATCACCATGGTACCCTTCAAACTCAATACCTTCTCTTTCTCCGCCTTCTCATCCTCCTTCTTCTTTTCCATATCCTTCGCGCATTTCTCACGTGCGCCTAGCAGAAACGCGATTAGCTTGGGCGGAAGAGGGGCGACTACCTGGTCGCAGTATTGTTGGGAGTCGCGCATCTTTTCCACCTCGGCGTCGTGGTACGCGTAGAAGGCGATGAGCTTTGCGCCGACGTCGCGTGTCGTCGAGGGGGCGTTTCCGGCTAATACGTCCTCCTCGTACTTTCTGGTCATCCTGATACTGGTCCTATTCGACATTTCGGCGTCGTAGTTGTGCTGGTTTCTTTCTTGTAGCTCCATGTCAGCTGGAATTGCTAAGTCGGCCGGCTGCTTTCTCCAAGCCGCGTAATCGAAAGTATTGTCGAGGGGAAGCGGTAAACCGCAGCGGGAGGTGACGACGGGCATGTTGAAAGCGAAAATTTTGTGTGATGAGGAGCTTAGGGCGAACGGGGAAGCGAGGAGCAGGGGGCGCGATGGACGCGACGCGACGAGGAAAGGTGCAAGAGTGATTTATTGATCTACTGATCCGAATAAGATATTGCTCGGTAATCTAGCCTCCCTTATCTCCCACTCAGGCGGGCTCGCAAGCTCGTCAGCCTGAGCTCACAACTAGGTACAACAACAAACTCTTCAATCCATTTGCTAAACTCGAAAGGCAACTTCAAATGAAGTGCTTGAAGAGTCCAGCAAAAAGAAGGAAGGGGGATCCCCCGACGACACAAGCCAGTAGTGCAGCAGCAAGGTCATCGCGTCCACATGTTGCAAGCAGAGCATGTAGACAAGGGCGGCAAAAATTAGATAACCAAGAATGGAGGCGGTGCCTCCATAATAGTGGTTAAACTATTAAGAACAGATACTACACTTGATCTAAGCCAAAAGGCCAGAGTGGTAAGGATTTCAATTGTCGACGCCCTCCTTATATACCCCGAGCCCCGCGCACGGACCAGGCCGCGTAAAAGCGAGTCTGTCACATGATTTGTGGCTTTTGATTGGAGCGTCTTTACGGTTACAGGCCGCCAATTTGTTCGTTCGTATTTGAGGCTTGAGCGCGAGGGTGGCAGGAAAGGGGTTGTGGTAGGATATGCATCGTAGGTTACATCAATGGAGAGGTATGTTAGCATTTTATGGCCTAGGCCGTTGGGTATGATAATGGCGAGATGCGAGTCCATATACAGCCTGAGGGTACTACTAGTAGATACAATTATGGGATTCCTAATGCGGACGCGGGCGGTAGTTTGGAGTCGGGGGTGGTGCCAAACGACTGAGGTTCTCTGGATGCCCGACCACCATGTTGCGGCATCTTTCTTCGACTGCTAGACGGGCAGGCGGGCAGCATCTGCACCGTTTGCACCATAATGAGTCGCTTCGGGGCAGTTTCACGACTACAGCACATCGACACCGCCCCGGATCTCACTCCAAAGCCACTGCGAGCCCGGTTCGATGCGATCCAGCTCGCGAATATCATCCCAAACCCGGCCGCGACGCGAGACCGTGCAGTCGGCGCATCGCCCTGGGCCTCGGCGTGCTGATCCCGCCGTTATGAGGGCCATGTGCCAGCAGATCCACACCGTCTTGCAGAAGGCTGGCGCGACGGATATTAATATGTTCCTCTCCGTCTGGGTGATCCTCAATAGGCTTCTCGGCTCCAGGATCCTGGATCTCGTCAGGTTTTGTCTGGTGCGCAGTGTCCTCGACATCGACGTCCTGTTAAATAACCTGGGCCGCGACACAGGCTCGTGACGATGACGGGTAGGCGAGGATTTGAGTCTCAGCCGCACACGGTGGATTTTCTCTCCCAGGAGACCGGCTTGTGGGATTAAACTGCTAGTACACTGTACTTGTACCGTTACGACCAAAAAATCATCTGAGATCCCCCAGCACAATGTTATCGATCAGGCGCGTCGTCCCGATCCACAGCGCCCCGCTCAGGACGACGGGCGTCGAAGCTGCGCGGGCGATGCAGCACGCGCCGTCGAGCGGCTCGAGGCTGTCCGCGTCGTTGAACTCGATGTAGTCGAGGCGCATGTGCGTGTCCGGCGAATCCGCATTCGACGCCGGAGCCGAAGCCGCCACGACGTCCTCCGCGCGCCGCACGCACGCGGCCTTGTCCTCGCCGGCGGCCCACGCGTCCGCGGCGGCCTGGAGCGCGCGGTAGAGCGCCGGGGCGAGCTTGCGCGCGGGCGGGGAGAGGTACGCGTTGCGCGAGGAGAGCGCGAGGCCGTCCGCGGGGTCGCGCGCCGTGGGGACGATGTGGAGATGTGCCGGGTCCGGGTGCGCGAGGAGGAGGTCCGCGCAGAGGCGCTTCAGTACCAGGCACTGCTGGATGTCCTTCTGCCCGAAGTACGCGTTTGTCGGCTGCACACACGTTAGATTGATATGATATTTATGCGAGGAAGGCGACGGACCTCGATGGCGTTGAAGAGCTTGGTGACGACGGTCGCGACGCCGCGGAAGAAGGTGGGGCGGCTGCGGCCCTCCATCTGGGCGCCGTAGCCCGCGACCTCGACGAAGGTGCCGCGCTGCAGGCGCGGGTCCTGCGCAATGCCGGACGGGTACATCTCCTGCACGGACGGGAGGAATACCGCCGATGCCCCGCGCGTGGTCGAATCCACCGCGACGGCCTGCGCGGCGAGGATCTCGAGGTCGCGCGGGAGCGTGCGCGGGTACGTCGCGAGGTCCTCGTGCGGCGCGAACTGCGCGGGGTTCACGAAGATGGAGAGCACGGTGAGGTCGTTCTCTGCGAGCGAGCGCCGGACTTTGTGCGTTCAATTAGCGGGTACCTTTTACATGAGATGAGTGCGGATATACCGAGAGACATGTGCCCGTCGTGCAGCGCGCCCATCGTCGGGACGAATCCGACGGACTTGTCGGCCCTGCGGGCTGCGGCGCGCCACTCGCGGAAGGATGCAACCGTGGTAAAGAGCGGGATGGGCGATGGCGGGAGCGGCGCTGCGGTGGACATGGTGCGCGCGAGGGGGCGGAGGAGGTTGAGGGGGCGGGGCATAAGGAGAGGCCTTATATAATGGGGCGCAAGGAGGGCGGAGATGCTACGAGCCTATCGTACGACCGATTCGCCATCGCTCCGAGTAAAAAAAAGGTTGAGCTGGTTCGAGCATGTGCTGTGCGGGCAGGGGGAATGCGGTTCGGTGACTCGGACTGATCCGGATTTTATCCATCGCTTTATCCAATGGCGACTTGCTGATGCTCAGAGGCGCACAGAGACAAGCGCGAGAAGCGGTCATCCATACGTTCTAGCAGGAATAGAAGTAGTATAAGAGTAACGGCACATACAATACACCGCGGTAGGTACAGTCATACGATACAGACGGGGGGATGGAACGAGTGTGCAGCGTGAGCGTGGAGCGAGTGAATGCGCAGTGAATACATATGGGCACTGAGGGGAATCCGAGAATGAGCAATTGAGATCCGACAAGTCGAGGAGAAGCTTTTATGCCGGGCGCGTTTACGCGAGGGACTCGTTGACGCGGCGGGCGGGGGTGATGCGCGTGCGGGATTGGCGCGCGCTGGGGTTGGTGAGGGGCCCGGCGGGATGCGTGTGGCGGGCGCTGGTGGGGGACGCAGGGCTGGCAGGGGCGTACGGGTGCGGGCGCGCGCCCCACATGTAGATGCGCGGGGTGACGGTCGGGGGCGGCGAGGGCGTCGTGAGCTGGAGATGGGCGTAAACCGCGGGGGGCGTGCTCGGCGACGCGGAGTAGGGGAACGAGGACGCGGGGGAGTCGGGTTCGGGGGTGGACGGCGCGCGGGGGATGGTGATGGGGGCGCTGCCGGTGCTGCCACGCGCGCGGGCAAGATCCGTTGCGGTCGTCGAGTTGCGGAGCGCGGACGGGGGGTGCACAGTGACGGTGACCGCGCGCGGGGGCCCGTCCGCCGCGTGGATGGTAACGAGATCGTCGACGAGCGCGTAGCCGGGAATGTCGAGCAGCAGCTGCTCCTCGGGGACGGGCTGGTACGCGGCCGCGGCCTCCTCGTCCAGCAGGCGGTCCCAAATCGCGGTCATGCGCACCGGGGGGCTGTCCCGGCCACTCGCGCTGTCGCTGTCCTCGCTCGACGACGAGCTGCTGCTGTCCGTCGGCGGGAGTGGCAGCGGCAGCGGCACATCGAGCGGGCCCTGGTCCATGAACGCCTCGTATTCTGCGTCCTCGAAGAACTCGTCAGAGTCCGGGTCGAATCGATTGGAGAGGCTCCATTTGCGCCATGGCTCTGGAGACTGGACCGGTTCAGGTTCCACCCTGACCGCGATGGCATTGACGCCATATTTCTCCGAGTACAATGCGCGGCCCATGCTGTGGCTTTTGGGGTATAACGAGCAAAACGATTAAGGATTGCAGGTATGATAGAGGACTCTGAAGAGCTTTTGGTGGCGGAAAGAGGAGAAAAGTTGATGTCACACGGTGTGACCGACGCGTCGACTCGAACACGACTCGACCCGGCGACCCGACTCCGACTCAAATATGCAACAAAAACACTATGAATTTGTTTGAACAATAATCGAGTCTATCGGCGCCAACGATGGACCTGGCCATCTCATCGCTCAAGTTCTAGGGATTGCGCTTTGTTCATCGATGTTCAGTTGTTTCGCGAAAATACAGACCTCTGAGCAAGCTCCGGAGTCCTCTCTTGATGATTCGACTCCAGTGGCAACTCGGACGGCAGAAAAGCACAGCCTAATCGAAACCTAATCTTCCTGCAGCTCGGGTGCGGTTAAGTAGCTTTGACAGCCTTGATGCTACGCCTCGTTCCATTCTTAGGCCTACTAATTAGTCTTGGCTCTGGCCTCTATGGCTACGATATCCATCGACGTCGCTGCCATATTGCGTGAAATCCGCATAACCGCGAGGGAGATCAAGGATGAGATCGTGGCTGCCAACGAGAAGAAAAAGACCGCGCAGCTGCTCGTGTATCGCACACTATCCCTTCATCCGGCGCTCGACCACATGCATCCACCAACCGGCATGCTCGCCGACGTCGACTGGTACACGGAACTACGCTCTAACTTCACCTCTGGGATATTTCGCCGGCTCAGTTGGTAATACCGTTCTCTTTCTTTGCGGGTCGCTCAGATGGGACTTATTAGGCCAGAACGAGCATTTCAAGAAGATGGCGCTGCTCGGCGACACGGGCACAAGAGCGAGGATTATGCTGCTTCTGCTCTGGATAATCGGGCACCGGCTATCCGACGATTCAGTCGGAAAACTGCTGTCCACGGCCTTTGGGGACGCGATTCGACGAGAGGGAAACCAAGACTTGTAAGACGAGATAGCGCAACTTGCCTCGGTGAAAGATGTGCTCACCAGTTTACGGAAGATGATCAAGACGAAGCTGCCTCTCTCGCCAGGTACGTTGTTCATTGGTTTCCCTCGAAACCAGTTTAATCGCGTTTCCTGCAGATAGAAATCCTTTCCAAGGCCGCGATTATAGCTCGGAAGACGAGGACAAGGCTCTTCCGCGCTCAGAGCTCTGGGGATATGCCCTGCCCGAAGATCAAAGATATGAATACGACATCCGCCAGAACCCGACCCTCCTCCTACGTCCTCTACCTGCTAAAACGATCATCCCGCAAACCAAACTCACGATGCTTATTATCCAATGGGCGTCCTGCAATTTTGGTCTCGGCAAAAAAGTCTATTCAGCGGAAAACATCGACCCCGAAGCTTTTTGGAACGCTGATCCTCCTCCGCTCCCAGATGAAGACGACGAAGATCGCGTCTCGGTCTCTAGCTTCTCTTCGCGGGATAGCTTCGCGTTCGAGGCCTTTGAAAGTCTAGGGACCCACCCTTACGATGCGATGTGGCAGGATGGGCCGACGGAAGACTGGGTGCATGCCCGCTTCTGTTCGATATATCCGATGCACGGATGGGCCCACCACAGCTTTGCGCGCGTCCTCCTGTTCAACGCGTTCTGCGGCACTCAGACGCTTCCGACGCCGTCCCAAATCCTGACAGCGGTCCACGTATCGGACCGGTTGTCTCAACGACTCCCGAGGGATATATGGTAGTACGCCGCGCAGTTTATCATTGCCCGCGCGTTGCTGCTCTGGAAGACGACGCACGCGGCGCATCCATGGGACCCCGTCTATTCAGCGTTGTCTCCCGAGGAGCGGAGCAGGATGGTCATCTTCTTCGATGCCCTCAGGTGGGACGAACTCCAGCCCTGGCAGGATGTCGACCTTTTCCCCTTATTCGACGATATACGAAGGTTCCTGGTGAAGCCGTTGGAAGTCTGCAAAGACGCCCCTGACATCCTATCCTTGCCCGACATTTCCTCGCGAGACACGCACAGCAGCCTCAACGTTCTTCCCGAGCTCGATCCCAGCACATGCGTCTGCGGCGAATGCGCACTCATCGAATCGCAGCATCCCACCAGCCTCGAATCCTTCCGCTTCCAGTACTTCGCCATCACGTCTTCCCGGCCACACCAGTGCGATGCCCTCGCCACGACCTGGGAGCCCGCCATTGCTGCAGCGGAAGCATGGCTGAACGACCTCGTGGCGAGGATCGAGTGCCATTTCGCCTTGTTCCCCGACGTTGACCGACGGATGGGGCCCGCCGTTCTCGAAGTCGCCAACGCAATGGGCGTCGCCGTGGGCTCACAGCTCTCGGACGAGCAGCTCCTCCGTTTCGGTGTGGCGCTGAGTATCATCATAGACGATATTCCCCCGTCCGTCCCGAAACCTCCAGGCCCCTTCGGCATAGGATATACTTTCTGGCTGCCCTGGGCCTCGGATCGGGAAGATTATCGCGTGGACGACGGCCCAAACGACCGGATTTTGTTCGCGCATGGTGGCTGGATGTATGATGCCGTAGGCACGGAGGGACTGACACTCCTACATGAGCGGGAGAGGCTGAAGATCGTCCACAATACAACTGTGCCCGCGAAGTTTGCCGCTGTATGCATGCCGCATTTCAGAGCCGACTTTGTATCGCTCTTCCCTCCCCGACAGGCCCCCACGACGACAACGACGCTTCCGACTCCGGCTGCCATGGACGAAGAAGAAGAGGAGATAGATCTGACTCTCGTTCTCAGCCGCTTCCAAACGGACGCGTTTCCGCTCCTTTCCGTATGCTCGCCGACCGGGTTCCCTGCGCCCCGCGGTGCGCTCGCCGCCCTCATACGCGTGGACGTCCTCGGACGCGTCATCGAGACAGTTTGGAGGCCCAACGTCAAGCAGGGCGCGCCGTGCGAACACACGGCTCTTTGGCGGCAGGCAACACGGCGCTCACCGACAGCCATTGAGCTCATCCTCCGGGTGCTACCTCCTTCGGACGCGTCGTTGAAGCGACAACATGCAACGGGGTACGCCGAACTCACTTTCGCGGCATCGGAAGACGCGTCTGCTCGCGGCCAAAAGCTCCTCAGGGAGCTGCTGGACGAGCTTTCGAGGCGGGTGGGGCCCCTGACGGAGGTCGGATCTCCGCTTGAACGGACACGAGCGTGTATTGTGAGATGCGGAGCGAAGGACGGGCCTGTGGATGCGGTCGTCGTGCTGGCAGCGTCTTTGAGGAAGAATGTGTATGTTTTGGATCGCTGGTGAGTCAAGCTGGTTCGTTCCACGGTGTTCTTATGCTGAGTAACAGTGAATGTTGGGAATGTGCTTTGATTCGCATGTCGGAGCATGGTCGGACTGTTGGAATATCGATAGATACTAAGCCTTGGGAAGACAAGAAATAAAAAAGATTGTAAACTGGGAAGGTACGATAATTTGTAAATTGAAAATTCTAAAGGCCCCGGAAGGCATGCCAACCTTGTTGCCCAAGATCGAGTCCTAAAGTTTCAGAGTAAGCAGTGAGCTCGAAAGTCGCCGAGGGTTGAACGTCAGATCAGTTAACGACTAAGTACGAGCGACTTGCGAGCGACTCGAACTCGAAGCGACAACGGCGCGTGAAGGCGGAGTCTGAAGTTCTCTCGTACACAACGCGTCAACAACGCGGTCAACATGTAATCCAGTGCGCTGGGACGAAAGGGATCGCTTTGAAATTTATTATCTGTCTCTCCAAGCTCCAAACTCCGCAAGCAGTTCTGGAAAGATAGAAGCTGATTATAATAGCTCAGGTTTCCTTCTTTCTAATGCTATTGGATACTTGGCGCCTGTCCCATTCCGCCCGCCACCGCAGCCATTCAGCTTCCCGTCCTCCATCGGCCCACACATCCCAACCGTCGCGTATCTGCAACCACGTCGAAACCGGGTTCTCCACAAGAAATGACTTGAACGTCCCGAATATGGACGTCGGTCGCCGTCTGGGAATGAACTCGCAGACCGCATAGAACGAGACCCCGAGCGCTACACCGATGCCGAAACCCCATAGAATCTGGGCGACGCTGTGATATCGGAGGTAATATCTGGATTGCGATGAGATGGGCACCAAGCCAGATCTTTGCCGCGGCGCACCGAGAATACGCCACGACGAACGCCCAAGCTGCCAGCGCTAGATAGATAATAGCACGCCACGTCTGATCCAGAATTCTGTATCCCGTGGTCGCGAACCTATGGCGAAAGTAGAGGTGCAGCATCAGAAATGAAGCGAAGTAGCCCATGTACTGGCTATGCGAGGAGGGGAACCCATAGCCATTAGCCGCACTATCTGCGCTTTGTGAAAATAGACTAAGGTTGGCAGTGTTTGGACGTACATGAAGGTCGTTCCTGCTTGATGGCATGCTTCAGGACGAGGTTGAGCGCCTCGCCAGCGAACTGGCCCGCCCACATCATGATTATGATATATTCACGTGTCTGGAAGGCGAGTGCAGCATACGCTGGCTATGATGTCCGCAGTTTCAGAGATGCGTGTAAGCGGGCGGCGCCATGGCATACCATGAGGAGAATGGGGGTCAGGGTCACAAGCGCGAGCACCAAGGAAAAGTACGACGAATCATCATCTGTGGCCCCAGATTATTCGCAGCGCGCATGGAGGAGAAGTAGACGGTACACAGTACGTGGGTGAGGTCCAAGGAAGCCTGAGGCCCATGGTGATTCGCCATTTTGGGACTTGGGAGTTGAAAGGAGGGTGACACGTCGACTGATTGTGACTCTGATGGAATCAGCACCCATTTAAAATGTCGCGCGCGGGTCCAGCTCGGCTGTGCCGACTCGAGCGGTGTCAGACACAGCAACGTTGATTCCAAATCCCTACCCGAGTCAGCACGACCGCGCCAAGTCAACATCACCGGGTCCGTGGGTAAAAAAAGTATTCTATAAAGGCCTTTGACGCTCAGGGATTTGCTTTGTGCCCCTTCTCCTCTCCTCGAACACTCCTCGTTCGGATGGCGTCCTATTTCTACATCGCGCAGCAAGTTCTGTCTACTTTGAACGGCAATGCCAACGGTGGCAACGCTACTGCCCATGCAGAGGCTGGTAGCCCACCCGTAGGGGGGCTCGCGTCTGTAACAGATTTCTCGTCTTTGCTCGCATTCCTGTTTTCCTTTGGTGCTCTGCGCGACTGGATCAAGCTCATTATATTTGGGGGGATATTGGAGACTATGCGGCGCATGGCATTTTCCCTGTACTACAAAGCTCTCAACTCTATGTGGATAACAGCCCATTTCGACGAAAACGATAGCAGCTACGGTTTGTCTCATTACTTTGCTTATGTCCTTGAAATTGACAGAGGTTTTCAGATTGGATGATGGTGTGGCTATCTAAACAACCTTCATGGGGTGAGTGGCGTCCTTACATCTTGCTAACTCATATTTAACAACGACGCGAATATCAGCACAAGCCCGAGAGGTCGAGATTTCCACGCGGTCATTCGGTCTCAACACGAGTGCCATCATGGTGCCCGGAGAGGAGGACGATAACAACTTGTCGCTCCTTGCCAGCCGGAAACTCGCATACCTGCCGTCCGCCTCGTTGAGCTATTCAATGTGGTACCGTGGGCGGTACATGTCCATTACGCGTGTCCAAGCACAAACGGGGTATTATGGTCAGAAGGAGGAGACTCTGCAGATCAGGTATGTTTCTTGACCTTTCTTCGTGCGCCCTCGACTCATAAAAATCAGTATTCTGACACGCAGCCATCGGGTACTCAATGAGCTCCTGTTGGAGGCGAAGAAGGACTACATGTCGGCAGAGGAGCACTCCATTTCGATATATGTTTCCGACGTCAACAACAGCTGGCGTCATGTCGCGTCGCGGCCGAAGCGTAATATCGTGCGCAACTTTTATCTTTCCATATTATCCTTATTCACCCTGCCCCAGAACTCTATTATCCTGGATCCCGGTGTTTCTGAGCTCCTGGTCGACGATGCGAGAGACTTCCTGGAAAGCAAAGCATGGTATGCGGCCCGCGGGATCCCCTTCCGCAGAGGTTACCTCCTGGTGCGTGTTGTCATCACATTTTTTACTTCAATTCCTGACCCCAACGTCGTCCAGTACGGTGCCCCTGGGTCTGGCAAAACCTCGATCATTTCAAGCATCGCCGGGGAACTTGGGCTGGACGTTTACATCGTGTCCCTCTCTCGTGCCGGGCTGGACGACTCTGCGCTGAGCGAGCTGATCTCCAATCTGCCCGGTAAGTCCTTCGCACTCCCCTAGTTATCTTCATCGACTTATCGAGGTATTAGAAAAATGCATTGCTCTGATGGAGGACATCGACGCCGCTTTCACCCAGAGCCTCAACCGTGACGCCGTTCAAGGCCCTGCGAATGCTCCGGCGCCTGATGACGGCAGGCCCCCTCCCCCTGGCGCACCCCCGGCACCTTCCACCAGCCGACTCAGTCTAAGCGGTCTCCTCAACGCTCTCGACGGTGTGGCTGCTCAGGAAGGACGCATCCTCTACGCGACGACCAACAAGTACACCGCTCTCGACCCAGCACTCTGCCGCCCCGGCCGAATGGACATCCACGTCGAGTTTCGCCTGGCCAGTAAATTCCAAGCCCAAAAGCTCTTCTACTCCTTCTACCTACCGTCCGACGAAACCGCCGCCGCGGACGACGCCGAGAAGGACAAGGAGGACGCCGACTCTGGGTACAACTCTGCCGCCAACACGGACGTCGACGCGGAGTCCACCGCGTCCGAGACGGACGTCATGCCTGCGTCTGAGAAACCGGCGTTCTTCGGCACTTCGCACCGCCAGCACGCGCCCAAACTTCGCCGGAAGCAGGTCTCGGTGCTCGCGGCGCGTTTTGCAGAGGCAATTCCCGAGCGCGAGCTTTCGATGGCTGCGCTGCAGGGGTTCCTCATGACCTACAAAATACGGCCCTACGAGGCCGTTAACGCGGCTAGAGAGTGGGTCGAGAGCGAGCGGGAGGCGCGGTTGAAGAAGGCGCAGCAGGGGCAAACGCAGGCGGCTCCGGCTGCAGCCGAGCCCGCAGTGGCCGCTGAGACCAACACTGAGCCGGTGGCCGCTGAGGAAGTGAAGGCGTTATGATATTTTTTGGACTCCCTTTTCGCCATTATCATACCCAACGGCCTAGGCCATAAAATACTAACATACCTCTCCATTGGTGTAACCTACAATACATATCCTACCACAACCCCTTGCTCGCCACCACCCTCGCGCTCAAATACCGAACAAATTGGCAGTCTGTAGTTTATCAAGCGAGGTACGAGCTAGAATTGATAAAGCGTCTGTCAAGTAGGTCTGTAGCCGTAAAGGCGCTCCGATTGTGCCGTCACCTGAGCCTGAAAATCAGAAGGTACGAATCATGTGACCTTATTTTTACGCGACCGGGTCCGTGCGCGGGGCTCGGGGTATATAAGGAGGGCGTCGACAATTGGAATCCTTACCACTCTGGCCTTTTGGCTTAGATCAAGTGTAGTATCTGTTCTTAATAGTTTAACCACTATTATGGAGGCACCGCCTCCATTCTTGGTTATCTAATTTTTGCCGCCCTTGTCTACATGCTCTGCTTGCAACATGTGGACGCGATGACCTTGCTGCTGCACTACTGGCTTGTGTCGTCGGGGGATCCCCCTTCCTTCTTTTTGCTGGACTCTTCAAGCACTTCATTTGAAGTTGCCTTTCGAGTTGAGCAAATGGATTGAAGAGTTTCATGCTTGTACATTTCTCTTACACATCGGCTGAGGGTTTTCTTAGGATTTTTTATCCACGAATTGTCCGTGGACCCGCCGATACCTCCTCTCCTCTCGACGATTGGCTCCCCAACGAGTATAATGTGTGGTCTTCTATCCTACTGATATCTGAAACTAGAAGTTGCTTTGGCTTATGACAAACGGTCAAAGCGATATTGAGCAGAAATGTTGCCGTCAAAGTTGCCATCAATGGCCTTATCCAAACCAACCTTAAAACATTCTCTCGATCCTGTTGAGCCTTGACGCTGTACGAAGAGGCGCAGGCCGTCAACTAGGATGTGTACCTCGCCTTTCCCACTTTGATTCTCGTAACGAAGTCCGGTGCCAGTTGATTCCTAGTCTGACTTCCTCTCTCGAAGTCTCTTGTTGTTCCCGCACCGTTCCGCGTTCACCGCCGTATCCCGTGATGTCATGTCTGGTCATTTTCCATGCTGTAACGTTGTCGTAAGGCGATAACTTCCTCAGCCTTTAAAAGGTCCTATTTCAGGTGACGGCGTGCTACTTCTGACGGCCATACTTGTACGCACGCCATGACTTCCGCTGCCGCCGTCGACAAATCCAAACCCTACTTCCCTCTGGCCGGCTTAGCCACTGATGGCTGGTCTACCGAAGATGAAGCAACGGCCACTTGCTTCTGTGGCGCCGTGCAACTGGCATTCGTCAGCCATCCTTCCCTCATCGCTATCTCCGATTCTAATGCCACCTACGAACTTCCAGCCAACTGAGCCTCCCGGCTTGGTAGACACTTTCATTTGCAACTGCACGGATTGCCGCAAAATTACTGCGTCTATGTTCGCATCCAACTTCACCGTCGCCGACACGCACCTGAAGCACCTGCGCGGCCGGGACAACCTGAATACTTTCAGCCAATCCCGCACCATTGCGTCGGGCAACAACATGACCAACTACTTCTGTTCCACATGCGGGACGCTCATGTACCGCGTCGGCTCGGCCTTTCCAGGACAGAGTATCCTGCGCATCGGCACCGTGGACGACTTCCATCTTCACGAGACTAAATTGAGGCCCACAGTGGAGCAGTTTACCAAGAGCCGTGTGGGCTGGTTGTCTGCCGTGGACAGGGCCCAGCAGTTTGAAGGGATGCACTAAGCCTAAGAAAAAAAACCATGAAAATTACAAACTCTATTCCATGGTCGACTCATAATACATATGTTTCTATGACCATTGTATTTGTCTCCTTCGCATCTTGCACAGTAGCATACCTGCCATTCCCGTTTTTCTGCAAAGTTTCCTGAATCCGAAGAGAAAAGAAAAAACCCTTTTCCGTCCACGCTGTAATCCTACGGCAGATCTCCTGCGGGAGAGAAAATCCACCCTGGTGCGCGTGTGCGACTCAGCGACGCACACCACGGCTCTCCAATTCCTCGCCTACCCGTCATCCTCATGAGTCTGTGTCGCGGCCCAGATTATTTATATAACATAACGTCAATGTCGAGGACACTGCGCACCAGAGAAGACTTGAGGGTATCCAGGTGGAGTTGAGAAGGCTGATGAGGATCGCCCCGACGGAGAGGAGCATATCAGTATCCGGCTCGTCATCCTGGACAGTGTGGATCTGCTGACACACGGCCCTCATAGCGGCGGGATCAAGGTCCGCCAGCACCGCGACTAGTGTCTCCCGGGAGACCATTGGGTTGTATGTATGCATCAAGTCCAGCAGCGCACCGGGCGCGGCGCTCGCGAGTTGCTTCATCGCCGCCAGCCTCGACATATACTCATGAAACAACTTCGTAGCCTCATACGACTTCAACCACATCCACGATATCCAAATGTATAGAGCCACTACGGGAGGTGAGAAGTAGGCAAGGAAGCGCGGTGAACCGCGACCCACGGACGAGCGCACCGAGGCCCAGGGCGATGCGCCGACTGCGCGGTCTCGCGTCGTGGGCGGGGTTGGGGTGATGTTCGCGAGCTGGATCGCATCGAACAGGGCTCACCGTGGCTTTGGAGTGAGATCCGGGGTGCTGTAGTCGTTAGACTGCCCCGAGGCGACTCATTATGGTGCAAACGGTGCAGATGCTGCCCGCCTGCCGCTTAGTAGTCGAAGTAGTCGAAGAAAGCCCGCCTGCACGCGCAGCAGTCGAAGAAAGATACCGCAACATGGTGGTTGGACTTTGGCATTCGTGTACATCAGAAATTGTTTGGCACTACGCCCGACTCCAAACTACCGCCCGCATTAGGAATCCCATAGCTCTCCACTTGTATCTAGCACCCTGTATACTCTCCCACAGATTGCTTTCGTTCGCCTCGAGTACATGGCGTTATAAAGTCTGGTTCTCGAGAGGAGCAGTGAATTATTTCGCAAGGTTTTTTTTAATTCAAGCGTGCGTCTCCGAGTCCTAAGTACTGTACATGTGAGTAATTGATATTCTGCGTAGATACATTAAAGATACAACTTTCGCGCGTGCTCGACCGTGTTGGCAAATACATTAATAGAATACGAACGCAGGGAATCAGAATCCTCCTCTTTCTCCACCGTCTGATGGCCCTTGCCGTCGAACACCACCTCGGAGAACAGTCGGAAATGCCGCAAGTCCTGGCTGAACACATTCTCGCAATCCTCGATCTCGAGCTGCCAGATCGGCGCGCGGCCCTCGCGGCGCGCCCACAGGAGCGCGCGGAGCATTTCCGCGCTCGAGGGGAGGAGCTGCTCCGTGCCGCACTCGCCGAGGTCGAACCCGTGCAGCACGAGGCGCTGCAGCGCGGGCCACGCGTGCGTGAGCGCGCCGTCCGTGCCGCGGAAGCGCGGGGCCGCGGTGGGCTTGAAGTTGAGGCTGAAGCACGAGTTGAAGTGGCTGACGCCGACGAGGAGCATCGCCTGCGTGAGCATAAACTCGAGCCACGCGGCGGGCGGGCCGAGCAGGTGCAGCGTGCGCACGCGGCGCAGGGCGCGGCCCATCGTGTCCCAGAGGGCGAGCGTGTTGGCGTCGGGGAGCAGGCCCGGCGCGCCCAGGTGCAGCGTCGTGACGTTGGAAAAGTCGAGGTGCTCGATGATGGTCTCGGTGACGCGCAGGACATTGTTCGTGGGCCACGAGGTGGCATCGACGCGGAGGTTGCGCGACCACTCGGGGCGCCCCGAGTCGAGGAGCGTGTACGTGAGACCGGCTTGGTGGACGATGCGCACGGTGTCGTACGTGCTCGGGGCGACGTCCGAGAATTCCGGGATCAGCGACTGGTACATGGCGTGCCGCGTGTCGTGGGTAGTCTTGAGGTTGCACGAGGCATGGACGGAGGCCGACGGCGGGATAACGAGATACCCAAGTAGGCGCGCACATGTGGACGACGAGTCGCTCTTGATGGTGAGCGAGGTGAGGTGAGGGAGGTCGACGGCGAAGCCGTGGCGGGTGGTGGGAGAGCAGTGGATCACAGTCAATTCTTGAAGGGCGGGAGAGGCGACAAGGATAGCTAAGAACCCCTCCATTGTTGGGCGCTGGGTTGGGTTAATGTTCTCCAGATGAAGATGTGTCAGATGCGTGTACCAACCCGAGTCCCACGGGAAGGCGCAGCATTCAAGGTGTAAACGCGTACCCGACCACGCCCCGGCTTTTCTACTCTCCACCACTTCCGTCCGACGAAAAAGATCTCGGGGAAGCCACATCCCCCCCTCGCCGAGGTTATCGGTGTCTGTGTTCACAATCTTGATGGCGTGCAGACCAGGGGCGGCGTCCGCCTGCTCCAAATTGGACACAAACGTCGTAAGGTAACGCTGCGGGGCGCGAATATCCAAAGTGCCCAGCCGTGCGGCGTTGTTGATAAGGATTGGTTCCGGCGAATTTGCGTGCTCCTTTCTGAGGTCCACCCGAATCACCAAGGCGGCCATCTTGGAGCGCGCGAGCATCACGGGCGTCCATTTAGGGCGCGAGAAGACGAGCGTGCTCCAAAAGTCGGGGCACGCGAGCGCGACGTTGCGCCATCGGCTGGTCACTCGGGTGACGTTCAGCCAGCTCAGGTCGCTATGCAGCGTGGGGATGGAGATGGGGACGCAGCGGACGAATATGTCTGCCAGGATCTCGGGTGGGAGGCGCGCGATGGGGGCGAGGTCATTCTCCCGGGTGCGTGCCTCCCGCGCTTGGCGCTCCTCTACCGACTCCATGACGATGTCTTGGTCAATATCGAACATATCCATGCTGGAGTGGCACGGCATAAAACGGCGCAGGATATGGCGGCGCCGTGCTGGGTTTCGGACGCGCAGCTTACTAGAGGAGAGTTGGTGGTGCATATCGGAGAAGCAAAAGGCAGGAGGCGCCCGCTCACCTTGTGATAAATTGGGACCGCTACAGCACTTCTGGGGCACTATGCACCGCTTTGATTCTTGAATTGGAAAGCTCAACGATAGTGCCGGAAATAAGGACTCTTGGGAAGCTAAGCCCGCGGAGCCTATAAGTATCGAAGAGTTGCCGGTATATTCCTCTCAGTATTCTCAGGCAGCCTGAATCATTGAGCGTAATTAGTGGCGCTAGGGGACAACCGGCAACAATACCTACAGCTTTAATTCCAGAAGCGGCGACCTCCTGGATGAATAAAAAGGGTTACTGCAGCTCTGGGAGAGGTAGTTTACGAACGTTAGAATGCAGCAGGTCTTGGTCTTGTGCGCGGTTGTTGTGGTTTCTGGAAAGCAGCAGTCGTGATCGTGACTCAGCATTGGCGCGTCAGTCGCGTTTTGCTGGAGGCCACCACCTCGGCTCAACCGAATTTCTACTCTGCGCGCCGATGGACTCTGCGGCTCGAGATGCGCCTGTAACGTCTGCGGGGGGCGCGGCCGTCGGACTCACCGTCCCCACGGATCCAAATCCATGGGATGATACGACCCCGACCTCGAATAAAGAGGAGGAGCCGCCGACACCCGAAGAACGGCCTCTGCATACGCCGGATCCATCGCTGCTCGACCACTCATTTTCTGAGGGCTTTGAAGCGGGTCCGGCAGTGTCTCTCAAGCCCCCCGTATCGGACGAGGTCCTAACAGAGTTCGATCCGCTCGCGAACCAGGAAGAGGTCGCTGCCCGGGAGGCATGGGAGAGCGAGGAGGGTCACCCGCCACCCCCGCGCACCCCTTCTCCACCGCCACCGCCACCGCCGCTCAAAGACGATGGCCACCTTCAGCCGTCGACCCCCTCGTCCTCCGTCTTCCCGTCCTTCTCCTCGTTCGCTCGCACCTTCGCTCTCCCAATCAGATCCCGCTCGCGTCCGGGCTCGATGGACGTCGCCCGGGGCGTGCCTTCCCCCTCGACGCTCTCCGCATTCGTCGAGCAGCAGCAGCAACAGCCGCAGCCGCAGCCGCCGCAGAATCCGGAGCCATCCGGAGCCAGCACCAGCGAGCCCACGTCCGGGCGCAGCACGCCCGGCACCTCGTCCTCTGACGCGGACAAAGCGGACCCCCCGTTTGATTTCCAAAAATTCCTGGATCAGATGAAGACGCGCAGCGCAGAGCCCGTGGCGAAATATCTCAAGTCGTGCGTTGCTGTTCTCGGCGGCTGTATCCACTCACTTAAAAATATAACTTAGCTTCTTGAGCAATTTCGCCAAGCGGACGTTCACCGTGAGCGACCAGGTCAAGATAATCAACGACTTTCTCAACGTGCGTACCGTTACTTTTCTTCCCCCCCGCTGCTCTGACGCGTGCGCAGTTCATCGTCAAGCCCATGCGCGACTCCGACATCTGGAGGAACGCGTCCGATGCCGAGTTCGACAACGCGCTCGAGGGCATGGAGAAGCTGGTCATGAACCAGCTCTATCAATTGTTTGTTTTTCATACCCTCGTGTCAGCTCTCGCTCATTCGCCTCAGCACCTTCACACCGCAGGTCGTGCACGCCGTCCCCCGGCGCCAGATAACGGCGGATGATCTGGAGCGCGACCGCGTCCTCACGCAGCGCATTGCGCTCTTTGGTTGGATCCAGGAGTCGCACCTCGACATCCCCGTGGGCGAGGGCAGCCAGGGGTTCCTGATGTTTGCCCAGCAAGGTAGGTTTATTCCTTCTGCGCCGTCATTGCTCTGCTGATTCCGCGCAGAGTTGCTCAAGGTGAACCACTACAAGGCGCCGCGGGACAAGCTCATCTGCATCCTGAACTGCTGCAAGGTCATCTTCGGTTTGCCCTTTTATTCGTTTTATCGATTGCAGCTCATCCGCGCACAGGCCTGATACGGCATCTGAAGAAGGAGGAGGGGGCAGACTCGTTTGTGCCCATACTGATCTTCGTGGTGCTCAAGGCGAACCCGCAGCACCTGCTGTCGAATGTCGAGTGCGTTCTGTGTTCTCGTTGCAAGTAGTGTGCGCTGAGCATTTCTTTCAGGTTCATTAATCGGTTTCGAAATCCTGTGAAGCTGCAAAGCGAAGCAGGCTACTATCTGTCGAGTTTGGTCAGTCAGCGTTTTGCGTGGTTTGTCCCGCGGCGTCTAACGAGCTTCAGATGGGTGCTGTTTCGTTTATAGAAACGATGGACCACACCTCGTTGTCCAACATTACTCAGGAGGAATTCGAAAAGTGCGCGCAGTTGGTATATAATGTGCCAACAACACTCATGAAACCGCAGCAATGTCGAAGACGCCATACAATCCCTTCCATCCGAGCCCGACTCGCCTGCCATCCCGCACGTCACCCCCGCCATCCCATCCACGCCCGAGCGGCCCCCGTCTGCCTCCTCATCCTCGCACGAGGGCGACGAGTCCGCGCAGCCGCTCGCGATCTCGACGCCCGCGCAGACGATCACCGAGGACGCGCGGCGCCTGTTGCAGAAGACGGGCGATACGATCTCGAAGCCACTCAACACGCTCAGCCGCATCTTCAACGAGGCACTCGACAGCGCGGAGGGGAAGCTCACGGGGCTGCCGGGGCCGTTTGCGCCGTTCGAGCTTGGGCGTGAGTACCGGGAGCGGGAACGCGAGAATCGGGAGCGCGAGGGCGGGGGGCAGGGGCAGCCGCCGGGCGTGCCGCATTGGAGCCATCCGGACCAGGCCCGGCAGCAGCAGGGCTACTACTACGAGGGCGTGCCGCAGACGCCGGCGGGCGGGGGCGAGGGGTACCTGCCGCCGATACAGACGCCGTACAAGCCGCGCGTGCGGCGCGTGCCGTCGAGCGCGTCAGGGTCGCTGCTGGGCACGCCGCCGGGGTCGCCGGGGTTCGCGCCGGACGAGACGCCGTCGCGCGCCGTGGTGCCGCCGCGGATGCAATCGCTTCTCGCGGGCGGCGGCGGCGGCGGGGGCAGCGCGGGGGTGTCGCGGACGCCGACGCCGAATTTAGACTTGACGGGGATGCAGGCGCAGATCGACTCGGCACACGATCAGGCGGCGCAGGCGGCACGGGAGACGCTGCTGCAGATCTTCCCGGGCGTCGAGCCGGAGATCGTGCAGTGGGTGCTCGAGGCGAACGAGGGTGATCTGGGGAAGAGCATAGAGGGGCTGCTGGAGATGAGCAGTGGGGAGTAGATGGATGTACCGAAGCCTGTTTTTTTTATGGGATTCCTAATGCGGACGCGGGCGGTAGTTTGCCGTCGGGGGTGGTGCCAAACAGCTTCTGATGTGCTCTTCGCCATGTTGAGGCCGGTTTCTTCGACTCCCAGGCGGATAGGCGGGCTGTATTTGCGTCGCTTACACCATGTGGGCCGCCCCGGCATAGTCCACCGCGTGCCCCACATCGACATCGCCCCGCACCTCACTCCAACGCCGCGAGCCCTATTCCGAGCCGCGGTTCAGGCCGCGAATGTCAGCCCAACCCCAGCCCTGTTCCCCGCGATCCAAGTTGCGAATGGCGCGACATCCCCAACCCCAAAACGGCCCGCGGGGCGCAGACGCGCGGTGCCCAAAGATCGCCAGGAGGAGCTCAGGGCCGGAATGCAGTATCATGGGAACATGCACATCGTGGGCCTTTGCGCGGTCATACTCTACAGTGCGTTGTGTTCCAGCTGAAACTCTACGGACATCTCAATCTCGCAGTCGGCTGGGACATATGGGCGACGCTGCGCGCAGATGTGGCGGCGATGAAGGAACTCGCGCGCGCCGCGCCCGACCTCGACGCGTTGCCGGAGCACGGGCCCGCGCTTGCGCGCCACCTGGAGTCCTTCATGAGCGTATCCCTGGTCAAAGGCCCCAAGTTGACACAAGGCACCGCGGCGCTCGCGCAGAGCGATCCCGCCGCCATCCGGGCCGCGTGCCAGCAGATCCACGCCGTCCTGCAGCAGGACCTCGGCACGCTGGCCACGCTCCGCGCCGTCGAGAAGACCCTCGTCGGATTTATTGAGGCCGCCACCTCGAGCGGCCCCGCAGAGGCCCCGGGATTTGCTGGTACGTGTTCTCGCGGACATTGACGTCGCGTAAATAACGCGGCCGCCACATAGGCTCGGATGCGTCCCCCCCGGATTACCCCCCGCTCGTCCGCGGGTAGCCTCCCGTCTGCCTTGAATTACTCCGCTAATTCGAGGCGGGCTGTCGCAATTGTGTATAATTTGACTACCGAAATCAACATCGTGCACACACCGCGCATAGTCCCCCACGTCCCGCGTTCACGCGACTCACCGGTCGAAATTTGGGAAACCGGCAATGCGAAATAGGGAAGAAAAACAATGTGTGTCTGGGCAGGCGAGAAATTGGGATAGGCGGAATTTGAGAGGCTCCGGATGGACAGGGCTAACTAACCTCGTTACTTGCGCCGGGGTGTGTTGAGCAGATTATGGAGCGCACCCTTTTGAATTGCTTCTGCTGAGCCGAATAGAAAGTCTCATAATTATTGTAATTCCGACTGATGCAGTCGTTCCTCTTGATGCCCGACCACCATGTTACGGCATTTTTCTTCGACTGCTAGACGGACAGGCGGGCTTTCTTCGACTGCTAGGCGGGCAGGCGGGCAGCATCTGCACCGCTTGCACCACGCTGGGCCGCTCCGGGGCAGTTTAACGACTACAACACATCGACATCGTCCCGGATCTCACTCCAAAGCGGCGAGCCCTGTTCGATGCGAGCCAGTTCGCGAATATCACCCCAACCCCGGCCGCGACGCGAGACCGCGCAGTCGGCGCATCGCCGAGGCCCTCGCCTTGGGCCTCGCCGCGCTCTTCCGTGGGTCGCGGTCCACCGCGCTTCCTTTCCTACTTCTCACCTCCCGCAGTGGCTCCATACATGATATCGTGGAAGGGGTCGAAGCCGTACGAGGATACGGCGTTGTTGCAGGAGTGTATGTCGAGGGGGGCGGCGATGAAGCAATTCGCGAACACCGTCCCCGATCTCGACGCTCTATCGGCGCCCGACCTCCTGCGCCACCTGCTAGCCTTCATGGGTATATTCAGCCCGGAGACCCGGGAGCACCAAGCCTACCTGGCCTGGGCGAACCCTGATCCCGCCCTCACGAAGGTCGCGTGCCAGCACATCCACGCCATCTTGCAGCCGGACTGTGCCGAGATGGATGCCTTCATCCTCGTCGGGTCGATCCTCGTCGACTTTGCCGGCTCCATCGTGGAGGCCCACATGGATGCCCAAAGGTCCGCGGGCTTGTCTGGTGCGTAGTGTCATCGACATTGGCGTCGTGTTAAATAACCTGGCGGCCACACAGACTCGGATTACCGCGTCCTCGGGTAGCCCTACCCTTGAATTACCCCGCTCTGGTACGGCGAATGTCCCCGGTCCGCCGCGCGCACTAACTGTCAATTCCAGGCGGGACGTATAGTTTGACTACCGAAATCAACACTGCACACACCGCGCATAGTCCACCACGTCCCGCGTTCACGCGACTCGCCGGTCGAATTTTGGAAGACTGGCAACGCGAAATGGCGAAGAAAAATAATGTACGAGGGCGAAGAAAATGAAATCTCGGGGGCAATAGTCCTAAGACTGGATAGATTCGAGCGATATGGGTCTATAAGCGAGTTTAAAAGGGCTCCGAATGGTATGGAGTCTATGCCGTACTACTATGGACAGGGTGGGTTATCGTATAATTACGTGGCAAATTCGGCATCGACCTTACGGCCTGGATGTTGCGATATTTCACAGTGGGTGCTCAGAACGA
Source organism: Mycena rosella (assembly GCA_029378255.1). Classification (NCBI taxonomy): domain Eukaryota; kingdom Fungi; phylum Basidiomycota; class Agaricomycetes; order Agaricales; family Mycenaceae; genus Mycena; species Mycena rosella. Next base: position 377,380 of record JARKIE010000034.1, on the reverse strand, counting down.
GCGGGATCTGGGGTAAGAGGGCTTCTGGAGCTAAGAAGTGGATCTTCCGGAGCCTTCTTTTATGCGGAGTCCTAATGCGGAAGCGAGCGGTAGTTTCGATTCGGGGGTGTTGCCAAGCAGTTTCCTGATCAACTCCCACGATGAGCTTCAAGCATCCCCTCCCCGAATCGGGGCTTCAGACGCCGCGTGTACTCCTGCAGCCTTTTGAACCTCTGGTCCACGGGGATGAATTTTACTCTACACTCGCGGCGCATCCCGAGCTCACGCGGTGGCTAGGTCGGGATGTTAACCCGATCACGCCAGCCAAAATGGAGAAAGTCTTCTTCACAAACCCAGAGGCGATCCTGTTCGCCGTTATCGACAAGACGAAGGGAGAGCAGGGGGCACTAGCGGGGGTCATCGGCCTCACGAGCGTGTCGACGCTGAACCTGTCAGCGGAAATCGCGTGCGTGGTGTGCCTCCCCGCGTTCCAGCGGACGTTCGTCAACTCGAACGCGGTCGGGCTCGTGCTGAAATACTGCCTCGACCTGCCGGCGGACGGGGGGCTGGGGTTCCGGCGCGTGCAGTGGACGGCGAATGCGGCGAACGCGGTGAGCGTTAGGGCTGCAGAGAGAATGGGGATGAAGAGGGAGGGGACGCTGAGGTGGACGGCGGTCTTGGGGGAGGGAAAGGAGGGGAATGCGGCTGGGGAGGGGCGGGGGCAGGGCGCTGGCCGGGATCGTGCAGTATTGGCGATGTGTTGGGATGACTGGGAGGAGGGGGGAAGGGAGCTTGTTAGGCAGATTATGGAGCGCGAGTCTTGAGTGCTGTGCGAATACAACGAGGACTCTGAAAAAAGTACAAATTGCATGCGCGCAGTGGCCACGCACGTCGAGGTAAAAGAGGCCCAGAGCAAAAGGATGTCAACGCCGCCCGTCATTTTGCGGCGCATCGTCGCCCTTGCTGTGAGCGTCCGCTGCGCCCCTCTTCAGCGCGCAAACGCAACCCGTTTTTTTACGTGCTTGTCTGACTCCATCACCTGGATCCTCTCTCAATTCGTCCCCATGCCTCCATGACTGTCGTATTATCATAACATAACGCGCCCGCCACACAGACTCGAACGCGCCCCTTCGAACCCTCCCGTCTCCATTGAATTGTCCTGGCTTCGGAATGCTGCCGGTCTGCCGAGTAAGTTAGTTAATCCCAGGCGGGGATTTCAGCGGATCTCACAATCGTGTATAGTAAATTGACTACTTAGTACCGAAATCAACATGGTATACACCCTGCGCATAGCCCACCACCTCTCGCATTCTCCCGACTCGCCGGTCGAATTTGGGGAAACTGGCAATGCGAAATCGAAAAACGACATACGAGGCCGAACTTGAAGATGAGGTCTCGGGTATTCCATACGACCCGCCGTCAGCTTCGCCCTACCCTCAATCCTCGACACGCCCGAATTTTAAGCACCAGAACCTTGCAGTAATTCATTTTTGGAATTACTGCAAAATTCTGCGCGCAGACGCCAGGGGCATCAGCTCCTTCAGGGATTCTTCATCCGTCTCCGTAAACGTCTCCGTAAACACGAGGCGCTGCAGGGATGCAAATCGGGGCGACGCCAGTATCGCGTCAATTTGGGGCCAATCGCCGTCGCGCGTGTTGCACAGCTGCATCGTGACCGTGAAGAGACGGGCCGAGGACAGCAGCGTCAGCGTGGCGGGGAGGGTTGCGGGGTGCTGCCAGAGGAGGGTAAGATGCTCCAGCGCGGGGGTGAATTCGAGGGCGTGCGCCTCAAAGAGGCGCGTCTGTTCGGTAAAGGATTCCGACGACAGATCGCAGTCGGCGTCGACCCAGTACGCTAGGGAGAGCGTCTCGATTTTGCGGCCGAACCGCTCGAGATAGGCGTCGATCGGCGCGGTGCGCGCGCTGCAGGCGTAGCCTTTCAGCGCGAGCGATGTGAAGATCGGAGGGGCGTCGTGCGCGACGAGCCACTCGAACAGCAGGCTGGTGCCTCGCCGCAGGTTCAAGTCCAGCGAGTGCAACTGCGGGGGGAATGCACCCGCGGGCAGAACGCCTGCGGATTGCGTGATCCCGTTGGCTTTGCCGCCATCCAGTCGCAGGTGCGTGAGGCGCGGCAGGCCCGACATGATATCTGCGATGATGGGCAGCGTGATGTCGCTGGCGAACGTCAATTCGAAGCGGGTGAGATTGGGGCAGGCGGCGCCGAAGCCCTGGATGGCGGTCTGCAGCCAGCACTCGAAGTCCAGCTGCTCCGCCGGTAGCATGGCCGGGGCGTGGATGCAGAGCTCCACGAGCGTGGAAAAGTTCTGCAGCTGCGCCACAGGCGGCTCGGCGAATGGCTCGTATTTAATGCGGATGTCCAGCGAGCGGACGAATGGGAGGAGATGGGGGGATGAGTCCAGGAATTGGAGGAGAGTGGTTTGAGAGACGGTGATATGATGGAAGAGATGCTTCCGGCTGCGGGGCAGCCATCGGGGGCAGACGCTGCTGCATGTGGCGATCTCGTTGGTGGTCGCGGCGGCGGCCACATCGTCGATGATGTAGTCCACGAGTTCTTGGGCGAATTGCTGCATATTGGGCGGAGCGGGCGAAACATGTAGGTAGACCGCTGCTTTAAATATGTAGCCTGAGACGTTGCACTGCTTCTTCCCCCTACTCTAGGAGTTGTCGCATATGCACGGAAGATCCGCGGACCAGGTTTGAGGAATCACATGCAATCAACATCGCGGGATCGACGGTGAAACTTGGCATCAGTGGCTATGCGCCTTAATTACCGGAGCGGGAAGAGCCGGACACTGCGGACAGAGCCGGACTAAGACGGGCTCTAGTCCAGGACCAAAAAAAAACGCCAGAGAACGCCCCGCTGTAAGTATAACATTGGAACGCACAGTTCCAATTGTTGACGAACGCGGGGAGAGGGTTAGTAAATGTTGACAGGTGTAAGGAATAAATGGTGGAGATCCAAGCAAAAGTCGTCGAATTGATTCGTCTATTATTCTGGGATGTTGTGAGCTAGCCCCAGCGGGCGTCCAGGGGCCCGATGCTTTCTGCCATGCACCACCGCGCTGTGTCGCCGTCCCGCGAGACGACCATGCACCACACGTCCTCGCCGTCGGCTCGCGGCACCCGCGCGGGGCTTTTGAGACTCGCCGCGCCGTCTTTCCCTTGCGGGATGTATGAGACTGGAGACTCCGGAAACGCATGCGCTGTGATGGAGACGAACTGAGGCGCGCCGGCGCTAGAATACGCTCAGCATATGTACGCGGCATGTACTCCGCCATGCGTACCTCACGACTGCGTCGATGACCGACTGAACAAAGGCCGGGCCCAAGAAGCCCCGCCAGCGTAGGTGCGTGATGTCCCCGACCACTGACGGCTCCGGGGCGTCGTATACCGCGACGTACGCGTCCACACGGTCGTTCGCCTGCAGCCTACGCGAAGCGTCAGCATCGTGAATCGCGAGTTGGTTTCGTAAGAGACAAACCGCTGCGCGCCGAGGCCCGCGAGCCCCACCCACTCGAACAGCGCGCGTATGTCCGCCTCCCAGTCCGCCACCGCGTCCGCTTCGGTCGGGCGCGCGCCCAGCGTCACCTCCGGCACGCGCATGTTGTGTGTCATGCGCGTCTCAGCCTTCACGGCGCGCACGAGCGCGGTGTGCTCGTGTGCCGCCGCGGCCTTGGCGGTCGCATCCGCGTCTGACACGGGGTTCGTTAGCCTGCCCGCCGACAGGCACTCCTACGCACCAGTGGCACAATAAAAAACAGGCCACGGGCCGAGGCCCGCCTGCTCGCGGCGCAGATCCCAGGCGCGCAGTTTGTGGACGTCGGAATCGTTCGTGAGGCGCGGCGGGAGGGACACAGCTGGCGTGCACGCATCAGTTTTTTTCGCGTACAAAAATGGAACGCCACGCACTGTGCTCGTCGTACCCCTTGAAGGGCAGCCGCGGGCCCGTGATGCCGAGCGTTTGATAGCTCGGCGCAGCGAGGTGCAGCGTGAGAACCCCGCGCGGGTCGACGCACCACGCGTCGTCCTGCGCGTTGTCCGCGCTCAGCATCGTCAGCTCGCCGCCGCTCTCCCGCGCGCCGGCTAGCGGCATGCGCGCCTTGACGTACACGGTCTCCAGTGCGGAGAGCGTCGCATGCAGTGCGGGGTTGGAGGGAAAGAGGACGTCGAGCTGTTACATGTCGGCGGTAAGGCTGGCTTGAATAAACAGCACGCGTTAAGAACGTTCCTGCTGGTTGAACGGGTGCGCTGCGGCGAGGGCCTGGATTTTGTAGCTTGGGAGGTCGCCCGTTGAGATTTGGACGTGTTGCCGGGGAGGAGCAGGGATGTCCATCGTGGTACGGAGTCGAGTCAGGTTTGATCTGAACACATCACCCTGGTCAAGCTTTCCGCAAACGTCGACAGGATCAACTTGCATAACGCTCTGGCCTCGGTGTCCAAGCTATCTAAACAGGCTGCCCAGCTTCCGGTGATGAGCACTGTCTAGGCCACTCCTCCCATGCGAAATATTCCGCGCGACTTACGTCGCGATGGTGCTTCCTACTAATACCCATTTTAGATACGGGAACCAGAGATGCTCGCGTCGATGACGCAGGTTCTACTGTGGACCTCACGGTCAGGACTCAACGCATTGAATTCCAAGTGCGCTTGTATTACGGATAACTTGAACTCATGTTTCATAATTTTACAGAACTTTCAGTCACTAGAAACCCGGCCGGCGCCATGGACGCACGCCCTAAGTGTTCAGTTCACAGGCGGCCGTTACCCAGTCTCCTACCCACCCTCGGTTACGGGGTTGGGAATCCTAGTACACCACCAATTCGAAGTGATCTAATTTGGATGTCCGGCAGCTGTCATCTCCCGAACATTGATCCACGACGTTCTCAGGATGCCAGAGAGCAGATCTCCATGCACCATTACCCAAAATGTCTTCAGGACCTCCGCCAAATCTCTTTTACATCTCCCAGCCTGGTCTCTGAATACTGTCTGCCTATGTATTATGTAATTTTCGAGACACGTCAAGGAGCACTTCTCCACAATGCCCGTCGACAATACTGTTGTCCCCACAAGTGACCCAGCAGAAGAGCTTCTCGTTGATGTCCCCGCGAGCAACCCATACGAGGAAGTGGTCATCAACGGCTACTCTCAGCGAGACAATACCCGTGAGGCAGTGGAAGCCCTTATGGACGCCGAACTCCGACACGCCGAAGCGAAGCTTAACCGCCGCTTGCAACTGGAAGCCAAGCTTGCCCGCCGCAATGGTCAGTCAAGACTGAAGTCTGAGCTTCCCCCTTGCATTTCAATTTAATTTATCTGTTACAGAAGAAGACCGAAACCTTGACCTCGACCTTCTTTCTCTGAAATACGGCGAATTGGAGGCCGAACACGACAACCTGCAGGAAAAATATGATAGTTTGTGTGAAGAACATGCTCGCTTACAAGAAGAGCACACCAAACTTGCTGCCGATTTTCACCCTTACAAGATTTCTCTCCCATATTTCCAAAGAGAGACGGGGCGTTGGCGCTGGGCCGCAGCAAACGGGTACACAAGGATTACAGCGGCGATGAGGGAGTTCATGGCTGGGGGGGGTCTGCCTGAATTCACTGCGGCAGTGGATGTAGCTTTGGAGGTACTGAGGCATCCAAATTAGCAGATTGGGAGCAGTTAGAATTATACTGGTTGATGTCCTTCAACCATATATTATCTTCCCCTTTACCCTATCCATCTGCCTTTATTATAGTCCCGCTCGCCAGTTCCGCTTCCACCCTGCTTTGAATTTAACCCCGCAACTTAGAGGGTACAAACAGACTAATGAAGGGCTTAGGTAGAGCAGGCAAACGAGCACTGAAAATGGTATCTTGGTGCAGTGGTTAAAGGCAACTCCCGAATTTCTGTCTGCCCTGGGCGGATTTTCTTGCGTGGGTTCGGATATTGTCAATGCAGGTCCTCTTTGAATTTCCTACGACCTGAGTCGATGACTAATTATGCTGACCACACTCGGAGAAACCAAACCGTTCGTTCAGCCCTTTGGTTTCTCCGAGTGAGGTCAGCATGATGACTTGCTGTTGCACCGCCACCAAGAGAGTCGGTGGAACTCATTATGTAATTCCACCGAGGTTTGAACACTGTTTTGCACAATTTTTCATATTTTCTTTGCAAATAAGTCCTGGAAGTAAGATTACTGCAGAACTCGGATGAAGTCCAAGTTGATTTCCACTATGAACCACTGGACCAGAAAAGACAATTTTTGATTGAACATTGAAACATGTTAATCTAAATCCATTGCGGTGTTGTTCATCTCATCTTGGTCCTCATCACTGTCACCGTTATTGTGCTCCTCCTCCTCCTGTCTCTTGGCTTGGGCTGAGACCATTGCAGCTTTGTTTGACTTGTTGCGAATGCGTGTAGCTTGTGTCTTTGCCTTGGTCTCGGCACGTTTGGCCGGTCCCGTCTGCCGAAGCTGAGCAGCGAATCGAGCATGGCTGGCGATGCGATCTTGTAGGTAAGGAATGGGTTCAGTGAGAGAGCATGGAAGAACATCTCGAATGAGGTGAGCATTGTGCAAACCATGCATATTCACGATGAATATTTGCTCCGACGAATGCTTGGTTTGCAGTTCTGTTCGGTTTGTCACGATTCGCTCCTGAATGACAGGGACCGCTGCTGTCGAGCATCTGCAGGTAACACAGTCGTGTTGAGCATTGAATGCGAACATGACTTCCTGGATTTAAATTGAGTTAGATTGAAAAAGGCAAACAGTCTGGATGATGCATGCCTTCGGTTTTACCAACATTGCTTTGGCATCTTGCGACGGGAAAAGGAGGGGCATATTTAGGCGCAGATTCTTGACCTCCGAGACAATAAACGGCTCCACGATGAGGAGAGCATTACTTTGTTGAGCCAAGGCAGTTCTGTCCTGTTCTCGGGCAATAATTTTCCGGATCCTGCCTGCCATGACGTTGGAGTCCTAAACAGAAGGGTGTCAATCCTGCTGCTTCAAAGCTTTAAACTTAGGAAAAATGAACCTCTGTCTTCCGAAAAAATATCCAGAACCCGTCCTTGCACATATCTCCCGATTGTGCGACCACATATTTGCGGAGAATCCAGGAGGAATTCCCCGTGGTTCCTTCCGGTTCCGATACCGGTAACGCTTCGACCATATCAGTCCACTTCTTGCTGCCTCGTTTAGCACTGGACTGGAGCTTGACCGTTCCTGTACTCCATACGTCGTGAGCCCAAATGAACTTTATTAGAGCTGAATGCGTACCGATTTCCAAGTGAGACCTTTCTGCCCATCCAAGTCGTCGTTGCAGCTGCTTATTCGAGGTCAGGAAAGATCGTACCAGACTCCCGGCCCGCGTGTAGACCCCATCCGAATTTTTCCACCAGCCGCCGCTGACTACATGCTTGAAACGTTCCATGTCCGCCAGTGTCACTGCGATATCGCGGCTCGGTGATAGATGGTTGGAGAAAATACTGCATAAGCGAAATACTGCATTCCAACATTCAAATATTTCAGTGGCGTATAAGATAGCCGGTCCAAAGCGATGTATGTCTTCGGGAAGATGTGAAAAGACGTGGAGTTTGCCTTTGACCAGGATTCGCTGAGGATCGATCAAACCCCAGATATCTAGGACGTTTGCGATGAGAATATTGATATCTTTCTGGTGGATTGAGTGCTTCAGTACAAAAAATAACAAGAAGAAGTTGCATGCGCACCAAGTAAATATCCATAGCTTTTATTTCAGGGAACCAGAGAAAAGCACCAAGCTCTCCGGTTGCCTTCCAGAGGTCAAATAGAAGCGGTGTACATAGGTCGTGCATGTGAAAGACACCAAGTTGCTGCAGCATTTTGAAATGTTTACCGACCAACAAGTTTTTGTACTTCACAACATAGCGGGGTCGAGGAGGTGGAGTGGAAAGGCCACGAATACAGGATGCGGCCAGCCTTGAGGCGAAGAGGTCTTCTTTCCTGTCATCCCATCCCATGGTCGTGTCGTGCCAAATGTACTTGTCATTGCCGAGGAGGTACGTATGTAGGATTTCACCTGGAGTATCGCGATGTGGGTCAATCCCTGGCAAAACCAATGAGCCATGCAAGCGTAAGTAATGCTGAGACAAACCTCTGGTCTGCAACAGAATATTGTAATGATCGCCGGGGTGGAGATCTTGCCGTGCGGCTGTTTGGTTTAAATTAAGACGGTATTCGAAACAGCGACAGACATCAAAGAAACTTACGATCCTGTTCGCCCAACTTTGCGAAGCTGTCCGGTGGTTGTCGTACCACCCAGTCCCATAGCTCCTCCTGAATCTTGTGGGATATTTCGTTCTTTACAGCAATCCGAGCATCACCTTTGAGTGCTGAATTATTTAATCGAGGATCACAAGTTTTCCTATCGCCGAGCTCGACGGAACATCTATTTTTCGCCATGTCAAGCAGTTTTTGGATCCAGAACTGTGCAATCTTGTCCTTCACGCCGGTCTGGGAGTACGTAGCATCCAGAGGTTTCTGAATCCCCAGACACGCCGTCCAGATCTGCCAGCGGATGACCTGGATAGTTCCTTCCTTTGTCCGCGGTTCACCAGGCTGGAATCAGATAAAATACTAGGTGTGAGATAGATGTGTACAATGGAATCTAATAGAGAACATACATTATAAACAGCATGATAGCCTTCGTCCGTCTCCTGGTGCTCCTTCGTTCCACCACCCAGATCACGGCGACAACCGAGATTGCCGCCCATTCCGATGTGGGAAGCCGATTCCGATTGCTGAGGATTATCGGCAGGAAGAACATGAGGAATTGCTTCGAATAATATCTCTTGTTCTAATTGGCAGTCATAGGCCTCATGCCAGACACCGGCAATACTGTGTAAAATCAGTTAACCCTCATGTTTGATGTTACATAAGAACATACAAGTCGCCTCCCAGTGCCACAAACTGCTCGGATGAGGACGCATGGGGTGATGTGGATGCAAAGCGAACAAAATACTCCTGCGCCAACTTCTGGTGCGGCAGGTTCAGATTTGTGATGTACATGTTCGTGTGAGCATTATATTGTTTGCTGACATTCCCGGAAACATTGTCGCTCCATGGCATGACACGTAGACGGAACATTGGTCGGCCTTTTGCCTTCACTCTGAGAGGGTGAGGCATTTGATATTGTGGCGAGTATTCTACAATGTACGTGAACAAAATAGTGTGATGGTAATAACCACACCCACCAGTGAATTCAATCGAATGGGATATTTGAAGGTCAAGATAATTCGATTCCAGGGTATCAGCCGGAATTCGGTGAAAGCCGCCTGTCTTGATTTCGAAAATTGTATTCTGAGTTGAATTCAAATTGAGTCGTACAAAGCCCAACATTAGAACTCACCTGAGGGCCGTGTTCAACCAAGTCAACATCATGCACATCAGCATGAACTACATTATTCACCGTCACCCAACGCACCGGAACAACATATGTCCCGTTGCGTTGCTGAGCCAATTCATTAACATAAAAATGTCGATGGGATGTGTATTTATTCTGCCAATCTGTCCACATCGGAGAGAGCTCATCCAGATTGATTTCTGACGTCCACTTCTCAGCCTGCCAAAATTCCGCAATAGGGCCGGATACCTCTGGATAGACATGTATAAATGGCCGCACAAGTGGATTGGCCCAGTCCTGAGAAGTATTGGTTATGTGGGTCCATCTTCGCTGTGTATTGAGGCGTACCAATGCGAGAAGCTTCCCTGGATGGTTCATGTAAAAATGATTCCCCAGTGCCGAAGTATGGTGTTCTGTTTTTATATCCACGTCGCGAGTCATTGAGACTTGCTTCTTGCGCAACGCCGAGAAGGTCGGGACATTTGGGGTTTTGCATTCCCGCATAACCCATATAATAGATTTTAAGTGGTCATCGGACAGTCGGAGTCTCGGCAAATTGTCGAGAAGATCGAGCATGAACATCTGCGGAACTTCTATCACTCCAGTGTCAACGGTATAAATGGCAGCACACACAGTACGTGATCCATGAGGCGCCCAGTCTTCATCTTCGTTCCCCTGACTGAGGTCGAACTCGTCTTCGCCGTCTTCCTCATCTGAATCATCTTGAATACCTTGGGACTCGCATGAGAGCAGCACACAAATCCAAGGAATGTATTTACCCATTCTCGACAACGCGGCAGAGAATGCGCCATCAATCGAGTCTGGATCGTCTTGGAGATTGTCTGAGAACTGCCCAAAGAGTGTATGGTCTTGAAGCAAGGAAACTCGGTCTATCTGTTGCCAAATCTTCGCTTGCTGGGCCTGTCTCGATTGATTCGAATCCACTCCAGCCGAGAATAAGATCTGAGTTCCATCGGCATCGAAAAACCCGTCCTCATACTGCATAGTCTGGGAGAAGGGGTCTCTATCTTCACTCGGGGGCCCGTTAGCAGGCTTTTTCTGTGCGTCGGCCAGACCATCAATGAATGATAGAGGTGCTGCTAGCAGGCTTGTATGGATGGAGGAAGACCCGGTGCGAGCTATTGCTTCGTGTTCCACTCCTCTTTTATGCTGCGGTGTTTTTATATGGCTAGCCTTGGACGTCCTCAAGATAGAGACAGTTTTTGTGGCACCAGGTGTCACAGTCAAGGCTTGCGTCCAACTCTACAAGAGAGTGGATTGGGAGGTGCAAGTGATCTCGAAAAGATGATCGAATAAAAGACTAAAGAACTACAAGTGAATAGCTACTCTACTTATACTGTTTGTCGAACCGTGTGAACTTAAGTAGCTAAGTATATAATACAATGAGGTTACCAGGCAAATCGTGATTGGAGACGTCAAGTGTCAAGTGTCAATACTAAATATAGTTCATGGAAACGACTATTGTGTTCCGACTATTGTGTTCCGTTGCCGTGTGATCTTTTAGCCAGCAAAGTCCTCCCACGTTATGCCATCGGTGTGAAGCGCTCGTGCAACAAGCGCTGGGGTCACGTGCTCATCGATCGGTGTTGGAGCGATTAGATTGGGGTCAAATCGTGACATTACCCCCCCTCTAGACTCAACGTCCTCGTTGATTTCGATGAAGATATTGGTTTCGGGAATAAATAGTTTTTTCGTCAAGTATTGTTGCGACTCCTCGCGGTGTTTGTATCTTTTGATTAAATAGTCCCAATGTCCCGCCGGCAGGACTGGGACTGCGCGAATATCGATCCCGTGATCCTTGTTGTATTTATCAAGGATCTTCTTGGCATTCATCAAGTGACGCCGTGGTTCCCACGTCCTCTCCCCAAGAGGGTAATTTTTCCACTTTATTAAATACTGGAAGCCCTTCCCACGCTTGCGGTGCTTCAAAATCTCCTCCACCTCGTACTCCTCGTGACCCTGCACGATCAGCGGCGCCGGCCGCTCCTCTCTCCGATGTGTCGGTGGCTCGACATAAGGCGTCAGCAGTGCCTCGTTGAAAACCGGATGTGACTTGTCCGTTTCAGGCAATCTGAGCCGATATGCCGAGGCTCCGACTTTTCCTAGAATCTCGTAAGGCCCCAGCCTTCTATCGTCGAGCTTCTTAGTCGGACGATCCGTGGTGATGTCTTTGGCCTCCAGCCACACCTTATCGCCGATTTTAAAATCAGGCGCCTGGCGCCTATGAATATTATAATATTTTTTCATTGTTTTCTGGGTTTTTTCTAGCGCAGCTGCTGCCTCGTCGCGGATCTTTTTCATTTTCTCGGCAAAGTCGTTTGCGGCCTCATTGCGCGACTCAACTGCGTTTTCTATTCCCTTCCAGGGGTGGTATCCGGTGTTCACGAAGAACGGCGACATGCTCGTCAACGAGCTTTGTTTGTCGTTGTGAGTGAACTCAGCCAAAGCGAGCCACTCCGCCCAGTCCGACTGGCGATAATTTACGAACACGCGGAGATATTTTTCGATCTCCTGGTTCATGCGTTCCGTCTGTCCATCAGTGATCGGATGGAAGGCGGTGCTCGGGTTCATTTCTATCCCGAGTAGCCGGTTGAGCTCTCGCATGAAACCGGAGACGTATCTCGGGTCTCGGTCCGAGATAATTTTCCGCGGCACGCCGTGATATCTAATCACGCGATCCCGGGTCAACCGGGCCATTCCCTCGGAGGTCAACTCCATGTTTGTGGGTTCGGCGTGGATCATCTTCGAAAATGTATCCACCCAAACTTGAATAGCGTTAAAGCCGTTGCTGAACGGCAACGGCCCGATGAGATCCTCCGATATGATCTGCCAAGGCCCTTCTGCAATCTTGTGCGGGTTCAGCTTCCCTTGCTGATATCGGTGGATACGTGTCCTCTGGCACGCTTCGCATTCCTTGATATAAATAGAAACCTGGTTGCCGAGCCTCGGCCACCAGTAGTTTCGTTCTATAAGTTCCTGCGTCCGGTTCTCTCCAGGATGGCCGAGCAGGGCCGAGTCGTGATGTAATCCGACTATTTTATCGCGAAGTTCCTTGTCGTGAGGAACATAGATTAGACCGTTATAATAGATAAGGTCGTTGATTTTCTCCCATCCAGGGAGGTTTTTCTCAAGCGCCAGCTTGACGCTTTTGTCCACGCGCTTCGTAGCCTTGATCTGTGACATGATCTCGGCCTCCGGCCCTTCCATCGTGATCTCCTGAGATCGGAAGTACTCCGGTTTGAGAAGGACGACATTCTCGTTGTCGTTCTTCCCTTGATCGTGGTCCGCCCGGCGGGATAATAAATCGGCTTTTTTGTTGAGGGCGCCGGCCCGGTGCGACAATGTGAAGTCATATTCGGATAGTTCCACTATCCATCGTGCTTGCCGCCTGTTCACCTTCTGCGGACTTTTAAAATACTGGAGGTTCTGATGGTCTGTCAGAATCTCGAACGTCTCTCGTGCGCCCATCAAGAGTGATCGCCACTCCTCGAGTGCGAGCATGATCGCGAGCATCTCTTTGTCGTAGATCTCGTAGTTGCGCTCCGTCTCATTGAGGCCGTGGGATTGGAACGCCACCGGGCGCCACCCCCCCTCTTGCTCCTGACTGAGCACAGCTCCCGTCGCTCCCTCCGACGCGTCGGCTTCTAGCCGGAATTTCCCGTGATCCGTGGGAAGCGCCAAGACCGCGTCTTCGGCAATCCGGTCCTTAAGCTTCTGGAACGCGGATTTTTGTTCCTCTCCCCAGGAGAAGCCTTCTTTTCCGGTAAGCCGCGTAAGCGGCTTCGCTACCTCGCTGTAGCCACGCACGAATCTCCGATAGAAGTTCGTGAATCCCAAAAACGCCTGCACCTGCTTGAGGTTCTTGGGTTCGGGCCACTCGGTGATGCCACGGATCTTAACAGGATCCATGCGCATCGAGTTGTGGCCAATAAGAACACCGAGATACTGATCTCGGACTTCTCGAAGTCGCATTTCTGGGGTTTTAGGAATAATTGATTTTCCTGGAGTATATCTAATACTCGTTTAACAATAATACGGTGCTCCTCCAGGGTGTCCGTGAAGATAAGGATATCGTCGAGGTAGACAATGACTTTTCCCTCGTTTATGAGCTCGCGAAGGATGTCGTTCATCATTGTTTGGAAAGTGGCGGGCGAATTGGTAAGCCCGAAGAACATGACCAGCGGTTCGAACAAGCCGCGATTGGTCCGGAATGCTGCCTTCCACTCGTCTCCCTCTTTGATTCGAATATTATTATATCCCCACCGAATATCCAATTTGGTGAAGATCTTCGCACCTCGAAGCTTGTGTACTAGCTCCGAAATAAGCGGTAAGGGATAACGATTCTTGATCGTCATCTCGTTTAATTTACGGTAATCCTGTACCGGTCGAAGGCTTCCATCCTTCTTTTTAATAAAAAAGAACGCCGAGGCCATCGGCGACTTGGACGGCCGGATGCGTCCCGATTGCAAGTTCTCCTCCAGGAACTTGGTCAACTCCCCCTGCTCGTTCACCGACAACGGGTAAATCTTGCAATCTACAGCCTTTGATCCTGGCTTGAGTTCGATGGCATGATCCCATGGACGCTTCTCCGGCAGTTTGTCAAACGACTCCTTGGCGAACACCTTGATGTATTCGCGATATGCTCCGGGACGGCGTCTTCCGTCATCTTCTGCTTCTCCACATATGCCTTCTCCGCCATCTGCTGAGCCTGCGTCCCCTTCATGCGCAAGTCCACGTGTTCCGCGAAATCAACCATCAAGATTGATTCGCCCTCCTCGAGGGGTTCTTTTTCACACCCTTCGGCAGCTTCGTTGCCGGTCATGTTGCACTCCGGAGGGCAACGGTTGAATTTAATTGTCTGGCCTCGCCAGTCGATCGTGGGGTTGTGTTTAAACAACCAGTCATAACCAATAAACATTCTGGCCTTCCCGAGGCCCGTGACAAGGAACCGCATCCGTTCTTGATGCGCTCCGATTCCCATGATCAACTCAGCGTAATGAGTGATCCGTCCCCCACATTCTCGGAGCCATCTGCATTCCGAGCAATGATCTCTGATCAAGCTCCTTGAGCTCGAAGCCCTCGGCCTTGGCGTAGGCCCGGTCAATACACGTGGTAGTGCATCCGTTGTCCAACAATGCCTTGATCCGGCGTGTTTTCCCTGTGTCGAGTGACGTCAACTCGACTGGAACCAGCATCTCGTGCTTGCTCCGTTGCTTCTGGAACTCCCGGAGCTCCTGTGACAGGTGATCTTCGTTGATCCCCATCGCACGTCGTGCGAGCCACTTCGCGGCTTCAAGCTTCTTAAGCCCGAACGGAATCCGCGTGTGCTCCGGTGCTTTCGGCACCTCTGGCGCTTCCTCCTCTTTCAAGGATTGAGCCATCGCAGCTGAGCTGCCCTTTTTCTCCACACTATTTTTCTCACTGGTTTGGGTTCCAGGGGCCTTTTTGTTCTGAACGGTTTTGATAAGGTACATATTTTTTGGGGTTTTTCTACAGACTCTACTACTTTATTGTTCTTAGTACGTAAAGCGGTGCGTTTCTCTATATATTTTACAAATTCATTCTCGGAAATTGGGTCTACAGAAAGTACAGTGTATTTATTGTTCATAATGTTCGTGGGGGAAGGGGGCGCCGGGTCGGCCATGACCGGGGCCCTCTTTAAAAATCCTGGCCGTATTTGGCCCGCGCTTGTTCAAAAAGGAATTTAAAGTCCTCCTTGGACATATCGTTAGTCCGCAACGAGCGGACATTGATCTTTCCGTGCTCCCGGCGCGGTTTCGGGCACTCCCATGCCATGTGGCCCTCCTGACCACAGTTGTAACACTTGAAGGCCGAGGCCTTCGTCTTGGACGCATCAACGTCCATCGGCACTGGCACCTCGGGCGCCGGTTTGTGCGCCAAGTACGGTGCGCTCCCCTTGGTATTACCGGCAGGGGCAGCTGGGATCTTTGCCGGGACCCAAAAGTGGGTGCCGGTCTTCTGCTGTGCCTGGCGCAGCTTGTTCCGCTCGAGGATGCGATTGATGGTCATCATCCTCTTTTTCAACCCGGAGTAATCCTCCGGGATTTCGATTCCACCAGCGTAAAGCTGGTCTCGGACTTCCTGGCTGACCAGGTTCTCCAGGTTCTCGCACAGGAACCGGTCGTGGTCCCCGTACTGGTTCTGCGGGCTGTATCCCGCTTCCTCGGCATTCAACTTGAACGCCTGGATGAAGTCGCCTAAGGACGACTTCCCTTGCCTCGTGGTGGTGAGGCGAATGTAGGCCAGCTGGCTCACATTCTGGTCCTTGAAGGTCCCCGCTAGGGCCTCCAAAAACATCTTGAGCGTGTAGCCTTTCGGCAACACCTCATCTCCGAACTGGTCCTCCCTGAGGACTGTCCTGCGCCAGTTGCGCGCCCAAATGGATGCGGGGCAGGCGCTGCCATCGCTGCTGCCAAGCAGCGAGATCGTGAAGGCGATCTTTGCCTTCTGGGAGGGGAACTCCTCGCCGTAGGCCCACATGTAATTCTTGAGGGCCTCAATCCAAGTGTTCCACTTGGATTTTTCGTTGCCGTCAAAGATGAACGGCGTCTTGGCGAGGGTGATTTTTGAGGAACCAGTCCTCGGGGTGGGAGACGTGAAGTGGATGGGGGCGGCGGGTCTCGAGGGCATCCCGTAGACAGGGGAGCCTCGTTCAGGGGTTTGCGGCAATGGCCGCGGCGGTGATGCCGGGTAATCGGCTGGTTGGTCTGTCATCGGGACCGGCTGCCCTGTGGGATACACAAGGCGGGGTGATGGGGATCCGGCATTGCTGGACATGGCGGCGGGATCCGGGAAGCTGTGGAACAACTGGGATGCGGGGGATGTGGTTGGTGGTGCGAGCGACTGCTCGACTTCGGGTTCGGACGGGGTAAGGGATGGTAGTGGTGCAGGAAGTGCACGAGGGATGACGATGGGATTTAGGGGAGCGGGGTGTCTGGGGTTGCGATAAACTCGCGGCGAGTCGACGTGTAACGGCGTCGAATGGAACGGGTTGGGTGAGCGGAGCGAAGACGGGAGTCGGGGGAGGTCGTATAGCGAAGTAGTCGCTGGTGGTGGTGGGGATGGGCTGGGTGAGCCCGAGGGTGCGCGAAACGTCGCGGCTTTGGTCGATTCCGCACGAGGCGGGTGGTGGGGTTCGAAGCGGTCTCTTGCGAATAGAACTATCCCGGGTCTTCTACGACACCCCCGGTGATAGCGAGGTAGTCCTCCCCGAAGGTTGAACTAGCACTCCTGCGACTGTCTTAGTGCTGGGACGGACTCAACGTTTCCCGTAGCACGACGTCTGTCTATTTTAAATGGACCGCACACGAGGGGCGCTGCAATTGTTTTACGTTGGTGTGGACAACGTGAATGGTGGGGAGGGGAGTGTGGAACTTCAGATACGAGAGAACCAAGTAGAGGTAAGAAATGACGACTGCGAAGTGCAGTGTCGAGTGGGTAGAGTTTTTGTGCAAGGAGTGCACGGGGATGGTGAGGAAAGGAGGTCGGGGTGGGGCGGTACGAGGGTAAGAAGGTGAGTCTTTTATTATGTCACAGTCAAGGCTTGCGTCCAACTCTACAAGAGAGTGGATTGGGAGGTGCAAGTGATCTCGAAAAGATGATCGAATAAAAGACTAAAGAACTACAAGTGAATAGCTACTCTACTTATACTGTTTGTCGAACCGTGTGAACTTAAGTAGCTAAGTATATAATACAATGAGGTTACCAGGCAAATCGTGATTGGAGACGTCAAGTGTCAAGTGTCAATACTAAATATAGTTCATGGAAACGACTATTGTGTTCCGACTATTGTGTTCCGTTGCCGTGTGATCTTTTAGCCAGCAAAGTCCTCCCACGTTATGCCATCGGTGTGAAGCGCTCGTGCAACAAGCGCTGGGGTCACGTGCTCATCGATCGGTGTTGGAGCGATTAGATTGGGGTCAAATCGTGACACCAGGAGCATCGGAACAAGTCGTGCAAATTAAACGGGTACGATCGTTTGGATCTTCATCAAAGCCTATTGAAGCCCAGTTAATTATACGAATAACCATCACGGCTGCGGTTACCCTTGGTTTTAACTCGAGCAGCCGGCATGTCGAATGAGCACTGAAGCTTTCCAAAATAGGACGACGGATTGACACGTGATGCCATTTTTCTTTTCATTCGTGCCACGTCTGACTCGTCTTTGCCTCTCTGCACGCTGTTACCAACAGACAAAGGCCTACCAAGGGTGGTAGCTTCTTCCATACTGTCTGAGCCCTTTCTAACGAGCATGCAGTGACATGAATCCCGGTCGTCGCTGGGATAACCCCAGTCCAGTGCGCCATTCCACGGCGGGATCCTCGGCGCCTACTGGCGGGCCCAGCGAAGCGGATGACGATCTGGATGAGCTGCGCTCCTCCAGCCCCTCCTCTGGCCGCACCAACAATCCCCGGAAACGTCCCGCAGAAGATATGACTCAGTTTGCAGAGCACACTGCTCGCAACTTACAGCTCAAGCTCACAAGTACACAAGCCCTCCGAGACTATGCCCAGGTGCACGATGTTCTATGACCCTTGTTTAGATCTAACCCGAGGTCCAGATGAACGCACTTCAGCAGAGTCTGTGGCTCGCCGGTCAGATGCTATTTCAGACGGAACTGCTGGAAAACCTCCAACCTCCCGAGGGTGTCTACAACATGTCACCCACATTGGAGGTAGGCTTACTCTCATGACAGCACTGGCTCTCTAACGACTACCACCGTTGTCATTATAGGGATATATTGATCAGTATAGCTTCGTGCTTCTCATTGACCCGAAGACGAGTGCATATGTCACGAAAGGGAAGAATGGGCCTGTGGATCGTCTGACAGTAAGTTATGTTGTCCGTATCTGCCAGAGCTGATCACAGACTGACGACGACTTACTTTTAGACATTCCTCCTCAAGGTCCCCGGCTCCGGGTTGTCAACGGCACTTGTTCAGGATAAGCAGAAGATGAAGGTCATTGAAACCCGGATGCGCTCGAAGCTAACCAATGGCCGCAACGCAATCAAAGATCTCGTGAGTCGCCTCCAGTCTTGGCTTGGCTCATACTTACTCACTCGCTCGACAGATCAGTAACTCCCTTGGGGATGAGTCGGTGGAGGACATCACCCCATGCGTCCTCATCCGAGCAGTTTGTGGCACTGGGAGGCGACTTGTATGTTCTTATGTAACATCAAACATGAGGGTTAACTGATTTTACACAGTATTGCCGGTGTCTGGCATGAGGCCTATGACTGCCAATTAGAACAAGAGATATTATTCGAAGCAATTCCTCATGTTCTTCCTGCCGATAATCCTCAGCAATCGGAATCGGCTTCCCACATCGGAATGGGCGGCAATCTCGGTTGTCGCCGTGATCTGGGTGGTGGAACGAAGGAGCACCAGGAGACGGACGAAGGCTATCATGCTGTTTATAATGTATGTTCTCTATTAGATTCCATTGTACACATCTATCTCACACCTAGTATTTTATCTGATTCCAGCCTGGTGAACCGCGGACAAAGGAAGGAACTATCCAGGTCATCCGCTGGCAGATCTGGACGGCGTGTCTGGGGATTCAGAAACCTCTGGATGCTACGTACTCCCAGACCGGCGTGAAGGACAAGATTGCACAGTTCTGGATCCAAAAACTGCTTGACATGGCGAAAAATAGATGTTCCGTCGAGCTCGGCGATAGGAAAACTTGTGATCCTCGATTAAATAATTCAGCACTCAAAGGTGATGCTCGGATTGCTGTAAAGAACGAAATATCCCACAAGATTCAGGAGGAGCTATGGGACTGGGTGGTACGACAACCACCGGACAGCTTCGCAAAGTTGGGCGAACAGGATCGTAAGTTTCTTTGATGTCTGTCGCTGTTTCGAATACCGTCTTAATTTAAACCAAACAGCCGCACGGCAAGATCTCCACCCCGGCGATCATTACAATATTCTGTTGCAGACCAGAGGTTTGTCTCAGCATTACTTACGCTTGCATGGCTCATTGGTTTTGCCAGGGATTGACCCACATCGCGATACTCCAGGTGAAATCCTACATACGTACCTCCTCGGCAATGACAAGTACATTTGGCACGACACGACCATGGGATGGGATGACAGGAAAGAAGACCTCTTCGCCTCAAGGCTGGCCGCATCCTGTATTCGTGGCCTTTCCACTCCACCTCCTCGACCCCGCTATGTTGTGAAGTACAAAAACTTGTTGGTCGGTAAACATTTCAAAATGCTGCAGCAACTTGGTGTCTTTCACATGCACGACCTATGTACACCGCTTCTATTTGACCTCTGGAAGGCAACCGGAGAGCTTGGTGCTTTTCTCTGGTTCCCTGAAATAAAAGCTATGGATATTTACTTGGTGCGCATGCAACTTCTTCTTGTTATTTTTTGTACTGAAGCACTCAATCCACCAGAAAGATATCAATATTCTCATCGCAAACGTCCTAGATATCTGGGGTTTGATCGATCCTCAGCGAATCCTGGTCAAAGGCAAACTCCACGTCTTTTCACATCTTCCCGAAGACATACATCGCTTTGGACCGGCTATCTTATACGCCACTGAAATATTTGAATGTTGGAATGCAGTATTTCGCTTATGCAGTATTTTCTCCAACCATCTATCACCGAGCCGCGATATCGCAGTGACACTGGCGGACATGGAACGTTTCAAGCATGTAGTCAGCGGCGGCTGGTGGAAAAATTCGGATGGGGTCTACACGCGGGCCGGGAGTCTGGTACGATCTTTCCTGACCTCGAATAAGCAGCTGCAACGACGACTTGGATGGGCAGAAAGGTCTCACTTGGAAATCGGTACGCATTCAGCTCTAATAAAGTTCATTTGGGCTCACGACGTATGGAGTACAGGAACGGTCAAGCTCCAGTCCAGTGCTAAACGAGGCAGCAAGAAGTGGACTGATATGGTCGAAGCGTTACCGGTATCGGAACCGGAAGGAACCACGGGGAATTCCTCCTGGATTCTCCGCAAATATGTGGTCGCACAATCGGGAGATATGTGCAAGGACGGGTTCTGGATATTTTTTCGGAAGACAGAGGTTCATTTTTCCTAAGTTTAAAGCTTTGAAGCAGCAGGATTGACACCCTTCTGTTTAGGACTCCAACGTCATGGCAGGCAGGATCCGGAAAATTATTGCCCGAGAACAGGACAGAACTGCCTTGGCTCAACAAAGTAATGCTCTCCTCATCGTGGAGCCGTTTATTGTCTCGGAGGTCAAGAATCTGCGCCTAAATATGCCCCTCCTTTTCCCGTCGCAAGATGCCAAAGCAATGTTGGTAAAACCGAAGGCATGCATCATCCAGACTGTTTGCCTTTTTCAATCTAACTCAATTTAAATCCAGGAAGTCATGTTCGCATTCAATGCTCAACACGACTGTGTTACCTGCAGATGCTCGACAGCAGCGGTCCCTGTCATTCAGGAGCGAATCGTGACAAACCGAACAGAACTGCAAACCAAGCATTCGTCGGAGCAAATATTCATCGTGAATATGCATGGTTTGCACAATGCTCACCTCATTCGAGATGTTCTTCCATGCTCTCTCACTGAACCCATTCCTTACCTACAAGATCGCATCGCCAGCCATGCTCGATTCGCTGCTCAGCTTCGGCAGACGGGACCGGCCAAACGTGCCGAGACCAAGGCAAAGACACAAGCTACACGCATTCGCAACAAGTCAAACAAAGCTGCAATGGTCTCAGCCCAAGCCAAGAGACAGGAGGAGGAGGAGCACAATAACGGTGACAGTGATGAGGACCAAGATGAGATGAACAACACCGCAATGGATTTAGATTAACATGTTTCAATGTTCAATCAAAAATTGTCTTTTCTGGTCCAGTGGTTCATAGTGGAAATCAACTTGGACTTCATCCGAGTTCTGCAGTAATCTTACTTCCAGGACTTATTTGCAAAGAAAATATGAAAAATTGTGCAAAACAGTGTTCAAACCTCGGTGGAATTACATAATGAGTTCCACCGACTCTCTTGGTGGCGGTGCAACAGCAAGTCATCATGCTGACCTCACTCGGAGAAACCAAAGGGCTGAACGAACGGTTTGGTTTCTCCGAGTGTGGTCAGCATAATTAGTCATCGACTCAGGTCGTAGGAAATTCAAAGAGGACCTGCATTGACAATATCCGAACCCACGCAAGAAAATCCGCCCAGGGCAGACAGAAATTCGGGAGTTGCCTTTAACCACTGCACCAAGATACCATTTTCAGTGCTCGTTTGCCTGCTCTACCTAAGCCCTTCATTAGTCTGTTTGTACCCTCTAAGTTGCGGGGTTAAATTCAAAGCAGGGTGGAAGCGGAACTGGCGAGCGGGACTATAATAAAGGCAGATGGATAGGGTAAAGGGGAAGATAATATATGGTTGAAGGACATCAACCAGTATAATTCTAACTGCTCCCAATCTGCTAATTTGGATGCCTCAGTACCTCCAAAGCTACATCCACTGCCGCAGTGAATTCAGGCAGACCCCCCCCAGCCATGAACTCCCTCATCGCCGCTGTAATCCTTGTGTACCCGTTTGCTGCGGCCCAGCGCCAACGCCCCGTCTCTCTTTGGAAATATGGGAGAGAAATCTTGTAAGGGTGAAAATCGGCAGCAAGTTTGGTGTGCTCTTCTTGTAAGCGAGCATGTTCTTCACACAAACTATCATATTTTTCCTGCAGGTTGTCGTGTTCGGCCTCCAATTCGCCGTATTTCAGAGAAAGAAGGTCGAGGTCAAGGTTTCGGTCTTCTTCTGTAACAGATAAATTAAATTGAAATGCAAGGGGGAAGCTCAGACTTCAGTCTTGACTGACCATTGCGGCGGGCAAGCTTGGCTTCCAGTTGCAAGCGGCGGTTAAGCTTCGCTTCGGCGTGTCGGAGTTCGGCGTCCATAAGGGCTTCCACTGCCTCACGGGTATTGTCTCGCTGAGAGTAGCCGTTGATGACCACTTCCTCGTATGGGTTGCTCGCGGGGACATCAACGAGAAGCTCTTCTGCTGGGTCACTTGTGGGGACAACAGTATTGTCGACGGGCATTGTGGAGAAGTGCTCCTTGACGTGTCTCGAAAATTACATAATACATAGGCAGACAGTATTCAGAGACCAGGCTGGGAGATGTAAAAGAGATTTGGCGGAGGTCCTGAAGACATTTTGGGTAATGGTGCATGGAGATCTGCTCTCTGGCATCCTGAGAACGTCGTGGATCAATGTTCGGGAGATGACAGCTGCCGGACATCCAAATTAGATCACTTCGAATTGGTGGTGTAGTAGTGGTGTTGACAGTGGAAATAAAAAAGGAAATTCTATGATGGCCCATCAATCCATCAGCTCTAGAACACATTTCAAACTCCGAACTTCAGGCCCAACCCCTTCCATCACTCGCTCAGTTTCCGCCTCAGGCCCCTGTCCGTACATAGCAATTCTGATGGCGGCACTATTTCGGCCGTCAAACATGAGGTGACTTGCCGGGAGTGTGCCGACCGGTCACCGATGTCACAGCTCTTCCGAATACGGACACAAGGGAAATTTTTCGTAAGGCCATACTACAAAGCGAGAGCGTATACACGTAGTTACGGAGGCGGTGGAGGAGGAGGGTAGGATGTAGGGTAGGATGGAGGGTACGGCCAGTAGTACACATTCCCGCTGCTCGATCCAGGTTGGGGGATGTGCGGATAGGGTGTCGGATAGTAGTATGGGTATGGGGAAGCAAAAGGGACAGGCGTTGACGGCGCGGGATGCAGAGGCGGGGCGACGGAAACCAGCTGTGGAAGAAGAAGTGGAGCTTCTGGGCTGACGGCAATAGATTAGCTCAAAGCCAATGCGGTTGGTGTCAATATATTACTTACTTCTTCGGGGCCCTCGTCTTTTTCGCCTTGGATCCGCTGCTGGCACCACCGCCGTAAGCACGGTCGCCGACCCTGGCGTTTCGCGTCTTGACGTTGGGCATCATGACTGCTCGGCAGTCACCCTTGACAACTGGCGCGAAATGTTGGGCCGAAGGCAAGACCGTCCCGCTGTCTGTAGTTAACAGCAGCGCATCGAGCGCCGCCTCCAAGTCATCTAGGTGGAGGCCTTGATCCTTCTTGCACGGTCTCCGGAAACGAGCAGCGAGCCTCTCGAGTTTCTCGGCTACAGATGCCAACACATTGCCTTTTGGGCCAATGGTCGCGTTGCTGGGATCAATCGGAGCGTTTTCGAGAGGCGGCAGGTCGGGGAGGGTGGGAACATGAGGGCTGGATTGCGGAGCTGCGAGCGAGGTCCCATCCGCATTGAAAAGGTGCTGTACAGCACAGATGTGCTTGCAGAACGATATCAACGGAAAGTCCAGACAAGTGCAGGTATATGTGTCGATGTCGACGTCGTAAATCTTTGATGGGTCGGTTTTGGATGGGACTATGTATTTCGCGTCTTCTACGTGCTGAATATTGTGCTTGCTGTACACCCTGCTCCGTTCTAAGATATCATGTCGCTTCTTGACCTCGATGTCCGGACCTTCGTAGCCGAACTCTTGGCGGCGCTGCTTGAAGGCGTAATAGGGAACCACCTCCTTGACAAGCGTAGCGAGGAGATGGTCAAGGCGTCGATTCCGCTTCCCTTGCAGGAATTTGCACTTCAGAACGCTGTGCCAGCTAAAACAGCGATGAGCTTAGGGGATGCAAAATGACAAGCGCAATACATACGATTCGATGAGCATGTTGGTATCACATTGCTGGTAGATCGTACGATCTGTGCGATACACTGCTGACCACATCTTGACAACCCGCTCAGGCATCCAGTACCGTGTGAGATATTCGGTAAACGCTTGTGGCGCCATTGCTTGAATTTTGACCCACGTAGCATCAAACTCAATCTTGTCAATGATCCGAATCCAGCGCTTGAGGACTTCCCAGAGCTCCGGGTACGTCGGAATGCTGAAATGCTGTTGCCATGCGTGGAGTACGTGCCACCAGCACAACAGCAGCCACGCCTCCCAGTAGATCTCACAGCAGGAATTGATTTGAGACCAGTCGAAGTCAGACATGATCTTCGAGCAGATGGTGAGAGGAGAGGAGAGGTGGTTGAGCTTCAGAAAGTAGGTGATAGTTGCCTGGGTGCCGTTCGACGCCAGCATCCATGCGACAGGTATTCCTAAGGCTTACACGTCAGCGCAGGAATTATTTATCAGGAGAACCCGTACCGTGCCCCCAGTTATCACGAACAACGAGAGTGGTGAGGTTCATGTTCTCGTACATGGTAACGTTATGCGTGGCGTCAATGCAAAGAAGCCGCTCGCCGTACTTGATGAACATTTTGCGTTGCCAAGTCATCTGAATCATCAGCACGAAGACGTCGGGAGCGAGGTTTGAGCCGGGGGGTACTGGATCGGTCTTGCTTTTGAAGCCGAGGAGGTGGCCTTTTGCTCGAAGCTGCTTGACCCATAACATCGATGACTGCCCGTCGTCTGGATGTAGCCAAACTGTTTCGGCCTCGATGTCTTTCTGAATTGATTGAATGTCGCGAAGCTCGATGAACTCAGCCCGCGTCGCGACCCCCATGTCGTCCATGTCGTCCAAGTCGTTCTCGAGAGGGCCGTCATCTTCTTATACACCTTCGTGGAGCAGCTTCAACTAAAAGGAAGTGAGTGCCAGGCAAACAGGGTTGTTGTTGTTCATGTACGATGTGATCTGGCGCCACCCGGAGCCGAAGCAAACCAGCAATATACTCTCTTGTTTCCTTCGGTATTTGTGTGTATGGCAAGTTGGCGTCGCCTAGCGGGTGATCGTGCATGTCACAGTAGTTGCCCAGGATGGTGGAGGTACCGGGATACTCCTTTACGACCAGACTGCATTTGCAAGCAGTCCGTTTGGGGCCGCGTTTGCGATTCCACTCGGGGTGAGCCTTGACATATTCCTTCTCGCCTCCAGTTCCCGCTCTAGAACAGACGTAACGGAGCTTCCGCGTATACAAGCTGGACTTGGCATTGGTATTGACCAAACGAAGCTCAATCGCTTTCGCTGCTTGCTCGTCGCAGAGCCACTTTTGAAACTCTTGCCAGCTTGTCCACTGTTGTTGGTAGTTCCCCGAGGCTAAATCGTGCTGGAAGGACCCTGGAGCTGGCGCCGGCGTAGGTGCTGGGTGAATACGGAAGTGGCTGACCAGAGGCTCGCTCGATGAGCCTTCAACGAACTCTTCATGAGAGGCGGGGTTGGTGCGAAAGCTCCTGATGAACGCCTCCATAATCCAGGGTTTCACGCAGGGCGGGCCGGAGGAACACGAGAGACAGCGAGCGCGATGGAGGCAAAAGGGAAAGTGCGTTCGTCACATGTGACGAACACGCTTTCATCTCGAGCCGATTTCTGTGTCCACAAATAATACATTGAATTCGGGATGGGCAGGGTACAGAATACAGAATGTTCTAATACATATCTAGTGAAATTCAAATCCATAAAGAGACAGAAATAAAGAGACCGTAGTACGATTAGAAAATGTAGATTGGTGACGAAGGTACAGTAGACGATGAGCTGGAGGCAGTGAGCCGTGGGCGCGTAGAGACAATGGCCACATCGTCATCATCGTCCTCGGGGGCAACACGGCGACGCTTCAGCAGATGCGAGTGCGCGGGCGTTTCGATGATACTGATGTCGTCATCGATGTACTCAAGGACGCTGGCGGCAGAGGGGGAATAGTGGTGGGTGCGCATGGGATAGGTGTGCAGGGGAGAGAGCAGGTAGTCAGGGAGGTCTGGTGATGCGGAAAGCTCTCGGAGTCTTGACGACAACGCGACTGGTGACGGGGAGCGGCGATTTGCGACGACCACATCATGCTCGGACCGGCGGAGGGCTTCCGCCAGGTCCTGGTCGTACCGGCGCAGGACCTCCTCAACAGCGACGCCGGGTGTGTCGTTGTCACGCTTGGAGCGGCGCAGGGCCTCCGCGAGGTCTTGCTCGTACTGGCATTGGGTGTCCCCTTGCTCGTGCTGCCACTGGGTGTCGTCGTGCTCGGGCTGCAGCAAGGCATTGTCGAGAGCGACGTCGGGGGTTGGCAAACGGACACCATACAGGCTGTCGAGGTAGCGCTCCAAGCTGCTTCTGTTCTCCCGGTAGCGGTCGAGAGCGTGGAAGGGTGCGAGAACGTCTTGGCGAATAGACTCCAGGCCGGGTAGAAAGGAATAGGATGGCGGGGGAGGATTGGCAGACATGGAGGTGGGGGTGACGGAGTGGCAGCGGTAGGCACATCTGCCCTTCGAGATGCAGTGTTTTTGGCAGCGCTGATTGGTGCACTTCGCGTTGACCTTGGAAGACCGACATGTGTCCTCCTTGCACTTCGTCGACGTGGGTTTCTTAGCGGGTGCAGGTGCCGTTCCTTTCTTGGCGGGTGCAGGTGTCGCTGATGTCGTCTTGCTGGCGGGTACGGGTTTGGGGTCGTCAAAGTAGAACCAGTATGCAGCCGGAGCGTTCTTGACGAGTTTTGCATGTACTACAGGTTTGAAGCACTGTTGGAGGGGGTGTGTAAGCAGCGAGCTTCTCGCTCTGCAGTACGATGAAGCTAACCGTCAAATAGCGGACGCCATCTGCTCTTTGCTGTACCGAGAGGCATGTTTCGCAGAGGGGACAGCGGTTGCCATTAGAGTTCGTGATATCGAGCGGCGACATGCTTGAGGTAAAGAGGGAGCGAGCGGGGGGGAAACGAGGGCAAGGAGATGGAGGGAAAGGGCAAGGTGCGCTGGCGAGAGGAGTGCTGTCACAGACTTGTCAAATGTGCTGCCGAACTGCGTTCCGCGATCAAGTCTGCCGAACTGGCCGCCATCAGAATTACTATGTACGGACAGGAGCCTGAGGCGGAAACTCAGGAGTGCCTTCCATCTTTGTATTTCCACTGTAAATACCACTCACTACTAGGATTCCCAACCCCGTAACCGAGGGTGGGTAGGAGACTGGCCGTCACCCGTCACTGTAACCTGAGCAACTAGTCGTAATAGTACAGTACTGTCTCGGTAACCCAGACGTTCCGGTGTGATCCGGGCCACGCGAGAAAATCAGAAAAAATGA
Source organism: Mycena rosella (assembly GCA_029378255.1). Lineage (NCBI taxonomy): Eukaryota > Fungi > Basidiomycota > Agaricomycetes > Agaricales > Mycenaceae > Mycena > Mycena rosella. The sequence goes on along the minus strand of JARKIE010000034.1, from coordinate 349,939 downwards.
TGGCCCCCAGATCACACCAGAACTCCCGCCCATCATTTTTACCCGAATTACTCGCGTGGCGCGGATCATGTCCGGGCAGGGCGGGATAGCTACCAGAACGTCTGGACAGACACTGGTGGTGGTGGGCAATCCCGAATGATCCGCCATGACGATCACGTGCGACTTCACTCGAGACGCGATCAAACAAAACTGACCCACACTTGTTCAAGCTGCCCTGGCTTCAATTTTGCACCTTTGCTCAAGCAAAAATACTCAAAATGCATCATGTTTCCGCACTAGAGGCTATCTACTTTCGCGAATATTTTCCTTCTGAATTGAGACCGCCAGAGCAGGCCGAACACACGACTCGTGCATGCCAAGCCATCTTCCGGATATCTGGTTGGGGCCAAAATCAGGAAGGAAATTCCCAGAATATTTCCTGGGTATCTTGAGCATTACCATATCATATTCGACAGATTTTCGGCCGTCCAGGAGTCTCTTGAGAGGTACACTGGACGGATACCCGTTAGATCAGTTCGGCTCAAACATGGGCAAATGTAGGCACGTTGCCCCCGCGCGCACATTTTCCGGCTTTCACAGGCATCTTTTGCCACAACTCAATTGACAAAAAATGTTTTCACGATGCAGATCTGTGTTTTGTTCAGAGAAAAATCGCCAGATACGGACATTAGCCCTGGAAACACATGATTCTTCTGATGATTTCTTGATTTTACAAGATAGTTCCTCAAATTTGCAAATTTGGTCTGAACAAAACACAGGTGTGGTTATTATTAAAATTTTCGTGTTTGAATCCACTGTGTACCACATCAGGGGCAGCCAATAAATGTGCCCCGGGATTTGGGTCAGTTGAAATGGCGGAGATCACTGCACGTGATGCATGGGAACAACATGGCCCAATGCATTGCGCACCACCACCTGAGGCTGGATGGTCTACAGAGACCGTGGGGATTGGCAGAGAGCACAGCCTCTCTCTTAGTCATCCTCAGTGATTTTTCCTCCTTCCGCCCTCGTCCTCCTCCTCTTCTGTCGTCACGTCCCCCCCTCGTGTCTTTTTTCCGTGTCCGCTTTCGTCTTCCCGCGCTCGTCCATCCATAGAAGTTTTTTCCGTCCGTTTTTTCCCGCCCTCACCCGATCCCTGTCCGCTTCCCGCGCACTTCACACATGACCGATACGGAAGACGCCACGGCAGCAGCCGCGAAGACTGCCCAGGCGATGGCGGACATGGCTAAAACTTTGGCCGCTCTGACGGAGGAGCTGGCGAAAAGGCCAGCCGTGAACGCTCTCGAACATTTCGTGGGCCTTCCCGCCAACCCCTTGGCCTTTCCTCCCGGTGCAAACGGTGCGTACCCCGTTCTCGTTACCCCCGTTTTGCACCCGCACCTGCTTCCCGACGTCATTGCGCAAATCCGGAAGTTCGAGTTCCCCCCTACCCTTTTGGGTCGGCTTCTCAAGACGCATTCGGTTACGCCGCCGGCACCGCTTCTCCTCGTTTTGGGTCCGAATGGGGAGGCCCAGTTCATGCCGCAGACATCGGTTACAGGGGCGTCGGCCCTCCTTCGCGAGGTGCCCGATGTCCTTACCTTCGTGGAAGCGTGGATGATTTTTGTGTCTATACTCCAGAACGAGCACCTCTTGCTCCCTGTTGCGCAGGCTCTCACCGCGTACCTCAACAATGTTATCGCAATCGCTCGCGTGTACCCCTGGGCTGCGGTGCTCGATTACCATGTCGCATTCCTGCAAGCTCGTGCCATCGACCCCTTCTTCAATCCTATAAAATGGATGAAAAGTGACCCGCACCTCCACACCATGCATCTTCTGACACCATCCATCACACTCCCAACCACTCCCGCCGCTCCTGCCGCCTCTTCGTCGGATGATCGCGCTAACCCATCACCGGCTGTGATCGCCAAGATGGCGGGTCAGATTTGCTACTATTGGAATGACAGTGGCTGTGGCGGCCCCGGTGCAGGCTGTTACCGCCGCCATATTTGTCGTCTCTGCAGAGCACTTTCTCACACGGAGAAGGCATGTCCGACTCGTGTCACCCTTACTCCGGTGGCACTGCCTGCACCCTGAAGCGGTGTCGGGGGTGGTCAATTACGATTGTCTGGGCCGAGACTTTCTGTGCACTTGCCCACCCCCCCTTCGGTATCACTGTGTGATACCGCCCTTCTCCGGCCCCCTGCCAGTTCCCCGATGTCCCCGAATGTAGCTCGGTTTTTTACGCACCGGAATAGCCCCTCCGATTGCGTACTTCAAACACCGGGCCAGCGAGGGGGAGAGGTTGGACCCTCCCCTCGCTCTGCGAGGAGGAAAGTCTTCTCGCTCCCCTCTAGCATTCTCGACATTGGTTCTAACTTGCTTTTGCCCACTATATTAAAGCTTTTAAACTCGGATGACCCGCCGCCACCTCGTCCTAATACATTCCTTCATTTTCCCCTAACGACACCCCACTCCCGGCGTATGCCGCTTATCAAACTCGACCAGGATGCGTGGCGTTCTGCGCTGCGCTCCTATCCTGACCGCCATTTTGCGGACTCCATTGTTTCGGCTATTAGATATGGTGTCCACCTTGGTGTACAAAATGTTAATATAGTTCGGTGTTCTGTGTTCACTCCCCCTCCTCTCCCATCTGCTCTTGAATTCCCTGACGCTGTCGATGCGGACATCAATTTTGAAGTTTCGCTCAGGCGGATCATTGATATCACCGCCACGCCTGCGGCTTCATCCGTCTTTCTGTCCCCGCTTGGTTCGGTTCCCAAGAAATACACCACAAAACGACGCCGCATTCACCACCTCTCTTGGCCCAGGGGTCACTCCGTCAATGACGCCATTCCCGAGGAGTTCGGGGCACTCGTGTACAGCAGTATCAGCAAGGCCATCGATCGTATCCGTACTGTTGGCCCGGGTGCTTTCCTGTACAAGGCCGATCTTGAGGCGGCCTTTCGCCACATCCCCATTCATCCAGATGATTGGCGTTACATGGGTTTCGAGTGGCGGGGACGCACTCTGCTGGACATTTTCCTCCCCTTTGGCTTGCGCACGGCTCCCCGACTTTATAATTTGTTTGCCGAAGCTCATCATTGGATCCTCGCCAACCGCCATGCCTCCCTCCGCGATCTCCTGCATTATCTGGATGACTGGCTGAATGTTACAGCAGCAGTGGATGGTCGCGCTCATGCCGAGTCAGCGAGGACGGCGTTCCGGGAGACCGCACGGGAGCTGGGCTTCTCGCTCTCCGAGAAGAAGGAGGAGGGCCCGTGTCACTGTCTCGAGTTTTTGGGCGTAGAACTCGATACAGTTACGATGCAGGCCCGGCTCCCCCGTGAGAAGCTCGAGCGTCTCGTGGGGATGCTCACGAGTTGCCTTAGCCGTGGGTATGCCTCCTACCACGAGCTCGAGCAGCTTTGCGGCCATTTTGTCTTCGCACAGTCCGTGGTTCCAGTCGGCCGTTTCTTCACACGCCGTGTCCGTGATTTCATGCGTGTCCTCTTCCGTCTGCCACACACCCTCCCTCGTCGCATCCCGGCAGAAGCGCGCAAGGACCTCCTTTGGTGGCTTGAATATCTGCCGACCTTCAACGGCATATTTTCCATCTGTCCGCCACCACCCCAGCTGTCGGTTTACACGGACGCGAGTGGAAAGCTTGGCATTGGCGGCTGTTGGGATGATGCCTTTTTTGCGGAGCGCTGTCCCAAGAGCAAGATGGCTTTGCCCATTCACTGGAAGGAGATGTGGGCAGTTTTGCGGGCGGCGCAGACTTGGCATCCACATTGGCGCGGATACGAGATTGTCCTGCATATCGACAATGAGGCTGTCGCCATTTGTCTTAACTCAGGCTCTATCGACCATCCCCCTACACAGGAGCTTTTTAGATCATTTGCTCTTTTGGCGTCGGAAGCGGGATTCACCTTTCGTTCTGTTTGGATCCCGACTGCTAACAACCCGATCGCTGACGCCCTCTCTCGTTTCCAGTGGCTGAACCTCGCCCGACTCCGCCCTCATTGGGAACTCCCTCACCGGAGTGGCTCGCGGCCCACTCGCACCTCCACCCAACCGTTGCGGAGCTCCTGTGGTACGGCATCAACGAGAAAACCCGCGCAAAGTATGACGGTCACGTCGGAATGTTCTGCAAGTTTGCGCGGGACCGTGGCTTCACCCGCGCCGACGGGAGTGTGCTCCCCGCAGACGGACCTGCTGTACAGCTCTGGATCGCCACCAGAGCTCCATTCGTACAGCCGCCCACTCTCTCCAAGTACCTTACAAGCCTCCGTACTATCCACACCGAGCATGGCTGGTCAGTTGACGCACTCTACAGTCCCATCCTCAAGCGGCTCATCGCCGCCGCGGAGCGCCGCTTCGGCACGAAGTCCCGTCGACCCCGCCGCCCAATCACCCGCGAGATTCTCACGGACATCCTCGCGCAGCTCCCTGATGACCATGATGGTCGGATGCTCGCGGCGGCGTTCACCCTCGCCTGGGCAGCGTTCATGCGTTGCGGGGAGTTCACCATCGCCGATGGTGCCCAGTTTGACCCTTCCGTCAACCTTACCGAGGCCTGCATCTCCCGCGTCACCGACACGTCGTTATTGTGCGATATCCAGTCCAGCAAAACCGACGTCGGACGGCGCGGCGCCCGCGCTCTCATCGGTGCTGCCCCCGGGACACCCACTTGCGCAGTTGCGCGCCATCGGGCCTACCGGCAACTCCATCCCGCGACTTCGTCGTTCGCCCCACTGTTCGTCACGTCAGCGGGCACTCCCCTCACCCGTGCCTACGCCCTCCGAGCCCTCGACGACTGCCTCGAGCGGGCAGGCTACGACTCCGCCGAGTTCTCGGGCCACAGTTTTCGACGGGGTGCTGCATTGGCGGCCGCAGAGGCGGGATATACCCCGGAGCAGATCAAGCTCCTTGGGCGCTGGAAGTCGGATGCATGGAAGTTGTATGTCGACCAACCCCTCTCTATCCTGCGCGACCTGTCTGCTAGGCTCCACCGCGCCGTGTCGCTGCCTGCAGCCCGTCCCGTCTCGACCCCGCCGTCTAGCGCACGGATCACTATTCGCCTCCCTGCTCGCGGCGGCGTCACCTCGTCCTCTGCCCGTGTCCCCCTCCCCCTCCCCTCCTCTCCCCTCCGCACCTCCGTCGTTACCCCCCGACCGCCGGCAGCGGGCCGTGCGCAGCAGGCTACTTCATCCCGTGCACCTGCTCCGACGCCCCGCGGCCCTGTCCCGGCCGCTCCGGGGACTTCAGCCTCCGCCTCGCCCCTCTCGCGCCCTTCCCCCACCACTGGTCCTTCCATCTCCCGTACCACGCGTCCCACACCATCTCCCACGCAGTCTCCCACACCGTCTCCTGCCGCTACCGCCGCTCCTTTACCCGCCGCCCGGCGGGGCCGTTCCGTTGCCCTTACACGGCAGGAGGAAGCGCGCCGTGCTGCCGCAGAGACTGGGTGGCGCTGAGGTTCCCCTTCTTGGAGGGCCTTCGGCGTCCTCGCGAGATTCTCCCCCACCTTTGGCTGGTCGCTCGCGAGGGTTCCTGTTTGGGCTGCCGAGGCTCTCCCTTTTGTAGGGGCATTGCGGGCTCAGAGTAGAGCCATTTCCCCCACACATATATATCATATCTATCTAAAAAAGCGAGCGAGACCAATCCTGGATGGTCTACAGAGACCGTGGGGATTGGCAGAGAGCACAGCCTCTCTCTTAGTCATCCTCAGTGATTTTTCCTCCTTCCGCCCTCGTCCTCCTCCTCTTCTGTCGTCACGTCCCCCCCTCGTGTCTTTTTTCCGTGTCCGCTTTCGTCTTCCCGCGCTCGTCCATCCATAGAAGTTTTTTCCGTCCCCACCCACCATCCCTTGCTTGCTGTCCCATTTTTTCTTTGCGTGCTTGTGTAGCTAGTTAGCTACACGTTGGGCTGCCGAGGCTCTCCCTTTTGTAGGGGCATTGCGGGCTCAGAGTAGAGCCATTTCCCCCACACATATATATCATATCTATCTAAAAAAGCGAGCGAGACCAATCCTGAGACAGTAGCCTCCTCCCGACGCCGAACTCGATCTGTTACAAAAGTGAGTTTGATGGGGAGATCCGGTACTGTTTATGCAACCTACCTTATCCACAGCTTTTTCCACCTCTGCAGCAAAGATGGCATGAAACTCGGCGAGGTATGGATACAGCAACGGGGCGTTTGAGCAGTTTCGGGCTTTGAGCAAGATTTCTGGGGCCTCCACCACCGAAACAGTCGTTCCCGCGGGTCTGGACCGTAATGCCTGGGCCGCTACCCCCATGTAATCATACCACCATAGGGCAACTTGGCGTCTGTTGTTTCCCGATCCATATCGCCTTTCTTCACTGACACAGCAGTTGAAGCCCGTACATAGCCACGGAGCTCTGCTGTCGTCTTTTATCCAGTTGTAAGAATACCAAGGCTTGGGGTCGGCGACAGCGGAAGCCACTTTCCCACATTCGGCGTGGTACTCGTACAGCTGCTGAACTGCATCGCCAGATATGTTTCGCCATTCGCTCAGTGGAGCCTTCTCGAAGGGAATCGTGAGCTTTAGGGTTTCCCTTGCAGCCAATTTCACCAAATTCTTCATCCCATCCAAGTCCCTGTGTCGGTATGCAATGGCGAAAACTCGGAGTGGGTCTCCTTCCACATGCTTCGACTGCGCGAGAGCAGACCCGATTCGCCTGATGACGCTGCTCATGTCATATTTTTCTGCGGTCTGCAGCACTTGTCCCACATCGTTCAGAGTCTCGAGAGTCGGGTTGCATCTGGGATCCACCCACACCAGTAGTGCCTGGAGAATGCGCAAATTCTCGCCCACGGGGACGACTGGAAACTCCTTGTCGGCGTCGCTCTTGACGTCTCCCGCATCCGTGGTGCTTTGCGGCAAAGTGAACATGTCTCTGAAAAATGGAGACACCAGCGACAGGAGGAGCTTGTGGACGTAGAGATCAGCGTTGTCCGAACTCCGGAGGATGAGATCGGCGTCCTTGTCGGTGAACGGCCAAGTGACAGTGACAATCGGCGAGGGATTTACTGCCATCCAAGGCTGCATCGCGGCCGAGTCTGGCTGGATAGCGGCGGTGGGAACCAAGGCTATTTTAGGCGCAAGGAGGCCCGGGGCGGACCACGAGGCATTCGATATTAAGACAAACCCGTACCCGTCGATGTTGGGACACTGTGCATGAAGTCGAACTGACTCGACAACCCGGGCCAGTCCATACTCTGCTCTGATTCTACCTGTACCTCACCACTGTTACGGTGGCACTCACAAATTTGCGTATTGCATTTGTGTATTCAGCTCACCTCTAAGTATGTTCAAGTAATTACAGTAGGTTACATTGGTATCTAAATATCTAAACGCGCCCAGCCCCACAAAAAACGACCGCATCACACGTCCGCAAGAAGGGCATCAAGCCAGGGAAGCCTTGACATACTTCCGCCGGTACTTGTCGTCGACGCTGTGGAGGTAGTACGCGCCCGGCCAGATGTTGTCGACCGAGCCCTCGGGCGTGTACGACACGGCGTTGTGATTTTTCTCGCGGAGCTGCAGAGAACGAGCGGGTGAGCACACAGAAAGGTATGTGAGAAGAAGGAAGCGCACCTCGAGCGCATCGACGAAGTCCTGGCACGGCACGACCTTCATCTTCGCGAGCCGGTTCAGCAGGTCCATCTTCTCCGCGATCTCAGACGTGTCGCCCTTGACACGGAGTGTCCAGAAGCTGCCCGCGCAGCCGCCGCCGAATGCGTACAGGCTCGCGCGCTTACCCTTGAGTTCGGCGGGGGCGACGGTGGAGAGCAGGGACGCAATGCAGCCGTAGAGCGAGGCGGTGTAAGTGTTGCCTAGCCGCTTGGAGCAGGCCATTGCGGGGTCGACCTTCTGCGCGAACGACTTCTTGCCCGCTGCGATGAAGGTCTTCTCGACGTTCTTGTCGGTGAGCGAAGCAGCGGGTGTTGAAGCCAGGAACGCCTCGGGCTCGGGGATGTTGGCGAAGTGGGGAGCGGTGGGGGCGGAGAGGAAGTCGTTGTAGAGCATGCGGGCGTGACCTTTGATGGCTTGCTTTCCATACGGGCTGTGAAAGAGGGCGTAGTCGACGTCTTCCATGGAGAAAGGCTTGGGGCCGTCGACACCGTTCGCGCCGTTCGCGTGGCCGTTAGCACCGCTGACCTGCGTCTTCTTCGCGGCCTTGGCAAGCTTGGCCTTGTACGCGCCGTAGGCAGAGTCGAGGGCCTGGATGTAAGTCACAACCGATACAGGCCCATCGACTTCAGGGTACTCTGAAGACAGGTTGGGCTTGTAAAAGTCGTGGGTGTCGGCCATGTAGTTCCCATGTATGGCTGTTCAGAAATGTGAGAACAGAAAAACAGGCAAAGAGTCAGATCGATCGCATACGCTCAAAGACCACCGGGGCGTTGGGACCGATGAGCATAGCGCATGCTCCGGCACCTCCCGCAGGGCGAGCAGCACCCTTGGCGTAGACGGCGATGTCTCCCGCGACGACAATCGCATTGCGGCCGTCCCACGAGCTCGACTCGACCCAGTTAATAGCGTTGTACAGGGCCGCGGTGGAACCGTAGCACGCGTTCTTGGAGTCGATGCCCTCGATGTCGTGGTTGCCCGACTCAGCAAAGAGGCTCATGAGGGTAGTCTTGACCGATTTCGATTTGTCAATGATAGTCTCAGTCCCGACATCGATGCGCCCAATAGACTTGGGGTCGATGTTGTATTTTTCCAAGAGACCGGACACGGCTATTCGAGGATGTGGGTAAGGAAAGCGTCTAAGCTCAGCGGACCCGGAGGTGCGGACCGTTCAGTGCGAACGAATTGATGTCCTCGCGGTCATCGGACCATGCCATGTATTCCTGGCCGAGACCAATGGTGTATTTACCCCTGGAAACACCGTCGTATTCCTCCAGGTCTGCCTCGGAGATGCACTAGCAGGACGTTAGCACGAGTAACGCGGAGGATGTACACGACGCACGCGAAGGGGAAAGTAGAAGTCCATGGCGAGAATGCCAACGTCCTTGGGACGAGGGGACTCGGCGGCGGCAGGGACGGTCATGGTATAAGATGGTGGTTGAAGGGAAGGTGCGAGCGGAAGAACAGAATCTGAGACTAGTTATACAGAGAGAAAAGTGGCGCGACAATAATATATCCCCGAGACGGCTCAATCACTCGTACGATGATCCACACATTATCACAGCCCGCTCCCCCTTCCTGGATCCACTTACTGGCCGGAGAGGATATCCCCCTTGGTCGCCCGTGCGTCCGCTGAGGACGCCTGAAAGTTCTAAACCGTTATCAAACACGTAAAATGACAGCAGGGCCCAGGTACTCTTTCCAAATCCCAGCCAGTCATCATCTGCATCCAGCTGAAATTCCGATTCTGCATCAGACAGAGACACGTCCCCAGTCCGAGCGATCATCATCGCAGTTCATTGCATGGCTGCTTTCCATATCATCGTCGGCGTCGACGAGAAGATCAAAGATAGGGCGGGTGTCATCGTGGTCGTCATCAGATTGCTGGTCCACCTACTCGGATTCAGATTCAGCGATTGTCGAAGGGCAACACTTTGCCCTTGTGGAGTCGTTTGCTTCAGAGAAAAATCGAGTGTAGTGGGATATTTTTCGCTTGTTCCTCTGGGCGCTCTTGCGTGTCTTGTCTTTTCTGCGTGCAAACGGCATAAAAGAAGTCGATCGTCACAAGACGACGTCGGTGCTCTCGGGATTTGCGAGTTGACAAATCACCGCTCAGAGCATGATGCGCAAGGACCATATTTGGGTGGGACCGGAGAAGAGTTCCGAATGTACTGGGCCGCGTAGATGTATACCGCGGAAAGGCCGCAATAGTATATTCATGCACGGCTGCGCATCCCGGAGTATCAACGTACAAAGATTTGAAGAGTAAGCTCGCTCTAAGGGCAGCCAGCAACGAGCCCAGTACCAGTGTAAAATCAGGGGGGTCGCACAGCACAAGAGACTTCCAGTTTTGCGCTGGGCGTGGAGGCCCGCCGAGGTGTGGTGCGGCAAATGTAGAAAGGTAAGCCACAGGAGGTCGAACATGAATCAGAATGAAGATGTAGACAGTGCAAGGGTATGCTACGGACGATCCTTGGACCAGCAGGCAAGCAGAGCGCGTCGATGGACGACTGACAAGACGGAAAGAGCAGAGGGACCCGCCGCGCAATCACAGATGTTTGATGAGCAGCACAGCCATGCCGCGGCGTGGTGCCGAGAAATGATGGCGGCACCCAGCAGCAACGGTTTGAACTTGGGAACAAGCGGGCACTGAAAGTGCCCGGGTCGTCCCTGAATAAGTGGCTTGAAAAACACTTCCGGTGGACAACCTCCTCGGAAGTGGCCGATGGAGACTACTCATGGTTATTATGAGTTCCCCCTTCTTCCACGCCTGATTGTCCTTTGTGTCTCCCACAAATTTGCGCGTTGCGCATTTCGTGTATTCAGGTCACCTCTAAGTATGTTCAAGTAATTACAGTAGGTTACATTGGTATCTAAATATCTAAACGCGCCCAGCCCCACAAAAACATCCGCATCCAACGCCCGGAAGAAAGACATCAAGCCAGGGGAGCCTTGACATACTTACGCCGGTACTTGTCGTCGACGCTGTGGAGGTAGTACGCGCCCGGCCAGATGTTGTCGACCGAGCCCTCGGGCGTGTACGACACGGCGTTGTGGTTTTTCTCGCGGAGCTGGAAACGAATGAATGAGAACGCAGACGCAATATTAGAGGAAGGAAGCGCACCTCGAGAGCATCGACAAAGTCCTGGCACGGCACGACCTTCATCTTCGCGAGCCGGTTCAGCAGGTCCATCTTCTCCGCGATCTCAGACGTGTCGCCCTTGACCCGGAGCGTCCAGAAGCTGCCTGCGCACCCGCTGCCGAATGCGTACAGGCTCGCGCGCTTGCCCTTGAGCTCGGCGGCGGGGACGGTGGAGAGCAGGGACGCGATGCAGCCGTAGAGCGAGGCGGTGTACGTGTTGCCTAGCCGCTTGGAGCAGGCCATCGCGGGGTCGACCTTCTGCGCGAACGACTTCTTGCCCGCTGCAACGAAGGTCTTCTCGACGTTCTTGTCGGTGAGCGAGGCGGCGTGCGTCGACGCGAGGAACGCCTCGGGCTCGGGGATGTTGGCGAAGTGGGGAGCGGTAGGGGCAGAGAGGAAGTCGTTGTAGAGCATGCGGGCGTGGCCCTTGATGGCTTGCTTTCCGTACGGGCTGTGGAAGAGGGCGTAGTCGACGTCTTCCATAGAGAAAGGCTTGGGGCCGTCGACACCGTTGGTGCCGTTCGCGTGGCCGTTAGTACCGTTGACGTGGCCGTTGCCATTGACCTGCGTCTTTTTGGCGGCCTTGGCAAGCTTGGCCTTGTACGCGCCGTAGGCAGAGTCGAGGGCCTGGATGTAAGTCACAACCGATACAGGCCCGTCGACTTCAGGGTACTCTGAAGAAAGGTTGGGCTTGTAAAAGTCGTAGGTGTCGGCCATGTAGTTCCCGTGTATGGCTGTTCAGAAATGTGAGAATAGAAAATAGGCTCAGAGGCAGATCGCGTACGCTCGAAGACCACCGGGGCGTTGGGGCCGATGAGCATGGCGCACGCTCCGGCACCTCCCGCAGGGCGAGCAGCACCCTTGGCATAGATGGCGATGTCTCCCGCGACGACAATCGCATTGCGGCCGTCCCACGAGCTCGACTCGACCCAGTTAATAGCGTTGTACAGGGCCGCGGTGGAACCGTAGCACGCGTTCTTGGAGTCGATGCCCTCGATGTCGTGGTTGCCCGACTCGGCAAAGAGGCTCATGAGGGTGGTCTTGACCGATTTCGACTTGTCGATGATAGTCTCAGTCCCGACATCGATGCGCCCAATAGACTTGGGGTCAATGTTGTATTTTTCCAAGAGACCGGACACGGCTATTCGAGGATGTGGGTAAGTAAAGCGTGTAAGCTGAGCGGACCCAGAGGTACGGACCGTTCAGTGCGAACGAATTGATGTCCTCGCGGTCATCGGGCCATGCCATGTATTCCTGGCCGAGACCAATGGTGTATTTACCCTTGGCAACACCGTCGTATTCCTCCAGGTCTGCCTCGGAGATGCACTAGCAGGACGTCAATTTGGAGAACGCGGAGGGTGTAGACGACGCACGCGAAGGGGAAAGTAGAAGTCCATGGCGAGAATGCCAACGTCCTTGGGACGAGGGGACTCGGCGGCGGAGGTGGCGATGGGGATGGTCATGGTAGAGAAGATGGGGGTTGAAGGGAAGGTGTGAGCGGAAGAACAGAATCAGAGACTAGTTATACAGAGAAAAAAGTGGCGCGACAATAATATATATATATCCGAGACGGCTCGATCACTCGTACGATGATCCACACACCAGCACAGCCCGCTCCCCCTTCCTGGATCCACTTGTTCGCCGGAGAGGATATCCCCCTTGATCGCCCGTGCGTCCGCTGAGGACCCTTGAAAGGTTCTAAACCGCTATCAAACGCGTAAAATGGAAGCGGGCCCAGGCACTCTTTCGGACGCCTTTATCGGCAATACCCTTTCCACCACTGGTTGCAACGCGGCAGATGAGGTTCTGTGGGTCCTCGAGGGTGTATTCTGCCTCGTTGTCGCGTTCAAGTCGCGTGTTGGCCGCTGTACATGGTCTTGTGAACCGCGTCTTGTGGTTATGTAATCTGAGACCTGGGGTTGCGGCGAGCGGCCGTCGAGCGTCTCCGCATACGGCCGTATTTTGGCCGTATTAATGGCGGATACCACCCATCAGCGGTTGACTTATTCGCCCGTCAACGTACGGTATCATCGTCGGCATGTATGTTCATTATCTTGGGTATCGGCTAGCTCTTACGCACTTGGTGTCCTCTTGAGGCTATTTTTTTCGGGGGGACGGCCCGACTCCCTCTTCTTTTCTCTTTGCGTCCGTCTCAGGAATATGCATTGCCGCTGAAATAGGACTATGTTGAATGTTCGAACCAATTGCTTGCGTGGCTCTCGCTTGATGACGATGATCCGCGCGCAGCTGCGTCGCGGAGGGACCGATCGCCTCGCACAGATAACCCACTGGTGATAGCTATCCAACGCGACAATCCAACCGAAACTCCGACTCCATCGCAAACAAACCAACAACAAGCACATAAATCTCACAACATATACCTATACCCGCTCCAATTGTCCCCCTTGGCCAGTTTCGCATCCTCCACCGTCGCGAACCGTCCGTTCCCGTTATCCTCCAGCCCCTCCGGCCCGATAACCTCGTCGCGCTCGCCACGATCGCGGCGTGAGTTCTCCTTCTTCAGGAGGTGCAGAAAGACCGAGTTGGCGATTATCCCAAGACAGATGTACATCAAGACGAGGCCTGCGCAGGGACTTCCGAGTGAGGAGGGCTCCAAGCTTCTTTGGGAAGGAAGCTTACCGTGCCCTACAAACTGTCAGTACCAGGCGAACTTAATTACAATACCCTTGGCGCACCTAGTGGATACCAGGGGCGGTCCCTTGCTCGGTACTGCGATTTAATAACCTCAACAAGGTGCGATTAGAGTCGTCCTATTAATTTCTACGCACCACATTTGAACTGACGGCGCCATTGAGATTCCCCCTGCATTCATTTCAGAACTCGGAAGCTGTATCGCATGTAGAGGTCATCGCAATGCTCACATGCTGATGCCCAGCGCAAGCGACACCCCGCGTTTATACGATCCCTCGAAGTTGTTCGCAATCCATGTCCTAAAATCGGTCAAGACTCAAGACACATAACGTGGTTTAAGGTATAGAACGAACACCGTGTTGGCTACATGCAGATATGGGGGGATGAAATCGGGTAAGAATAAGAAGGACTACGCACGAACGACCGGGAAAATGCCGCTGTGACGTTTCAGGACCCATCCACTCTGATCCAATGATGCAGAACGCACCAGGTGGCAACATAAACCGCAAAATAGGACAGTGCCGCGTTGCGGGAGACGATCAGAATAATATACCCAATTCCGCCTGATATCAATGAGAATTTTCCGAGGGAAAACGAGAGAACACAAAGTTCGATGTGGAAACTGACCGATGGTAAGCATGACGCTAGCCGTTGATTAAAGGTTAACATCGGCTGTGGAAGAGAGATATGGATTTTACATATTGCAATAGCCTCTCCGGCCGTACTTGTCGGCGTAGAGTCCGACACAACATCTATTTACACCCATTCAGTTGCATATCAAGCCCGGTGTTTTTACGTACGTTACAATGGCCGCAAAGGCGTAGATAGGGACAGTGAGAAGATTTGCCGGCGTCGCGCTAAATCCTTATCATCGGGAAGAAACATATGAGTCAGACGGCGGTAAAGATTGTCGAGAGACTTACCCAACTATCGAAGGGGGTGGGACGGGGATTGGTGGGGAATTCTCGCATTTCATCAGGAGATTACAGTACCTGATTGATAATCGAAGGAGTGAACAGGGAGAATGCATAGAGCGGCATGTCACAACCAAGAAGCTGAGCCACTGGAAACACCGAAAAATAATTAGCGGTCAAAGAAATGGTCACGTGAACTAATGTTGAAAAAAACGAGAATTCCCAACTCACTTCCGAACCACGTTTTCCAGTCACGGAAACTCGATACCACATTGCGCATTTTGAGTTTTTCGCCTGCGGCAGAGAACTGGTCGTCTCCTTGGAGCCTCCTGATCATGAAAGCTCTCTCTTTCTCGGTGAGGAACGTAGCATCCTCGGGAAAGCCAACGACTACCCAGAAGGAAGCGATACCAGCTAGTATGGTCGCAAGGCCCTCCAGGATGCTATTTCTCTTCAACACGCCGCTCTGTCAATCCTAAACATTGCTCACAAAATCCACGCCCACGCAGGCTTCCCTCCGACGCCATCCATGTTCGAGATTGCGGCCTGAACGACAAGGTTGCGTCACGGCAAACCCGCGGGTTGAGAATGAGCTTACGGCAAGTAGTCCACCAAATGCTCCAGATAAGGTGGTGGCAGAGGTGAATAGGGCTGTCCGGATCTTGCGATAGTTGCGGAAAGTTTATACCGAGATAGATGAGACTCACGCCGAGTTCTGATCGTTTATACCAGCTACTCTCGACACGTCAGACAAGCCCCGATGAGAAAAAAATGCATGCCAGCTGAGATGATAAGCCATCCCTACAGAAATGTTAGTGACTTGTGCTTTCCCTCCGTTCAGAAGGGCCACCTGGGTAAAGTCCTGCATTGAAGGTCACACCGGTAAGTTTAATTTACATTAAATATCGTATGTACCGGCTTCGAATGTTCCGAGGAGCCATCGCAGCCCTATGGTTTCATTAATAAATGGTGCAGCTTCGTGTAAATTATACTTGCCAACGAGGCTGCCGAAGTTGTTCGCCAGACCTTGCAGTGTCTCCACAAGGTCAACCTATTTAAAACCTGCTGCTGTTTGGAGCGTGAATCTCTCACCATGATAATACCCCACATGGTCATGAGAAACGAGAACCAAACGGCAGGCCGCATGCGTTTCAAGAAAATATTGGACGGAACCTAGGTCCAGTGAGCTCATGCGCCTGAAAGGCGGTGATAAGAATGATGTAACCTCGAATATGGCGTAGCTAAACCAGTCAATGCTTCGCGGTTAATAATACTCCCGACTTCGAAGTACAACGGACCTGATGAAGAAGACAGTCAAAGATAAGAGATACTGATTATCCGTGATCTTGAGGTCGCCTTCCAGATTATACAGCTGCAACAGCCGAACAAGCGCCGACTCGTATTTCATCCTCAGACTGGTATCATTCGACGCACCTTGGCACTGTACGTTCGCCATTAGCTCTGACTCGATGGAATGGTAATAGGACTTCCACTCACTTCCCGATGCTGGTGCGGTCCAGGAAGCTGAGAAGGTACAGCAAGGAGAACCATGGGACGAGACGCAAGTCGACCTTTCGAATGAGTTTCCGCTCGTCGACGTCGCTGGTATCGATATCAGCGTTGTACAAATCCTGTGCGGGTTCGATGGAGCTCTTCTCCTCAACGATATGCACGGAGTGCTTCGGCGAAGTCTTATTGTCCATCCTGGGTGTGAATGGGAGACCAGGGAAAGGTTTGCGGTTATTAGGCGGATGGAAGTGACGGCAAGAAGCTTTCGGTCCTCGTCCCGGGCCACTCCGACGCGGGCAAGTTTAAGTAACATTCGCTCGCAAGCTTAGCGCCAGGGATTCATCTTTGTGAAAGCTTGAGAGTTATTTAATTTGCGTATTGAGCCAGACAGCTAAGCTTGTCTCATACGTCTTATGAATCGAAGTTGAGATTCTAGGGAGCCGAGAGGTATTTATAAACCCCATGGGAGAGAATTCGAAGAGAGGAGAAGAGAGTGAGAAGAGATATCGAAGAGTAGCATGGGAATGCACGGAGCGAATCGCCGACTTCGCCGCGAGTAAATGCATTCAACCCATGGGTTGAATGTATTCCCTTGTATTCCACTGCATCTGACAGCCTTATGATGGTCCTAGTCCATGGAGCTTGTAGCCTTGTAGACGTCGACGCCGCGGATGGACGGAAGTTCGTGAGACAGCTGGGCCGGCGAGCTACGGGCGCGCGTAGAACAAATGAAATCGGAAAGAGTCTTCACCTGTCTCCGCCGCATGTGTTGAATCGAATACTTACCTCCCGCGAGTAAGGGAACAACTTGTTCGCCGGTCTGCACGCGGAGCAATAGGGAGCAATGGCCGCCGACGGTCCGATTGTTTCGAAAGGTGATTGGTGGCACTCGAGCGCTAGCGTCAACCGCGACTTGACCACGACTCCCAGGTATGCGCACGAAATTGCCCCTCACGCATCCAACCTGGCGTGCTCGAGGGAGCGACACTTGCCTAGAGGTCGTGGTACGCCGGGTTTCCGTTGAATACCCTGTGCCGCGGCGCGGCAGCCGTGCCTGATCAACATTCTCAGCGGTGCCACACACGTCAGACCTTCTCAGAGATTCTTCTTCCCACAACCCACGAATAACATTGCCGAACTTTTCGCCGTACTGATGGCAGAGGTCAGCTGAGGCCTCCAAAAAGGAA
This sequence comes from Mycena rosella, assembly GCA_029378255.1. Taxonomy (NCBI): domain Eukaryota; kingdom Fungi; phylum Basidiomycota; class Agaricomycetes; order Agaricales; family Mycenaceae; genus Mycena; species Mycena rosella. The sequence continues at coordinate 332,896 of JARKIE010000034.1, read as the reverse complement.
CCCAGGCACGCCAAACCAGCTTCCCCGGACCCACCAGCGCAGACTCTCGAAAGAACTACGGTGCTCCCTCGGAGTCCCTCATCCAGGTTGAGAAACAGAAGTCGGGTGAGTCGTAGAGTCGCAGCGAGTCGGAAAACAAACATTTGAGTGGAAGCGACGTGTGCGTTCTTTAACTCCATATATGCTGCTCCTCCGTCATAAGTTTGACCCGTTGAAGACCCTCTGACTTGCGATTTCGAATGGGGAATCAGGCCGAATGCCCCGGGCCCCCGACGCTAGCTTCGTAATTCATTCATAACATTACATACTGTCTTTGATAGGGATTGATCTCGCTGGCTGTCTTTCCCAACCATCATGGACTCCAAAACCTCGCCCCCCGCCTCCGACAATGCTCCTTCTATCCATGTTTCTCCGTTGTACAACGCAGATGTGGATACAAGCGCTGTAGATGAGCGCAAGCTGCTGCGGAAACTGGACTTGGCCCTCATCCCTTGGCTTTCATTTTTGTATCTTCTCAGCTTTCTAGATCGCACGAGCATCGGAAAGTAAGCCAGGTTCTTTAACTCTCTCTTCGATGTTCTAATACCGCAATTACAGCGCAAAGGTAGCGTTTCCGAATTTCCCCCAATGTTTATTCAGGGCTTTTGCAGCTGTACAATCTGGAAGGCGATCTGCATATGACAGACGATCAATACTTGATCTCTTTGACGGTCTTTTTCTTCAGGCAAGCTCTAATCCCTTGCCAATTGCCTTCAGAACCAATATTTTGCACCTCCAGTTACGCCATATTTGAGGTTTCACCCTCCTTTCCAAATCACTACTTGCCACTTATGATATTACACCGGATCAGGTTCCATCAAATGTATTCTTGAAGCGTCTACGCCCGTCTATATGGCTATCACTTCTGATGTTGCTGTGGGGGGTTATGATGGTGAGAATATCCTCACACCATCCGATGCCGAGGATCAACTTGTCCTTTAGACTGTCCAAGGGTTGGTGCACAATTTCGGTGGTCTCGTTGGTGCGTGATATCATCCAGCGAGCTCGACTGAACTTGCTCAAATTCCATCTAGGAATGCGGTGGATGCTTGGAACATTTGAAGCCGGATTATTCCCCGGTAAGTGCCAATTAGACGCGCTCCTATGTCAAAAAGTGACCGACATTTACAGGTGTAAATTATTACTTGTCATGGTATGCATATATATCATTCTTCAAATCTTGCTACACGCTGACCTCGAACTTAAAGTTGGTATAAACGCTCGGAATTCGGGGTGCGCAAGCTTTGCCATCTGCACAACTTGCCCACACTGAAGCGACCATCTAGATCAGAGCCGCGATTTTCTTCTCTGCGGCGACGGTCTCCGGCGCGTTCGGTGGCTTGCTTGCCGTAAGCTTGTCATCCAAATTGAGTTATTCGACACTTGACCGCTGATCTTCAGGCCGCTATTTCAAATATGGAAGGCATCGGCGGAAAACCTGCGTGGGCATGGATTTTGTAGGCCGGCTACACCACGCTCCTCCATACCTTTTTAATCAGATCATTTACATGCAGCATTCTAGAAGGATTGGTCACGGTCCTCGCGGGAGCAGCCTCCTTCTGGATCATTCAGGTAAAAGCCATTCTGACTCGACACGGGATACTCACCATGCTCACAACAGGACTTTCCGAACGACTGTACTTTTCTCACCGAAGCGGAGAGGACTCACGTCATTAGACGGCTCCAATCCGATGACCAATTCTCGGCCGCAGGGGAGACTTTGAAATGGAAATATATCTGGATGAGCCTCTTAGACTGGAAGACCTGGGTTGGCAGTGGGTCAAATGATTTGACATTTTAAAAATCTTCTGAAAAAGAATGAAATCCCAGTGATTGTATACATGGTACGTTGGTAACTTCGAACCATTGAAGGCTGCTCACATTCGCCATGGATTAGGGAGCGGATATGCCCCTTTACGCGTTCTCGCTTTTCCTCCCATCTATTATAAACCAGGTTCGTATTCCCCCACTTCATTTTAATGTACCTTCTAAAAACAATTTCAGCTCGGTAACTAATCGTAACCCCTGATCAATTGCACCTTTTTCTGAATCTTTCCAAGGATTCAAAGCTACTCCGGCGAATCTTCTCACAGTTCCGGTGTACTTCTTTGCCTGCTGTATCACGTAGGTCGCTGTCCGGCAGTGTATTATACTCAGGATTAAGATTTTCTCCTTAGATGTCTCGTTGGATTCCTAGCAGATCGATATGGCCACAGAGGATACCTCAACATGCGCGTTTTCAACATTCACGTGATCGTATGATAGCTCGACTAATATTTTGCAGTGGTTTCCTGTGTATAGGTACGAGTTTTTATCTTGCATACTCCCGCTCTGAACTGTTTAAACAGGTTGTGCGGGATATATTATCCTGGTGGCTTCACACAATGCGGCGTTGTCGTACTTTGCCGTTTACCTGGCCACTTGGTACGTCTTGCGCACAAATATTATCAGCCCTGAAGGTTTAAACAATCCACAGCGGTATTTATCCTGTAATACGTTTGTATCATTCTACATTACACTACTCCTTCCGCGCTGATCCTCCGCCGTCTCAGCCAACACGATGTAAGTTGGAAGCGCACTTTCCTGTTCCCCACCTCACACTCTCGCAGTGCTTGGGTATCGAACAACGTTGAAGGGTCTTACAAGCGCAGTGTTTCGCTAGCTATGGTGATTAGCTTGTACGTTTCATACACCGAATCGTTTCAGGAAAGAAAGCTGACAGTTCGAAAAACAAAGTGGCAATATCAATGGCGCTGTCAGCTCGAACGTCGTATGTACACGACCGGCTCTCTCCTTCTACTCTGATCCCTCGCCTTTTTAGTATCGCGCGAAAGACAAGCCATGGTACCCTCTCGGACACGGTGGGTTCTTTGCGTTTGTGGGGAAGCGACATGTATTTAACGTGGCGGAAGGCCTGGTGCTCATGTACATCGTCATCGGCATTATCGCTTCAACGGCATACCACTTCGCGCTGCGTGCCGAAAATGCGCGCCGCGACAGGGGAGAGCGGGACGAGGTCATTGGCAAATCCGAGTCTGAACTTGACACGCAAAACGAGAAGAAGAACGGCCGCTACGACAGCATCGCGGATGCTAAGAGAGAGAAGGGAGATGGGTGGTCGGGGTATCGATACATCTTGTGAAATTTCCCCGACTCGCAAGCGGTGTCTACGAAATAATGAGAACGAACTCTGTACATGTTATTTGACCGAGATATTATCATGACTTTTTTTTACGAGCTGTCGGTTGAAAAGAAATCGTGATCGTTTCCGCGCGAGCCAGGTGACATCTTCACGCAGGGCGATCGTGTTCGAAACGATATCACAGGCCAGAAAAACCAAACTCACGACTCCAGGCCCGTGCGGATCGCCGCCCGTTTTCAAATCCAACGCCCGGAAGGAGGCCCGCACAGGCCCGCACGTGAGAACTTGAATGCATTGTTATTATGCGAGCGTGAAAGTGAATGCGGGGTGTCCGATCGCGAGTCTCCGGGGGGGAAGGGGGATTTATTATACTCGCGTGGGCCACAACATGAACAACGAGTTTACCGACCGAATTTGCAAACGGCTCCCGTCTCCGGTCTTATACGTCCCCGCACAACGATCGACGGAGAAACCCAGTCCGACAAGAGCTAGACCGGTGACCGATCTCTCGGATGAAGACTAATCGTTTGTAGAGATCGGTCACCAGTCTAGACAAGAGCCCTATGCGTCGAGATACATATGTTTGGCTGCGCCCCCGGAAAACAACTACCGCTCGCAGCCCAATCGAGCAACCCCGCGCTAACGCCACAGATTTATTCGGGGAACGCGCACGCGCGGGAAACATGATCCCACGTGCGTGCGAGAGCCTTCCTGCTGATTCGGGTGCACGCACGCTTGAAGGATCCAAGCAGGGCAGTTACAGCATGACATTGGGACTGATTCGGGATGACACGACGTACAATGTAGGCAGACAACGCTAAGGTAACAAACACCACGAAACTAGGGACTTAGACTATATACTTATCGTAGAATAGCTGGAATTGACCGGGACGCGCGCGATGTAAGGGTAAGTACTTAATAATGCAGGTCCAAGATAGATTGAAGGTAAAGGGGATCAAGAGAAGGCGCAATTGCGCCTTCTCAGGCGCCGCTCCAGAGCCCGAAGTACGCGCCCGCGGTCGAGACCATGCCGACCGCCTTGCCCACAATCGTCGCGTCGCCCTCGCCCGGCGGCAGCACCAGCGTGCGCTGCAGCGCGCTCGCGCTCCCCCCGCTCGGGTTTGGCCCCGGCGCCGCGCGCTCCGCCGTCGCAGCGCTCGCCCCCGTCTGGAACGTCGCGCGCGAAGGCGACGCCGGCCCGGGTGCTATTATCGGCGGCTTACTCGAAGACGCGGGCTTCGAATTCGAATTCGCGGCCGGGCTGGGCGCCTTCGCCGGCTTCGCCTTGCCGTTCGCGCCAGGCCCGGGTATCCGCGGCGGGACGCGCACGCGCACGACGGGCGAGTTCGCGGGCGTGGGATTTGCGCGCCGCGTCTCGTCGTCGGCGTACTCCTTCTGTGCATTCTCCATCTCGAGCGTCAGCGCACCCTTCCCGGGGCGCGCGACAGGTATTGACTTGCTCGTGGAAGACGCGGGCTTGGAGGGCGGCGAGGATTTATTCGGCGGGGACGATCTGTTGCTAGGCGGTGACGATTTAGGCAGAACGGAATGCGGTTTATTCGGGGTCGGGGTGGACGGCTGCGACGTCGGCGGTGTGGCCGAGCTCGACGTCGTCGAGGCGGACTTGGCGGAACCAGGACTGGATCTCTCCACCGCAGAAATATACACCGGCACCCGCGTTCGCACCACGGGCGAGTTGGCCGGGGTTTGCGCGAGGCTCCGCTCCTCCTCCTCCTCCCGCAGGCCCGCCTGGACCCCGTTGACCTCCACCCGCGGCCGCGTGGCCGTCGCGCCGCTCGAGCTCGAATTCGAGTCCTCCGTGCTCGTCGTCGCGCTGCTCACCGCCGACGACGTTGAGCTCTTCTCCGGACTCACGCTCGCGCCGTCGTCTGGGCTCACACTGTTCGCACCACGGCGCTTCGCCCCGACGCCATACCCATACGGAAAACCAGTCCCGTAGTCCGCGCTCACGCGCACGCCGCCGTACTCGGGGCTGAGGCTCCCCAGCGGGCTCGTGTGGCTCGAGCGGCTGCGCTCGCGGTCGCTCAGGCTGCTGCTCGACGACGTGCGTGTCGCGCTCCGCCCGCGGCCCTGCGACGCCGACGACGACGACGAGAGCGACGAGTCGCGCCCGCGCGGGGGCGGCGAGAGCAGGGCCGAGGCGCGCCCACCGGGCGGCGGGGACGACGCGTTCGGGGACACGCTGGTGCCGGGCGACGGGAGGACCGCGGGCGACGGCGTACGCGAGCGGGACTTTGAGCGCGATTTAGAGCGCGAGCGCAGCGGGGACGCGCCCTCAATTTCAAGGATCTCCGCCCCGCTGTTGCTGCCCCGCCGCCCCCGCTGCTCGCGCACGACCGCGACCCCCGGGGCAAACTCGACGCCGAGATCCGGACCCGCAAAGTAGTCGTACGCGGCGCCGGCGGAGAAGTACGCCGAGCTGTGCGTGAAGACCTCGTCCTCGGGCGCGTCCTCGTCGAACGATTCCTCCGTGTCAAACGCCGAGGAGAGGTTATGCATCGAGGACGAGCGGAGGTCCACCGTCGCGGCCGACCGCGTGAGGTGCACCTCCTCTGGCTCGCGCCCCTCGTCGCGGGTGCTCACCCACCCACCGCCCACCCAGCTGTTCCCCACGCCTGTTGTTTTTAAACGCGCAGGGGCGATTGGCGCGATCGTCTTGCTGCCGGTGGAAAAGGTGAGGGTGGGCTTACCCGAGCCATGCGACGAGTGCGACGACCGGGAGTAGGAGGAGTTTGAGCGCGAGCGCGGGAGGCAGACCTCGAGCGCGTCGTCCGAATCACTGGAGAGAGCGCTCTCGCCCGCCCAGTGGCTTCCGTCGTCGTCGTCGCTTTCGTCGTCGTCCCCAGCCCAGCGAAGGCCGCGCGTGCGACCGTCCCAAGCGGCGGGGGCATCATTTGCATGTGAGTTGTGACCGGAGCTGGTCGAGTTTGACGAGGAGCCCGAGGAATTGTGCGAGAGGGGGGCACGGCGCGGAGAGTCGACGGCAATACACTGCTCGACGAACGTGTTGAAGGTGATGTGCCGCTTTGGCACGGGGAGCGCAGAAGAGGAGGCCATGGATGGCGGGGGGACACGGGGAGGTGAGGGTTTGCGGAGGGAGGCGTGGGGGAGCGGAGGGATGCGGGGGGTGCTTTTGGTTTGCAGTAACGGCGGGCGGGTGGCATGGAAAAGGGAATTTACAGTGTTGTCGTCCTCCTCCTCGCTCTCGGCAGGACTGAAGACAGGAGAGACGACAAGGTCGCTCGTGAGCTGCTCGCTGATGGTGCGGTGCTTCAAGATGGGCTTGTGCTTGGCTGCGAGGTCGAGACGGTCCTCGGCGGACGAGAGCTTACCAACCTCGGTCGGGTCGGGTTTGGGTTTGGGAGGCGGGGTCCACTCGACGGCGGTGTGTAGAGGCCCATAGAGCCAGGTGACGTCCGAGTCTTTGAGCCTGCATGGGATGAGCCAAAGCCTCTGGCAAAAAATAGGAAAAAAAAAGGCACCAGTTGAGGGTTTCTGGAGTGACCGTCTTGAGCTTGTTGCGCTGCTTCCACCAAGTGCGCCAGCTCGCGTTCTCGAGACGCATGCCATTTGCGATCTCGTTCTTCTGGCGCGTCATGTTTCGCCATGAGCGCCAGACATCCTCCTCAGCCCAGTCGTGCGAGAGATAATCTACCTGCCCGCGGGGGAGAGTCACCAGGGTTGAGTCGTCTGGGATTGCGTTGGTAGAGACGGAGAGGAGGAGGACGGGGAGGTAGTTGGCCATTGGGGGGAGGGGTGTCGTCGTCGTCGCCGCCAGTCTTTAGGACCTGGGCGGAATAACGAAGTAGAACACGGGTGGATCGAAGTGGCGGTGCTGCATCCCGGCCTGCGGCTTATCCGTTTACTCGGTCCGGTTTTGGTTGTTGCATTTCATTCCAGGGGCAACCACGCTTCAACCAATATCCACAGTCCATCGATATCGATATCTTTCCTCTGCTCCTTTTTTCTTTTTCTTTTGCATTTCTTACACGGTAGGTATATTCCGGCGCGGAGAATACCGGTACCACCGACGTCACTCCTTCGGATCCACCGTGCACTTGGCAGTAACCCTGTGTGCCCTTTCACCCGGTATGGCATTCGACATCGTTCAGACTCCAGACCACCCCTTGAAACGCGGACATTCTGCCGCGTCAAGCGCATTTGCCTCAATCGGCATCGCTCCCACCCCGAAGCCCGCGCTCTCTGAGTCTTCTCCGCCCATCACTCGAACCCTCATCACGAAGAGTGACGCCACCGCTCAACCACCGCTCTCCAGGTCCGAGCGCGTTCGGCGTCGTCGCGTGGCAATTCGTGCGGGCGCTCCTCGGGCTCCTGCCGACCCACCGCAAGCTCCGGATCCCGATTCAAATCAATTCCACCCGCCACCGGCTACCCCGCACTCCGAGGCATACGCGCAAGCCCGACCCCGTGCTAAATGGGCCCGCCCGGTGTCAGTTATTTTAGGTCTGTCTGGGGTACCCCCAACAGGGCTTGCTGTTTAATATACACGGGCGCTACGAGCGCGGAACACGGAGCACAATCAACTGCGGGGTAGCAGGTTATATTTGGGTTGTATACAGGTTGCGACGCTTTGCGACGATGGCAGGAACGATCTGTGCAGGGCTCGGATCATCATCGTGCCACTGCCAGGCGCCCGGGATGTTCCTTAGGTCAGTCACTGGCAGTGGGTCATGGTGCGGTTATTGCGCCGCGGGTGCAGTCAACCCTGGCTGAATACGCGAACGGGCCGGCGACGATGTACAACTTCAACTCGAGGCCTCCAGACTTGAAACTCGACGTTGCAACCGTTGGATAGCCCTCCACGCTCCTCCACGATTGCCCGGCTGTCCCTAACCGAAATTTACACCCCATAGGTAATTACTACGACGAGCCAGTCCGCATGCAAGTGTTACACGTACGATAACACGCGCGCGATATCGATTACCACAGTACCCCAGTATCCAGGGCTGCCCGGCACTAGTCGCAATGCATTTATTCAACGTGCGTCGCGACCATCGGCCCTCGCACAACCCGAGGACGCAAGGAGGTAGGTCGATTCACTACTCGGTTTATCCAAAATCCAAGGGAATTCAACAGCCCGGGCCCCTATCGCACAATCTGGGGGCGGTGCGAACTGGTTAACCCAACTAAATTCAATGTATGCGTTGAATCGCGAACACGCCTTTCAAATGGCCCACGATATTAATTGGCACCTCAAATCTCGCTCCATTGTTCCGTGCGTCCACTATTGCGCCAGATTCTGAATCTCCATCGCGGTCGACTAGTGAAACCACCCCACCCAAACGGCAGCTGCCCGCTGCAATCTTCCGGATCCCGGCATCGGAGCTATTAAGTAAGTACTCGGATTATGGATGGGCATCGTGTTCTCGGTGCGCCAGTTCCAGCCCTTGCAAGTAGCGTTCCCGAATTCCGAATTCCCAGCGCCGATTCTTGGGTTTGGTCTGCCTCACAAGTCCGCTCAATGCACACTGGGAGCGCCCACCGCGGGCACCCCAGAAGCCGACACGCATCTAGATTATAAACCGCGGCCACAATCACCCCGTGGGGTGCAGTTTCCGCGGCGATATCCGAGCCGCGAGGCGCCCCGTCGCCCCCCTTGTTCGAATTTAGGTAAGCGGAGAGTTCTTCGGAAACTCAACGGGAAATTCAACCTGGTTCACGTAATGGGGATGGTTCGAACGTTCAGAATCAAAGGGGACCCGGACCCCGGTTTATCGGTTGGTTGATCGCATCTCCCTTTCGGATAAAGATCAGCGTCTTGCGGCCATAAGTCAGAGGGATCGGGGAAGCTTAGAGGCAAGTTCGGACTTGACTTGCAATTGCTGACGGACTCAAAGATCAGTGTATGTGACGGGGGGTGTCTGCCCGGATAGAGGGGAAACGGTAAGAATTTCAGGATGGGGAGAGTTTCCAACCAGTGCAGACAAGCTTTTTGGGTGGTCTTTTGGCACTTTCGGAGTGTGTTGATGCTAAAAAATGTTGCATGCGCAGCTCAAGCTTTTGGCACAGAACGGCTTCACTGGATGCAGAAGGATGAATTGATCTACATTCAATTCACGAGAAATATATGGCCACCCGGGGTGAACTATTTTTTGCCCCACGATACTTAAAGTTAAACCAAGCAGGAGACGTGAGAACCCGGAAGCGAGTCAAGTGATGGACCGAGATCACCCGAGTTTCAAGCTCAGCGTTCATCCTCCGCTGTGACCTGAGCTGCCAGTGGACTGCTTGTTCCGATACCGACAATTTCCCTCCGAGACTATTTACAGGGACAACGCAACAGGCTAACGCATGCAAAAACGTACTAAGTAAATCCCTTCGATTGCTGGCAGTTGGGTTCTCTGTTCAGTGCCGCTGGCACCCCTGGGGGTCTGAGTCTCAACGCCGGCACTCTTCTGCGGTTTTGCTCTTGTTTTGCTCTCTTGTTAACCAGTAAAACACCTCTCTCTCAAATATGTGGACGCATGAATTGAACCGACAATCCAATCGACGATCGCGATCTGCCGCGTTATTTCAGGGCTCATCAAGCATTCCGAGTTCAGCCAAGCCATCTTGTCTTGTAAATGTCAACAGCGCGAACCAACGTTACGAAACTATCCTTAAATAAAATTCAAGACCCTATTTCTGATTTCGGTTCCGTTCAATCTTTATTTTTGGACATGTTCTTTCCGACTTGGCGCCGAATTTGTTACGTTTACAATGCCAGCGCTGGCCACGTCCTGTATTCGCTGACGACAAACGGGTCCGCACCTTCTCATCTACACCTCATGATCCCGTCCTGCGCCTTTTCGCACCTAAACCTCGGATGCACGACGACGGGCTCTCAAGATAGGACAATGACCCGTTGCGAAACATTTAAAGGCCCGGACTCTGAAAGTTCCTCCGTCAGGTCAAAATGCGTTCCTTTGCCAGCTTCGTCCTCCTCGCCGTCCTCGCATCGCCCGTGCTGGCGCAGACGCCCACCGTTTCACTTCTTATTGACAACGGATTTCCGTCCTCCGGCACCCTCTCCATCCGCTCCGTGCTCAACTCCGTCGCAACGCGCAAAGGGCAGACCTTCCACTTCGGTAGCACATGGGACACCTCGTACAGCTCCGCCGAGGCGAGCTGGATGACGAATGTTTACAACACCTTCTTCAACCATATGGTTGCGGAGAACGGATGCAAGTGGAGCGCGACCGAGCCGACGCGCGGCGTCAGCAGCCTCACGCAGTGCCTCGGCGTTCAGTCTTACGCCGTCGCACGCAACGCATCCTTCCGTGGCCACAACACGTTCTGGCATGAGCAGCTGCCGGTACATACCATGAATTTTCTGCTGGCTGAACAATTTTAAACGTTGTTTTCAGTCGTGGCTTCCGGGCAGTGTAACGGCGTCCGACCTCGTCACGAACGTGATCCCGCAACACGTCCAACAGGAGATCCAAGGCATGGGTGCGGGTGTTACATCTTGGGACGTTGTGAACGAGATCGTCGGGGACGGCGTCTCCAACGGGATGGTAATTATAATTCGACACCGCGCTAGAAAGGATATTTTTGTTTACGCGCCCTCTACAGACTGCCTTGCAGTGTGTGCAGAATAAGAATGACTGGCCCACCAAAACGGCCGACGGTTCCGGCACAAACCTCGTCACCGACCTCTCCTTCCTGCACGCTGCCTTCACTGCTGCCCTTCAGTATGCACCGTCCACTACCCGCTTTTCCGTCAACGACTACAACACGTCCGGCAACGATGCCAAAACCGCCTGCATGTTCGCGCTTCTTGCCGACATCAATGCCAACTCTGCGGTCCCTTACAACCGCCTGGCCGTCGGCTTCCAGTCGCACATCACCGCCGCTCCGGGTCAGTTCACCGCTAAAAGTGACCTCGCCAACACATTCGCGAAGCTCGCCGCGCTCGGTGCTACCGGGATGATCACTGAAATGGACGTCAAGCTCAGCGATACGTCCAGCGCGAGTGAGCGGTACCAGGCCGCGATCTGGGGTGACTATATTGACGCATGTCTCTACGCGTCCAACTGTTTCGAGTTCATCAACTGGGACCCGCGGGACGACCTTAGCTGGCTCGGCGCCTCCGGCGCTGGCACATTGTTCGATACCAACGGTAACCCGAAGCCCGCGGCGTACGAGGTCGCTGCGCGCCTGCAGCGCTACGCGAGCGGCGCGACCGAGTTGTGTGCCACGGCGCTGGGGACTTCCCAATGCACAGTACCGGCTGGCTCTGGCTCCTCTACTTCCACCGGTTCAACTACCTCCGCATCTACCAGTACTTCCAGCGCAACTACCACCACCACTCCCACGGGTCCGACAGGCTGCGCGAGCCCCATGTGGGGTCAGTGCGGTGGTATAGGCTGGGCGGGCTGTACCGGTTGCTCTTCAGGGACGTGCCAAGTGGCCAATGCTTGTAAGTCCTCCTTTCCCATCTCTCCGGCAGTGGACCGATCCCTTCTCCAGATTATTCGCAGTGCCTGTGAGGTGTCAAAATTTATGGATGGTCAGATGTACTATAGCATGTATTCTGAGTTGCAAATGGATTTCTTGGTGGGACACACTCCGCGGCGCTTAAAACCGCGTAAAATTTGGGAATCGCGCGTTTAATACCATGGGAGGCGCCGTTGGTCCAGAACAGAACTTGAACCGGGACTTTTCATCAACTTTTCGAAATTTCAACCACGCACGTGACTCGAAGTCCAACATCTGGAACATGGATTTTCGCGAACGGCGGTCCGGTCCTCAGTACCCGGCAAAACATAGTCTCTGATAAACAGATGCTATAACATTCTCAACTCGTACCTCGTTTGTTATAGTCTGTCAGTAAGGTTGATCGAGTGATCGGCCGCGCCGCTATTATGTAATCACCACAATTTTCGAAACCCAAACACGTCTTGGGGGCATGTTTTCTTTGGATTTGAGACTTGGGTCCCATTTAGACAGATGAAAAGTCTAACTTGTTCAGCGAGCGTGTGGTGGCAGAATTCCAGAAGCTTGATGCCGAATTTGATGGCCCGGCAAGCGGAAAAGCCCGAGAAAATGATTTGGACGGAGATGGGCTCAGATTCACAGTTTTTGAGACACAGTTCTCTTGGCAATGAGAATGAAAGAGACCTTCTCTCTTATTGTTTGTACCCAGAGCTACCTGAAGGGCAGAGTGGTCGCATGTCAAATTGAAACTCCGATGATTATGTAATAACGGCGCGACCGATACGCGGTGGCGCGGTTAACAACAGACTAGGCAAAACATAAACAGCATGAGGTAAGATACCACGGTTGGATCGCACTCACGATAAGCGGGTCGGGCGCGGCGATGCTAACCGCCTCGGCGTTGACGTTGGCGCTGACGTTGGGCCTTGGCGCAGACCCGATTTATTCGGTTTATTATCTATATTTATCGAGCATTCACTACTCGGACGGAATATACATTTGCGGAGCAGTCACTACGTTCCGCAGCCTCCTAGACTCAGGTCAGGCTAGGTCTGTCTAGCAATGTTGGCTTACCCAACAGATCATATTTAGTCGACTAGACGGATGAAACCTGATTCTGTGTTTAGCTGATGGCGGTACAAGTTTGGCAACGATGGATCGGCTAGACAGACTCTGTCTGTCTCTGTTTACCCGAGTTTAGCCGAACTTAGCCGAGTTTAGCTGAGTAGGACCAGTTTCGACACCTAGCCAGACCTCCACTGACCTCCGCAGACCTCTTCGACACGATTCTGGTGCAGATTAAACCCTCAGTGGGCATTCCGCTGAGTCTGAAGTCACCGGTCGCTGTCGGAATCAAACTATTTTTGAAATATCAGCTTTACGCTTTCATCGCCAAGTACTACTACTAGATGGAACCTTGTTGAAATGACAGCTAGAGGCAGCCACGAGTGTGAATGGAATGCCTGGCTGAGCCCTTTCCCTCAAATCGTGGATATTTACCTCTGTCTAGGTGATGAGGTATGACTAGACTGCCCTAGACTGACCTAGACTGAACTAGACTGAACTAGACGGAGCTAACTGCAGCTAGACTGAGCTAGAAAGAGCTAAACAGACCCTCACTACACAGCTAAACACAGACCTCTGTTGAGCTATGTTTAGACGGGCCTTACTCATGCTGAGTTTAGGAGGCTGCGGAACGTAGTGAGTACTAAGCACCTGAGTCTGTCTACGGAGACACATCTTTCCAAATCTCCGTTGGCCGAATGGCCGCAAAGAAGGTGGGCCAATCATTGCCCTTCATGCTTCTGGTAAATCTTGCCGCACAACACGACCTGGAGCGCGCCTTCACCACCAACTCGTGCTCGACCCCATGCTCGTCTTTTCCCAGGATGCCGAACACCTCACCATCCCGGAATAGTCTCAACCAAACTTCTTCCCCTGCCTTCCACCCCGACAAGAGTTTGCCTGGTGCAAATGTCGCGCTATACTTTCCTACAATATCTGTGCCGAGGCTTGCGACGTTAGGCGGGTAATTCGGGCCAATGACCGCCTGAGCCAAGTGTACCAGCGGAAGATGGAAGGCTGGTGGGCTTGGCACCCCCTTCTTGTTTCTTAGCTCGAGGCGTAAACGGAAGAACGGTTGGCCCAATTATCGATCAAAGCTATACAATACGCTGAGAAAATTAAAGCTGTTAGCACGATCAATATACCACAGCAGGAGAGCGTACTAGTTCTGCAGCACGCAGGACATCCCGAGGCTCCTTGCCAGCTTGATGGATATCCCCGCATTGGCAGCCTTTTGAGTCCAAATTTCTGACCCTGTGTTCGGTTTACCTGAGCCTGATCGTGGATTTGCTGTGGTCCGGTTCGCACTTTCGTGGGTGAGAATGGCGTTGCTCACCTCAATGATTTTGGGAAGGCAAGGTAGAACACTCTTGAGGTCATACTCTTCTCGTCCATTTAAGACTATACCCGGCGCTAACCCTGCGGCGAACATGTCTGCCCAAGCGGTGTCACACGTCCGGTACATGATGCCTCATAGAACCGGGGTGTAAGATGTGAACGCGTGGCTGATGATCGGTGTCTCGCGCGATGATACTGTTGAGATCCAGAGAGTCAGAGGAAAGTGTTACATTGTACCTGTTTATTTCAAAAGTTTCCGGTGTACTAATACTGGCCATTGTCCAAATATTTGGGTCTCAGTTTTGCTTTCGACGCATTGCTGAGATCGTGAGTCTTCATATTTAGCTAGTTCGTTCGTACTCACTGTAGTTTAGTATTCCGATTCTCTTAGGTACTTCAAGCTGAGTTTTGCTTTCGACGCATTGCTGAGATCTATTCCGATTCTCTTAGTCCATACTCAAATCTCGTAGCTGGTCCCATTCAAATCTTCACAGGTTATGTGCCCTGATACCAAGGATCTAGACGAACGTAAACCCAGCCTACCGGTTCTCCAGGATGACTCCGGGAACTGGATTCACTACGCCGAGCGGATAACCACTCATGCGAAGGCCAAAGGTTTGGGACATCATCTAGCCGGTACCGCACATAAACCAGCCGAACTTACTCAAGACGTCGTCGGGGACTGGTTCATTGTTGGTTCCAATACCCCGCTAGACGACGATGAGTAGGAAGCACACAATGTCAGCTACAAAAGTTTTTGTAGAAGGAAAATTTAAACTGGAATATCGTTATCCAAGTATTTCCCTGGGTGTTTTGTATTTGTCAAAAATGGTGTACACGTAGAGTTTATACCCAAAATATATGAGCTTGGGGTATTCTTAAACTTATTTGGGAGAGGGTCTCGGGCCGCAGTTCTATCAGAGAGTGGTTAGTAATATCAGATGTCTTCCCCCAGATGGAGAAGCTTGGCTTACCGGTCTTCTTGATTGGTGTTTCAGTTAGATGGGTATCGTTACCCCAGATGGTGTCACAGTCAAGGCTTGCGTCCAACTCTACAAGAGAGTGGATTGGGAGGTGCAAGTGATCTCGAAAAGATGATCGAATAAAAGACTAAAGAACTACAAGTGAATAGCTACTCTACTTATACTGTTTGTCGAACCGTGTGAACTTAAGTAGCTAAGTATATAATACAATGAGGTTACCAGGCGAATCGTGATTGGAGACGTCAAGTGTCAAGTGTCAATACTAAATATAGTTCATGGAAACGACTATTGTGTTCCGACTATTGTGTTCCGTTGCCGTGTGATCTTTAGCCAGCAAAGTCCTCCCACGTTATGCCATCGGCGTGAAGCGCTCGTGCAACAAGCACTGGGGTCACATGCTCATCGATCGGTGTTGGAGCGATTAGATTGGAGTCAAATCGTGACATTACCCCCCCTCTAGACTCAACGTCCTCGTTGATTTTGATGAAGACATTGGTTTCGGGAATAAATAGTTTTTTCGTCAAGTATTGTTGCGACTCCTCGCGGTGTTTGTATCTTTTGATTAAATAGTCCCAATGTCCGGCCGGCAGGACTGGGACAGCGCGAATATAGATCCCGTGATCCTTGTTGTATTTATCAAGGATTTTCTTGGCGTTCGTCAAGTGACGCCGTGGTTCCCACGTCCTCTCCCCAGGAGGGTAATTTTTCCACTTTATTAAATACTGGAAGCCCTTTCCACGCTTGCGGTGCTTCAAAATCTCCTCCACCTCGTACTCCTCGTGACCCTGCACGATCTGCGGCGCCGGCCGTTCCTCTCTCCGATGTGTCGGTGGCTCGACATAAGGCGTCAGCAGTGCCTCATTGAAAACCGGATGTGACTTGTCCGTTTCAGGCAACCTGAGCCGATATGCCGAGGCCCCAACTTTCCCTAGAATCTCGTAAGGCCCCAGCCTTCTATCGTCGAGCTTCTTAGTCGGACGATCCGTGGTGATGTCTTTGGCCTCCAGCCACACCTTATCGCCGACTTTGAAATCAGGCGCCTGGCGCCTATGAATATTATAATATTTTTTCATTGTTTTCTGGGTTTTTTCCAGCGCAGCCGCTGCCTCGTCACGGATCTTTTTCATTTTCTCGGCAAAGTCGTTCGCGGCCTCGTTGCGCGACTCGACTGCATTTTCTATCCCCTTCCAGGGGTGGTATCCGGTGTTCACAAAGAACGGCGACATGCTCGTCGACGAGCTTTGTTTGTCATTGTGAGTGAACTCGGCCAAAGCGAGCCACTCTGCCCAGTCCGACTGCCGATAATTTACGAACACGCGGAGGTATTTTTCGATCTCCTGGTTCATGCGTTCCGTCTGTCCATCAGTGATCGGATGGAAGGCGGTGCTCGGGTTCATTTCTATCCCAAGTAGCCGGTTGAGCTCTCGCATGAAACCGGAAACATATCTCGGATCCCGGTCCGAGATAATCTTCCGTGGCACGCCGTGATATCTAATCACGCGATCCCGGGTCAACCGGGCCATTCCCTCGGAGGTCAACTCCATGTTCGTGGGTTCAGCATGGATCATCTTCGAGAATGTATCCACCCAAACTTGAATAGCGTTAAAGCCGTTGCTGAACGGCAACGGCCCGATGAGATCCTCCGATATGATCTGCCAAGGTCCTTCTGCAATCTTGTGCGGGTTCAGCTTCCCTTGCTGATATCGGTGGATACGTGTCCTCTGGCACGCTTCGCATTCCTTGATATAAATAGAAACCTGGTTGCCGAGCCTCGGCCACCAGTAGTTTCGCTCTATTAACTCCTGCGTTCGGTTTTCCCCTGGATGGCCGAGCAGGGCCGAGTCATGATGTAGACCAATAATTTTATTTCTAAGTTCCTCATTGCGAGGAACATAAATCAGACCGTTATAATAAATAAGGTCGTCGATCTTCTCCCATCCCGGGAGGTTTTTCTCAAGCGCTAGCTTGACGCTTTTGTCCACGTGCTTTGTAGCCTTGATTTGTGACATAATCTCGGCCTCCGGTCCTTCCATTGTGATCTCCTGAGATCGGAAGTACTCCGGTTTGAGAAGGACGACATTCTCGTTGTCGTTCTTCCCTTGATCGTGGTCCGCCCGGCGGGATAATAAATCGGCTTTTTTGTTGAGGGCGCCGGCCCGGTGCGACAATGTGAAGTCGTATTCGGATAGTTCCACTATCCATCGTGCTTGCCGCCTGTTCACCTTCTGCGGACTTTTAAAATACTGGAGGTTCTGATGGTCTGTCAGAATCTCGAACGTCTCCCGTGCGCCCATCAAGAGCGATCGCCACTCCTCGAGTGCGAGCATGATCGCGAGCATCTCTTTGTCGTAGATCTCGTAGTTGCGCTCCGTCTCATTGAGGCCGTGGGATTGGAACGCCACCGGGCGCCACCCCCCCTCTTGCTCCTGACTGAGCACAGCTCCCGTCGCTCCCTCCGACGCGTCGGCTTCCAGCCGGAATTTCCCGTGATCCGTGGGAAGCGCCAAGACCGCGTCTTCGGCAATCCGGTCCTTAAGCTTCTGGAACGCGGATTTTTGTTCCTCTCCCCAGGAGAAGCCTTCTTTTCCGGTAAGCCGCGTAAGCGGCTTCGCTACCTCGCTGTAGCCACGCACGAATCTCCGATAGAAGTTCGTGAATCCCAAAAACGCCTGCACCTGCTTGAGGTTCTTGGGTTCAGGCCACTCGGTGATGCCACGGATCTTAACAGGATCCATGCGCATTGAGTTGTGGCCAATAATAACGCCGAGATACTCGATCTCGGACTTCTCGAAGTCGCATTTCTGGGGTTTTAGGAATAATTGATTTTCCTGGAGTATATCTAATACTCGTTTAACAATAATACGGTGCTCCTCCAGGGTGTCCGTGAAGATAAGGATATCGTCGAGGTAGACAATGACTTTTCCCTCGTTTATGAGCTCGCGAAGGATGTCGTTCATCATTGTTTGGAAAGTGGCGGGCGAATTGGTAAGCCCGAAGAACATGACCAGCGGTTCGAACAAGCCGCGATTGGTCCGGAATGCTGCCTTCCACTCATCTCCCTCTTTGATTCGAATATTATTATATCCCCACCGAATATCCAATTTGGTGAAGATCTTTGCACCTCGAAGCTTGTGTACTAGCTCCGAAATAAGCGGTAAGGGATAACGATTCTTGATCGTCATCTCGTTTAATTTACGGTAATCCTGTACCGGTCGAAGGCTTCCATCCTTCTTTTTAATAAAAAAGAACGCCGAGGCCATCGGCGACTTGGACGGCCGGATGCGTCCCGATTGCAAGTTCTCCTCCAGGAACTTGGTCAACTCCCCCTGCTCGTTCACCGACAACGGGTAAATCTTGCAATCTACAGCCTTTGATCCTGGCTTGAGTTCGATGGCATGATCCCATGGACGCTTCTCCGGCAGTTTGTCAAACGACTCCTTGGCGAACACCTTGATGTATTCGCGATACTGCTCCGGGACGGCGTCTTCCGTCATCTTCTGCTTCTCCACATATGCCTTCTCCGCCATCTGCTGAGCCTGCGTCCCCTTCATGCGCAAGTCCACGTGTTCCGCGAAATCAACCATCAAGATTGATTCGCCCTCCTCGAGGGGTTCTTTTTCACACCCTTCGGCAGCTTCGTTGCCGGTCATGTTGCACTCCGGAGGGCAACGGTTGAATTTAATTGTCTGGCCTCGCCAGTCGATTGTGGGGTTGTGTTTAAACAACCAGTCATAACCAATAAACATTCTGGCCTTCCCGAGGCCCGTGACAAGGAACCGCATCCGTTCTTGATGCGCTCCGATTCCCATGATCAACTCAGCGTAATGAGTGATCCGTCCGCCCACATTCTCGGAGCCATCTGCATTCCGAGCAATGATCTTCTGATCAAGCTCCTTGAGCTCGAAGCCCTCGGCCTTGGCGTAGGCCCGGTCAATACACGTGGTAGTGCATCCGTTGTCCAACAACAGCCTTGATCCGGCGTGTTTTCCCTGTGTCGAGTGACGTCAACTCGACTGGAACCAGCATCTCGTGCTTGCTCCGTTGCTTCTGGAACTCCCGGAGCTCCTGTGACAGGTGATCTTCGTTGATCCCCATCGCACGTCGTGCGAGCCACTTCGCGGCTTCAAGCTTCTTAAGCCCGAACGGAATCCGCGTGTGCTCCGGTGCTTTCGGCACCTCTGGCGCTTCCTCCTCTTTCGAGGATTGAGCCATCGCAGCTGAGCTGCCCTTTTTCTCCGCACTATTTTTCTCACTGGTTTGGGTTCCAGGGGCCTTTTTGTTCTGAACGGTTTTTGATAAGGTACATATTTTTTGGGGTTTTTCTACAGACTCTACTACTTTATTGTTCTTAGTACGTAAAGCGGTGCGTTTCTCTATATATTTTACAAATTCATTCTCGGAAATTGGGTCTACAGAAAGTACAGTGTATTTATTGTTCATAATGTTCGTGGGGGAAGGGGGCGCCGGGTCGGCCATGACCGGGGCCCTCTTTAAAAATCCTGGCCGTATTTGGCCCACGCTTGTTCAAAAAGGAATTTAAAGTCCTCCTTGGACATATCGTCAGTCCGCAACGAGCGGACATTGATCTTTCTGCGCTCCCGGCGCGGTTTCGGGCACTCCCGTGCCATGTGGCCCTCCTGACCACAGTTGTAACACTTGAAGGCCGAGGCCATCGTCTTGGACGCATCAACGTCCATCGGCACTGGCACCCCGGGCGCCGGTTTGTGCGCCAAGTACGGTGCGCTCCCCTTGGTATTACCGGCAGGGGCAGCCGGGATCTTTGCCGGGACCCAAAAGTGGGTGCCGGTCTTCTGCTGTGCCTGGTGCAGCTTGTTCCGCTCGAGGATGCGATTGATGGTCATCATCCTCTTTTTCAACCCGGAGTAATTCTCCGGGATTTCGATTCCACCAGCGTAAAGCTGGTCTCGGACTTCCTGGTTGACCAGGTTCTCCAGGTTCTCGCACAGGAACCGGTCGTGGTCCCCGTACTGGTTCTGCGGGCTGTATCCCGCTTCCTCGGCATTCAACTCGAAGGCCTGGATGAAGTCGCCTAAGGACGACTTCCCTTGCCTCGTGGTGGTGAGGCGAATGTAGGCCAGCTGGCTCACATTCTGGTCCTTGAAGGTCCCCGCTAGGGCCTCCAAAAACATCTTGAGTGTGTAGCCTTTCGGCAACACCTCATCTCCGAACTGGTCCTCCCTGAGGACTGTCCTGCGCCAGTTGCGCGCCCAAAGGGATGCGGGGCAGGCGCTGCCATCGCTGCTGCCAAGCAGCGAGATCGTGAAGGCGATCTTTGCCTTCTGGGAGGGGAACTCCTCGCCGTAGGCCCACATGTAATTCTTGAGGGCCTCAATCCAAGTGTTCCACTTGGATTTGTCGTTGCCGTCAAAGATGAACGGCGTCTTGGCGAGGGTGATTTTTGAGGAACCAGTCCTCGGGGTGGGAGACGTGAAGTGGATGGGGGCGGCGGGTCTCGAGGGCATCCCGTAGACAGGGGAGCCTTGTTCAGGGGTTTGCGGCAATGGCCGAGGCGGTGATGCCGGGTAATCGGCTGGTTGGTCCGTCATCGGGACCGGCTGCCCTGTGGGATACACAAGGCGGGGTGATGGGGATCCGGCATTGCTGGACATGGCGGCGGGATCCGGGAAGCTGTGGAACAGCTGGGATGCGGTTGGTGGTGCGAGCGACTGCTCGACTTCGGATTCGGACGGGGTAAGGGATGGTAGCGGCGCAGGAAGTGCGCGAGGGATGACAATGGGATTTAGGGGAGCGGGGTGTCTGGGGTTGCGATAAACTCGCGGCGAGTCGATGTGTAACGGCGTCGAATGGAACGGGTTGGGTGAGCGGAGCGAAGGCGGGAGTCGGGGTAGGTCGTATAGCGAAGTAGTCGCTGGTGGTGGTGGGGATGGGCTGGGTGAGCCCGAGGGTGCGCGAAACGTCGCGGCTTGTTCGATTCCGCACGAGGCGGGTGGTGGGGTTCGAAGCGGTCTCTTGCGAATAGAACTATCCCGGGTCTTCTACGACACCCCCGGTGATAGCGAGGTAGTCCTCCCCGAAGGTTGAACTAGCACTCCTGCGACTGTCTTAGTGCTGGGACGGACTCAACGTTTCCCGTAGCACGACGTCTGTCTATTTTAAATGGACCGCACACGAGGGGCGCTGCAATTGTTTTACGTCGGTGTGGACGACGTGAATGGTGGGGAGGGGAGTGTGGAACTTCAGATACGAGAGAACCAAGTAGAGGTAAGAAATGACGACTGCGAAGTGCAGTGTCGAGTGGGTAGAGTTTTTGTGCAAGGAGTGCACGGGGAGGGTGAGGAAAGGAGGTCGGGGTGGGGCGGTACGAGGGTAAGAAGGTGAGTCTTTTATTATGTCACAGTCAAGGCTTGCGTCCAACTCTACAAGAGAGTGGATTGGGAGGTGCAAGTGATCTCGAAAAGATGATCGAATAAAAGACTAAAGAACTACAAGTGAATAGCTACTCTACTTATACTGTTTGTCGAACCGTGTGAACTTAAGTAGCTAAGTATATAATACAATGAGGTTACCAGGCGAATCGTGATTGGAGACGTCAAGTGTCAAGTGTCAATACTAAATATAGTTCATGGAAACGACTATTGTGTTCCGTTGCCGTGTGATCTTTAGCCAGCAAAGTCCTCCCACGTTATGCCATCGGCGTGAAGCGCTCGTGCAACAAGCGCTGGGGTCACGTGCTCATCGATCGGTGTTGGAGCGATTAGATTGGAGTCAAATCGTGACAGATGGCGTGCGTAATTTGCAGTTGTGACTTCCCAAGGACTTATTGTCCTGTTGCGTTCTGTGCTTTATGTTTTCTGAAGGCGACACTTTGATGTTACGAATGAGAACAGGCAACTGTGTGCATGTTTCGTTTCAGACGGGTTTCGGTACCCCTGATGGTGTGCGTAATTTGCAGATGTGACTGCCAAAGGACTTCTTGTCCTGTTGCGTTCTGTGCTTTATGTTTTCTGACAGGCGACGCTTGACTTTACAGATGAGAACAGGCAACCGTGTGCGTGTTTTGGTTCAGATGGGTATCGGCACCCTAGATGGCGTGTTTCGGATGGTCCGAAATGGGCTTCAGTACCCAAATTCGGCGTGATTACGTAACGATCAGATGTGCGTCGTGTTCTGGCGAGCTCTGTGCTTATGTTTTCTGACAGATCACTCTTAATTCGTAGTGGCGGCGGGTCGGCCGGTGACTTTGAGCAGAACTTAGGTGCTTAAAACAACAAAAGTTGTTATTGGCAGAGAAATTTGAAGGGGGAAAAGTGTCTTTACTATCGAAAAACATCGTCCTTATATACTATTCTAGATTTCCTAATCGAGCTATTTTCCCACTCCAATGTCAAGTCATATTCTCTCTGACTCTTACGGGACTTCCAGGTTTCAACACTGCCTTCATTTTTCTGACTCACGTCTGACTTCTTATGACTTGAACTTCTTCGATAGCCTTCTTGTGATGGCCTACGCTTGCCGCGGTTTCATCAGCATCAATATTTGATCGGGCGTTGCCTATTCGGGTTCAGCTGTTGTTTTCGCGGGACTCCTGGTCTGTATCAAGTATAACGTAGGTTGGATATGGCTGCCCGGGTGCTTCCTTTGGTAGTATAGGTTCTGCACACTTCAAAAATGGTGTAATAATATTTGCCATCGCTGCCGATAGATGCCGGACATGCCGATCAGCAGCTGATCACGGATCAGTGATCATGTGATCCGACCGGGTTGTTCCGAGGGAAAAATCAGATATCGAAAAGTATTGTTTTTGTAATGTTCTGCCTCCCGTTTCGAAGGGAGGCTGACAACGAGAAGAAGCAGGACAATTACAAGACAAAAGAATCAAAGCTGCGAGATATCATCTACCAAACAATCAGTGCTACGTGGTTCACCCAAGTCAAGGACGAGCGCACTGCTGCAGATGCCTGGAACCGACTCGTTCAACTAAACGAGAACCAGGGTGACATGGTCCAAATGTCCGTACTCACCAAACTGCAGCAGATGCGTTGCGATGAAGACAGCAACCTGCACAAGCATCTGATGGAGATGTCGAAGCTCAAAGACGTACTCCTCAAGGGCGGTAATCCACTGTCCGACCTCCAATTTGCCGCATATATCCGAGCGTCCATCCCCGAGCACTATCAAACCCTCCTTACCACCATCACTACAGCCGCATGCTTATCAGTTTCACCACGTCCTGTAAACAGTGCCCTACTCATACAGGAGCTGACGAACAAGTGGTTGAGCCGGAACATCGACAAACATATTGATCGCGAGAACGAGAACTCGGCGATGTCGGCAGCGGCAAAAGCAAAGGGTAAAAAGGGTGGGAAGAAGAATGCAAATAAGGATGAGCGCTGTTCGAACTGCGACATCAAAGGTCACACGAAGGCTGGATGCTTTGCGGACGGCGGCGGGAAAGAGAAGGACCAGCCCGCTTGGTATCTCAAAAACCTAGAGGCCAAGAAGGGAAAGGGTAAAGAGAAGGCAGCGGCGGCAGAAAATCCCGAAAATGTTGCATTATTCATTGGTCTACCGGACGACGATGACTATGAAAATGCGGCGTTGACCACGGTGGTGATCGGCCTCCCAGATGACAACGTCCAGGAGACTGTTGCGTTGAATGTCTCATCAGACTTCTGCGATGAAACCGGGGAGACTGAAGCCAATGCCGCAACTCTGACCGCCGGCTGCGACATGATCGTCGATGGCAGCGCCACCCGTCACTTTTCGCCTGACCGGGAAAACTTCTCCAATTATAAAGAAATCCCACCAGTACCCATCCGCGTTGCAGACGGCAGAAGCTTCGACGCGATCAGCAAGGGAGACTATAATACCTATTTTCCAATGGGTGTCAACCAAAAACCGACACGCGCGACGCTAACAAACACTTACTACTCTTCAAATATGGCTTACACCCTAATTTCTGTCAGCACACTCGACCGCGCCGGCTATTCCGTTCACGTCGAGGACGCGATCTGCATGATCATGACCCCCAAACCAACATGCAAACCAATCGCGAAGTTCCTGATGGTTCGCGGCCTCTATCGCGCAATCCGATCAGAAAAGATCGCACAAATTGGCGAAACCGCTTACCTCACATCGCACCAACTAACCATCTTCCAATTCCATCGGCTGATGGGCCACGCAGACTAAAACACATTAATGCGGGCAGTTAAAGAGGGCACAATAACGGGCATCAAGCTCGACATGTCTTCTAAACCCCAATTTTGTGAGGTATGTGTGCAAGTGAAGGCGGCGCGATTGCCGATCCCACGGGTCGCGACAAGCGAAGGGCCGAGCGAGTACGGTGGCAAGGTGGTGGTTGACCTAAAAGGCCCGATGTCAGTACAATCAATCAGCGGTGCCCGCTACGCGATGACACCCATGGATTTATCCATGCATGAAGAAAAAGCCTATTTTCTCAAGCTAAAATCCGAAGCGCTGGAAAAATACAAGAAATACGAAGCCTGGGTGAAAGTTCAGCACGGGGGGACCATTGTCAAAGTGCTGGGATCAGATGGAGGGGCAGAATTCACCTCGAAAGAGTTATCCGACCATTTGGAGAAAGGGGGAGCAGTTCGCCACCTAACGGTCCATGACACACCAAGCGAGAACGGTGTTTCGGAACGAGCACAGCGCACGCACATCAAACAAGTCCGTGCGATGCTGATTCAATCCGGGATGCCGAAATTCTTGTGGGCCAAAGGCTGGCTGCACTCCACATGGCTACGCGATCGGTCGCCGACGTCCGCGCTACCCAATCATATCACCCCAAATGAGGCAGCGACAAAAAAGAAACTTAACCTATCGAAGCTGTTGACCTGGGGAACTCCGATTTGGGTCAAAATCAAAGGCACGAAAGACTTCGAAGTACAAGCAACCGAAGTGTGATTCATGGGCTACGACAAGCAAGCGAAGGGTCTCCGAGTCTACTGGCTGGGTAAGCGAAGGGTAACGGTTGAGAGGGACATGTATTTTGACAAGAAAACAGCCATGGAGCCTGGCACTGCCTCGATCGAGGGGGAGTGGGATGATGACAATGATCTCACTACTCCCGAGGCTCTGAGTGCTCCAAACGCGTCGAAAACACCCTCGAAAGGCGACGAAGGGACGGGGAATCAACAAATGGAGGGACTCACCGATACCGTCGAGCCTCCAATCCCCGAAAATCTTCGCCAATCACCCTCTCCCAAACCTAACCCTGTGCCAATACAAGAGGCTCCTGCGCCTGTTGCGCCCGCACCACCACCTCCACACGCCCGTAAATCACGAAGCAACGGCCTGATTGAGCCCGAGGCGAATACGGGACGGGGCCAGTGAACCGCTGCCAGAAGACCGCCTGGATTCTACCACAAACTCAATGAGGGAAAAGCCGGCGCGGCGGAACTTGGCATGGAGGATTTAGCAATGTTGTTCCAGATTCTGGAGGTAGAGGAGAGCGACTGCGACATCCAGCTGAACGTCAAGGTGACGGCGTTTTGCACACAGGTTGTAGAGTTTGCGATGGTTACAGAGAACATGCCAATCAGTTTACGTGAAGCGCTCAAAGGGGATGATGCCAAATATTGGCTGCCGGCGGCTCAAGCCAAGTTCACTCAACTCGAAAAACTCAACACTTGGGACATTGTCGTAGCTCCGCCAGGGGCAAATATTATCTGGTGCCCTTACGTCCTCACTATCAAGCGCGATGCCTTCAATGAACTCCTGAAACACAAAATTCGACTGGTCGCAAATGGGAAAACCCAAGTATACGGCATCAATTTCACCGATACTTATGCGCCCGTCGTTCGGCACGCCACTCTGCGAGTCCTTCTCACCATTGCCACTACCAACAACTGGGAAATCCATCAGGCTGACGTCAAAAATGCGTACCTCAATGCGCCCCTTGACGAAACAATTTATATGGCAATCCCAGAATTCTACGAATAATTCAGCTCCAAACCTCTCCCCTCTGTTTCACCTGGACAATGACTCATCTGTAAGCTCAAAAAGAGCTTGTACAGCACAAAACAAGGTGGCAGAAGCTGGTATATCAAACTGCGCGAGACGTTCATCTCGCTCGGCTACTCAGTTCTTCAAGCCGACCAAGCCGTGTTTATCAGCCGAGACAAGTCCACCATCGTCACGTCTGCTACCAATGACTTCACCATGATCGGCAAGACAGTCGCAGATGTCAGCCGTATCAAACAACAGCTCCACGAACATTTTGAGACTGTCGACCTCGGGGAAATTAATTGGTTACTTGGTATTCACATCCAGCGCAACCGTAGAACCAAGACCATCACCCTGAGCCTGACTGCATATATTGAGCAGATTCTAGCTCATATGGGCATATCCGACGCTGCTCCGTGTCTCATCCCGATGGAGCCCAGTGTTGATCTCACTTTGGATTCACCTGCGGTTTTGTCGCAAGTTCTCACGAGCTCAGAAACGGCTGAATACTGCAAGGGCATTGGCTTCCTGATGTATGCAACCATTACCCATTCCAAGATCACTTATCATGTCTCGAACCTTTCCCAATATATGCACACACCTCGCACTATGCATATGAAGGTTCTCCGATGTGTTTTCAAATATCTCTCGGGTACGTGCCATCACAGCCTCGTCCTCAGCGGTTCAGATCTGACGCTAAACAGATATTCCGATGCGGATTGGTCCTCACATTCGGATCATCATTCCATTTCTGGTTATGCATTCTTCCTTGGAAACAGTCTCGTCGATTGGAGTTCTAAAAAGCAACCCTTGGTCACACTTTCTAGCACAGAATCTGAATATGTTGCGCTCACACATGCAGCCAAAAATCCTCTGTGGCTCCGGAAGCTTAATGAGCTCTCCATCCCAATTCTGCGCCCGACAACTCTTTTCTGTGACAATCAAGCTGCCATTACTCAGACCAAAGACGGTTCTTTCCATGCTCGCACCAAACATATCGACAACCGTTTCCATTTCATCCGCCAGACTGTAGTCAACCGTGATGCGACGATAATCTATTGCAACACCAATGACATGATTGCTGACATCTTCACAAAGTCGCTCTCACGTCCGAAGTTCACGCACTTCCACGAACTACTCGGTGTTCTCGAGCACCCCGCATCGGCGTGAGGGGGAGTGTTGAGATCCAGAGAGTCAGAGGAAAGTGTTACATTGTACCTGTTTATTTCAAAAGTTTCCGGTGTACTAATACTGGCCATTGTCCAAATATTTGGGTCTCAGTTTTGCTTTCGACACATTGCTGAGATCGTGAGTCTTCATACTTCGCTAGTTCGTTCTTACTCACTGTAGTTTAGTATTCCGATTCTCTTAGGTACTTCAAGCTGAGTTTTGCTTTTGACGCATTGCTGAGATCTATTCTGATTCTCTTAGTCTGTACTCAAATCTCGTAGCTGGTCCCATTCGAATCTTCACAGATACCAAGTGTTTGCTTGTGATGGTCATGCCGGAAGACGGCGTTGTTGGTTTTCAGGGATTCAAAGCCACATAGCATGCGTCCGCAGAATTGGGAGTCCTCAGACACGGCCTTGAACTCGGTGGGATCTTGCTCATCTGAGTTGTGGTGGTTGGATGGGCTGTCTGTGTGAAGGAGATGAACCGCGCCAACAGGAGGTTTATTGCCTCGGCCCCCATATCTCTCTTCCAACATGGGTGCAGGCAGGCTGCTGCAAATTCAATGATAAGTTACAGCAGCCTTGCACACACAATTGATGTGAGCAAATGCATCCCAGGTCATTGCTTGCATATTGCATGCTTTGGTGATACCCTGGCCGTTGTATGGCACCCAGGCGTCCATAGCTGGGTCCCACTTCTGCCTGGGAAAAAAAGAAGCTTTCTCGATTTCAACGGCGTTGCATACAAGCAAGGAAACGGGGCCGCGGTCGCTTTCCGGAAGAAGGGCAATGACCAATGGCCAGCAAATCATGGCTCGCCAAGAGCCAAGAATCGATTTCTGGCCATGGATTAAGTACATACATCCAGTTGAATGCAGGGGGAAGGAGAGCAGAAGAAAGAGGCAGCATGCATCCTGAGTAGGGTCGACAGAAGCAACACATTGACCCGGAGTTGGCTGAGGAGTGATTAAATCTGTCCTGTGGATACACAGGATAGATAATCATTGGAAATCCATGGCATAACTCCGGCCATCAATTTGTACACAAAACTCAATCCTTGAACTCAACCACTGCCATGCAAGCACTCCAACCCTCAACCCACCATTGTGTCTTCGCACCACAACCGTCTGTGCCTTTGCAATGCAGCACAACTCGAACATCTGTGTCTTTGCACCACAGATCCGTGTGTCTTCATACCACATGGAAGTTCAACTTCACTGGCGGTCAGGACAACCTTGAATACTTGTGGGTGCTATGCATACACATTTTCCTTTGGAGACAACACTTTGACAGTCCATACAACCACAAAGGATGCCGCAGCAGTGTCCGAGGGCATAGATTTACTGAGATACTTAAATCCGGATGGTATGTCCGGTACCTATGGCATATTCCTGACACTAATTATTGACAGAAAAGCTGCGTGCATTTGATGGACGAGTCGCTGCTCATGTCTGCATTGTGGGTTCCTCCAGCTTTATCACTTCCAACACCCAATATATCCCTGGTTTCCCCCAATGGTTCCCTGACAAGATCTTCCTCCACCGGGACATGTGCTTCAGTCCTGATGACCCCACAATATGGCTGCAGGAATACATCACACATTTCTGCCACCTTGGAATCCCAGCTGCACCAATTTTCTGTAACCTGAAGCAGGATGAAGTCTGATTTGCGGACTGGGGAAACTCGATCTGGAGTGGTCCAGTGTCAACAATGGTCCTTGGGTCAACCTGTCTGCGACCAAGCACAACAGAACCGCAAGTCCTAGCCCAGGTGTTGAGAGGAACTGGCTGTTCGTGGTGCACATACGAACGGCCGACAACTGAGGATCACTCCCAGGAGTAGTTCAAGCAGAGGTTAGATGGGATCCTGCTCACCAGGATACCGGAAGAAGCTTAAGCGAGATCAGACAAGAGAATTTAGACCCTTTACGGGAGTCGTCATTGAGGGAAGGTACTGTAGCTAGCATACAAGAGAGAGAGATTGTGGTACGAGAGAAAGAGCGGGAAGCTGATGTAAGTAGATGTTTGTCCGTGTGTAAGCTAGTGTAAGTAATCGGCAGGATTACACCCCTCCCCTCCCTGAAAAATCGAGCATACTTCGGAGCAAGAGAACCAGGGGGGGGGGGAGAGGGGCAGGGGGGGAAGATTAGTGTCCAGGGTTTGGGTCCGGCCTGTTGATTTCTCCAAGCCAACGGTCAAGTGCAGCACAGTCTCGGAGTTCTCGGCCAGGAAGCCAACACAGGTCTTCTTCGCCATGGCCGGCCCAGCGTACCAAATATTGGCGTCCCACGCCGTGCTTGCGTTCGTCAATTATTTCGTCCACAACCCATTCTTCTTCGCCTCGTTCGGTGATGATCGGGCTGGGGCGGGGCAACTCGCGCTCAGGGAATAGTGTTACATCGTTTTCGATGTACGGCTCAATTTCGGAGGTGTGGAAAATGGGAAAGACACCTGGTTGCGCGCTCATGTCCAACGTAACCGTGGAACATTCCTTGTGGACTGCGGTGATTGTATACGGCCCGTCGAACCTGGGCATGAATTTAGCGCAACAGCCTTCCTTTTTCCGAAGGTAGAGGGTGCGGCAATGTTCGGTTGTCAACTTTACGTGTTAGCCAACCTTAAAGGGAGGGTCGGCCTTGCGGTCCTTATTTGCGTTTGTGGCTTGGGTGAATTCCGCTGCTAGGAGGGTGTCTTGTGCGTCGAGGATGTCATGCTGGATGCGGGAAATTATGTCCGCGGCGGCGACATCTTCAGCTTCGACGCCCAAGTCGGGTGTGACGATTGGAGGTATGACGCGTGGAGAGCGGCCGGTCTTAAGCTGGAAGGGTGAATATCCCGTAGACTTGTTGATTGTGTTCATTATGTGGAAGCGGACTTGGGGCAGGGCCCGGACCCAACCACGTTGGTTGCGGGCGGCATGAAAACAGAGGCACTGGTTTAGTGTCTTGTTCGTGCGTTCGCTCGACCCATCCGTTTCGGGGTGGAAGGCCGTAGACAGTTTCAGTTTGACGCCCGTCAATTTGTGGAGGGCTTTCCAAAATTTGGACACAAAAATTTTGTCACGGTCGGAAATGATCTCAAGCGGCAAGCCGTTCTCGCAGTACCATTTGTCGAAGAACACAAGGGCGAAGGCGTCAGCCGTTATGCTGGTACGGGTTGTGGCAAGTTCGACGTCTGCGCCGAGGCGATTGGTAAATGTAGCGAT
The DNA here is from genome assembly GCA_029378255.1 of Mycena rosella. Taxonomy (NCBI): domain Eukaryota; kingdom Fungi; phylum Basidiomycota; class Agaricomycetes; order Agaricales; family Mycenaceae; genus Mycena; species Mycena rosella. The sequence goes on along the minus strand of JARKIE010000034.1, from coordinate 302,543 downwards.
GAAGTTGTAGCCTTCCTCTTCAGGTAAGGGGCCCACAAAGTCAATCACGACGGAATCGAGGCGAGCGTCTGGAACGGGCAAGGGATGAAGGGGTCCCGAAGGTTTGCTAGTTGTTGACTTGTTATGTTGGCACTCGGGACAGGAGGGAATGTAGGCCGTCTCGAGGTCCTGGCACATATTTGGCCAATAGTAGGCGTTGCACAGTGCTTCTCGAAGCCGAAATGGCCGAGTGAGTCATGGGCCAGGCGGTAAAGCCGTTCGCAAATGTGGCCAACTCAGGGTATCAGCAGGCGGTCGGCGATATACCAAAGTCTGCCCTTGTTGACGAGTCCTGAGATGCTGTCGGTAACGGACTCAAACTTGGCGCACCACGGGTCGCTTTCATAACCCTTGCCGATGGAATCGACCAGCTCGTCATTCACGGCAATGGACATGATGGTGCACAGTGGGTCTGCAGTGTCTCAGATGCACGTGGCTGTGAGGCAGTGTGCTGCCATGAGGGGTGAGTTCGAAACTGGGCCAACGAGGGATGCAATCACGTCGCAGTCATCGTCACAGGGTGGGTTGGCGTGCAAGTCAGCCTTGGTGCTGTCGTCGAACTCAGTTCTCGAGAGGGCGTCGGCCACGGAGTTGGCCTCGCCCTTGACATATATGATTTTTGTGTCAAATTGCGACATGAACTCCATCCAGCGTGCCTGTCGGCGCGACAAGTCTTGCTGGGAATGGAAGTTCTCGAGAGTCTGGTGGTCTGTGTAGATGTGTATGGTGCTCCCAATCAAGTCCGCGCGCCACTGGCGCAGGGCGCGAATGATTGCCAGGAGCTCCTTTGTGTGTATGGGGTAATTGAGCTCTGCACCCTTGAACGTCCTTGAGTTGAAGGCGGCGGGACGGGCGGTTTCCCAGGTTTCACCGAAGGAAAGTACGGCGCCAGAGCGTTTATCGCTTGCGTCGGCTGTCACAAAAATCTTATTTGATTCCATGTTTTCGTGGTCAATGGTGGTCAGGCAATCTGCGCTAGTGACGATTGCTTTGATCTGGTCAAACACAAATTGGTGTTCAGGGCCCCATTCCGGGAAATTTTTATCAGCCGCTTTTGTCGTGAGTTGATGTAGCACCTCGGTGTGGTCCGCGAGATTCGGCAAGAATTGTGCAACATATCGCACTAGTCCCAAGAAGGCACGTACGTTCGTTGAAGATTTAGGCCTGGGCCAGTTGGTGATGCGTTTAACCTTGCTCTGGTCGGGTTCAATGCCCCATTGGGAAATTTGGTGCCTGAGGAAAATTATCTTGTTGCAAAAGAGTTTTGTTTTGTTTTTGTCGCAATACAAGGAGTGTTTCTGAAGGGCGTCAAAGATGGTTTGCACATGTTTTGCATGTTCCTCTTCGGTTTGTGACCAAATCACAATGTCGTCGAGATGTACCTGGCAAATCTTGCCTATGTGTTCCCGGAGAGCAGCCGTCACACGGCACTGTTGAATAGCAGGCGTGTTTCATAAGCCTTGTGGCATGACTGTCCACTCGTACAGCCTGAGCGGGGTGCTGACAGCGGTGTAAGGAATGGAGTCGGGGTGTAGGCGGGTCTGAAAGAAGCTATCCGTGAAGTCAATTGTAGTCCAGATTTTGCCCTTAGCGCAATCTGCGAGTATGTTGTCGACGCGGGGTAAGGGAAATACATCGTGCACGGTGTTAGAATTAATGATACAGAAATCATTCACCCAGCGCAGGAGGACAACCTTATCGGCTTTTGGGATGAGGAAGGCGGGGGAAGCAAAGGAGGAATTGGAAGGGCGTATTCTGCCTGCTTCAAGATGTTTTTGTATAGGAGTTTGCCAAGCGTCCTTATATTTACGTGGACTCTGATAGCTGCGTTTAGAAAGTGTCTTGTAAGCGTCCTTGATTTTAATTTCGCAAAGTACGTCCGTTGGTAGGTTGTCAACGTGAGGTATCGACTCGAAGATTGGTCTGTATTCAGCCTTGATTGAATCACCCAGTTTCTGGAGGCGCTCGAGCTCGGCGAGAGTGTCGATTCATTCGCGTACAGTGGCTGTTATATCCTGAGCCAGAGGGAGGAAGGACTCGGAGCCCGCAGGGGTCCGGTCCGGCACAAGTCCGAAAACTGGAGACCGGAACGGGACCAGAGTCCAAAGATGTCGGCTATTCTCGCAAGCACCACAGCTCAGAAGGGTGTGCGACAGTCTGGCATCCAAGCCGAGACAAACAGAGGGACAGATACTCCATGGCGTATAGCCAAGCCAATAGGGGCTACTCCGAAAATGGCGATCCGGTCGGAGCCCTGCTCCCGGAAGAACTCCGAAATCAAACGGAAGGTCCGCAAATACAATCCAGGGAAGATAGATGAGAATCGGAGGAGCGTGGGAACCGGAGGTCCGGAGGTCGGAGGTCAGAGGTCGGAGATGGAGTGGAAGTCAAGACGGAGGATGAAGAGGACGTCCGGAGGTTTGGTGCAACTCCGAAGTCGAGCCAAAGACAAGATGGTGAAGTGGTCTCAGCCCATGAGAGGAAACATGGAAACAACATTAATTTTACAGCTAAAGTACATGAGGATATTGAAGTGTATTTATACTAAGTCCATTATTGTTAACCTAAATAAGGTAAATGTAACGTGACCAAAAGCATAACAATAAGCGAGAGTCCATATATGGACACAGAAGTTAGCTGAGTAAGACAAGACAATAAACAAGAATTTGAGAAGATTGGATAAACGGATAAATGGGAAAACACTTAGTAATATGTGATAGAGTAATATGCCTGATGGTCCGAGACCATCTGAGCCAGCTCCGAACCGGTCCGAAGGTCCGAAATCCAGAGGACAGAAGGGGAGGACCGAAGATGAAGCAATAGACGGGAAACGCTCAGTAATCTTTCATTGCGTGAAACCCGAGATGCGACAGAGCTCCGAAGGTCTCGGAGGACCGGAAGCGGAGTGTGACCGAAGTGTGACCGGAGGTATCCGAGCCCAAGTGCACAGATATAACAGTGGCGATGACATCGATCTCGTGGACGGCCTTGAAAAGGTTTGCGTCTGTGAGTTTTTGTAGGCGCTCGGCACAAACAGTCCGCAGCTCCTCAGCCAGCAGCTTGTGGTCTGATCTCGTCTTGTCAAGACGTTCACAGAGCTTAGGCGGAGGCGGGGGAGGAGGGCTCGCACATACAGGGTCAAGAAGATTATAATTTGTACGTTTATCAATTACAGTTCAGTTGGCGTGGTCGACGACAATGCAGTTACGTGTAAGGAAAGGCAGTCCCAAGATGACTGGTGCACAAAGATTTGGCGCAATCAGGGCGCGTACAGTACAAGTCTTGTAAGAAAGGTCGTCCGAGAGAGCTCGGAAATGGACGTATTCGTGCAGGGTAATGGACGTGGGCGATTCATCTGTATTGAGTGCGACGGGGATAGCAACAAGCTTGTGGAAGGGGCGGCGACAGAGAGCGAGACGTTTGACGAGATCGTCGAAGATCAGGACTAGGTGCGAGCCATTATCAATCAGCTCGCGTACGTTAATGGGTAGGTTTGACATGGGGCCTTCCATACGGAAGTCCCAGTACAAATGCGGCTCACTCACAGCAGTGGAATCAATGCTATCGTCGGCATCCTCGATGTTGGCGAAACCCACAGCAGCGACGGGGGCGGGCTTGGTCTTCACGCCGTACTTGGTGCGGAGGTCGGGGGTGAGAGCAGCGGCAGCGGTGTCGACGGAGGCCTGGGTCACCGGTCTGTAGTTGGTCGGGGCGGGCCACGCACACGTCTTGTCTTGCGCATCACCATGCCCGACGAAGGGGAGATGGCAGCGCGTGCACCCGGCATTGGCGGTGAGCAAGTCGCACTCCTCCTCGGTAAGCTTGGGGCAGCGCTTGCCGCCACCAGCGTTCGAGGTGGAGGGGGCAGAGCCGCCAGACGTTGAGGGCGGCACATTCTCGTTGTTCTTGTTGCTCTTGGAGCGGCGCTCGTCGGCGGGGAGGGGGCAATGGTCACGTTGTTTCGCGGACGCCTCTGCGATCTCGGTGAGGTGCTGGAGGTTCTGGATGTGGGTATTGTCCTTGCGCTTCACTATGTCAACCCACTTCTTGTAGTCTTTCTCGTCTGCCGCCTTCCCGTCGTCGGAAAGGTCGTCGGCGAGGTCTGTGAGCATGTTGGACTCCAGGAGTGTGCGGACGTGGGCACTGTCAAGGTGGGACGGGGTGTTGATCAAGAGCGAGTTGGAGCGTTCGACAGCTGTGACAAAGGCGAGGAACATCTCAGGCTTTGCTTGTTTGCAGTTCTGCATTTTCTGTTTGATCGTGCGCTCCCAATTCGTGGGAAGGAGACGCTCGCGAATCTCGGCCATGAAGGCCCTGAAGGTCAGGACAATGGCGGCGATGCACGCGTCATTGTTGTCAAGCCACGTTGTGATGTGGTAGTCCCTAAAGCAGCCTGTAACGTTCGCAACCTGTTTGTCGGTGGCAACCTCCTTCAGGGAGAAGTAGTTTGCGCAATGCACCTCGAGCTGGCGCAGTTGGCCCTGTGTCGTCTCGCCTTCGTGGAGGAGTGGCAGCTTGGTGGCGGGGAGATCGAGTGTAGCGGCGCTGGACGCGGACATGGTGTGGGGGCGGGAAGGGATGTCGGGTGATGAGTCTGAGTCGTAGGAGGGCACAGAGACGTGGGGCGGGGTTGCTATTGTAATTGGCATGGTGGTCGTGATGATGGGAGTCAAGGGTGATGAAGAGCACGTGGAGGAAGAGCGCGTGGGTGGTGGGGACGGAGAGCGCGGGTGTGAGTCGGCGGCGGTGGCCTGTCCACGGGTAACGAGAGAGTGGGGGATTGAGGGTTGACGGCCCGCCAGGTTGATTACGTGGCACTTTTCCTGCATGGTGTTGCTGTTGGATGTGTTAGGAAGGGTTTCCCTGGACATCACAAAGGTGTAGGGGTGGGGTTGTGGGTGCGTGTGGGTGGTTGTGGGTGTTTGCTGGAGCCAAGAGACCGCGTGGGTATGCACATCATCAAGGTGCGAGTATGGGTGATGCGCGTAGGCTGGTAGCGCTGAGTGAGCTCAGGCTGCTCTGGCGTGATGAGGTGGGAGAGGGTAGCATGCGCTCAACGGCGAGCAGCTGCTCGGTTGTTGCAGGCACGGGAGGGGGGCGAAAGGGTGGAAAATTCAAAAAAAAATGGGATCCTGCTCACCAGGATACCGGAAGAAGCTTAAGCAAGATCAGATAAGAGAATTTAGACCCTTTACGGGAGTCGTCATTGAGGGAAGGTACCGTAGCTAGCATACAAGAGAGAGAGATTGTGGTACAAGAGAAAGAGCGGGAAGCTGATGTAAGTAGGTGTTTGTTCGTGTGTAAGCTAGTGTAAGTAATCGGCAGGATTACATTAGACTGTGGTTGAAGTATTCCTGACGGGCCCGGGATAATCGAACCGATGTGGAGCATATCCCGACGGGATTACCGGCAGGATTATGAAATGACACACATGGGTTGATCATAGACCAGCGAACGGGAGGGAGGATCCAGGGATATCCAACAGAGGCTCCTTTGGACTCTACACTCTAATGCCGAGAGACATAGGAATAGTTGTCGTGGTGGTTGTCTCCCTCTAACCCTGAACGCGATGAAGACTCCGTGTCCATGCCACTGAGAGTCTGGATACCAGCATTATCCTGTAGGCTAGTCCTTCACAACCCTACAACCCACCACTAGGCTCCATCGACAGAATTTGAGAAAGGTCCGAGACAGGAGTTGAAATAGGAGACAAGGGTTTGCCAGCAGAACAAAGTGGAGAGGGAAACCCGAGTCAACAAGATAGCGAAAGCAGAGAAAGCTTAGGCTGAACACAGGTCAAGAACAGGCCAAAGCAAGGCCGGTGAATAGAGGAGGTAGAATCTAAAGTACAGGGGATTCTACCTGGGGTTTATATACTACTGTATCTAGGAGTCCGATCGTAATATACCCTATGTGTAACAGAAAGGGGTTTAGTTGAAACCAAAAAGGAGTTAAAATGAAACAGATAGGGATGTGATCGCGGGTTAATGGGCTCCCGTGATCGCGGTTTGATCTGGCTTCAGGATCTGAAAAGCCGAATCATGACAGGTTCAGCCTCTTCTGTGTTCCAGTCAACAAAATTATAGACGACTGCCATGTTTACAGCCAAAGCATAATCCCCCCCTGCCAAAATCAACCCCGTATTCCCTGCCCTCATACAAAACCTACGTCTGTGCCTTGAGTGTCTCCGCACGCTTCTGTTGACATACACACAAATGTGCTTGGGGGTGACCACCTGTAAGACTTGTTTAGAGTCTACCAAAGGGGAATCATTGTATGCTTGCCCTGGTGGGAGATAAGGTTGCCTGCTGGCAACGACCCTGCTCGAAGGTGTGAATAGACTGAGAACAGGTAATAGAATAAAGGCTTCTTAGCTCTGAGCCTGTATTCGATAGTGTAGAGTCATATGGAGTCGCCTAGTGCGCAATGCCTCTTCTCGGAGCGTATCGACGAGTAAGGCTTGGCGCACGGGCAAAGGCTTGAATGTGTAGTGCAATGAGGTACCGCCTAGTGCCTAGTGCCTATTCCCAGAGAATCAATGGGTAAGGCTACTTGGAAAGGCTCGACGAGTGAATTGAGGTGGGCACAATGGCGGTTGGTTGATAAGAGTGATGATTATCAGGTGATCCGAGAGTACATGTGACTTGTAGCTAAAGAGTAACTAAAATAGGTAAACCATCCCTTACACCACCATACAGCACGCCTATATGGAGCTCCTCGGACTCCTTTGCTATATGACCATCTATCTGCCCCTGTCATGTACCATGACATCAGACCTCATCTGAGCCCTGATGAACTCAACATCAATATGACCAGCAATCTTCCAGTCCTAGACTCTTTCAAGTTCAATGGATTTTTACACAATGAAGGTCTACTGAGTGTTTCCTATTTATCTGCTGGTGCCTCATCCACTTTGGTTCTCCTGCTTACTGCCTTCCATCCGTTGGGCTCCAGACATTCCCAGGCTCCGTCAGCCTCTGAACATACCCAGGTTCCCTCAGACTCTGTTGGAATTCAGCCTGCCGACTACAATGATCTCATTGGTTCTTATTATTTCCACATGTCCATTCCCCATTATGCCTATCCTGACTCATTTCATCACGGGGGCCTCAGACCCCCAAATTCTCCGACACTGCTATGAATTTTCTGGCTCCATCCTTATTTACTCTGATTTGTTATGACTCTACTCCCCTCAGAATCTTCAGTCCTCCGGAATCTCTGCCACAGCTTTGACTCATATCATACAGCACTTGTACAGCTTTGACTCTTTTCCATCACGGAGCCCCGAGGGCTCCGACCATTACATAATACAGTATACCATAGTTTAAATAGCTTCATGTATCTTCATTCTAGTCAGTTTAAATATTGACTAAGACTTTCTTCCTTCCTATTGTCCTTTCCTCAGTTCCATCTTTCTCTGGTTACTCTCCCTTACATCGGTCTCCATCCTTTTCCAAAATTGGACACGGGTTGAAGATCCCATCAGCTCCGTTCAGTCGGTCCCGATGGCGATCCGGCTTTTCCTTGAACCTGCACAGTCACGTTTAGGACTTTGCATTATCCACGCGAAGTCTTATTTTGTGTAGTGTTCATTCGCCGCTTACATTCCCCCTGCCTTGACAGCACTCCTCAACTCCGATCAGTCCCAACGGTGATCCAGCTGCTCCTCGGATCCACTCGGTCACATTTAGGACTTTGCATTGTTCACGCAAAACCCTACTTTGTGGAGCATTCACAATCTGCTCACATTTCTGTGTACTGACAACACTCATCGGCACCATTCGGTCCCGACCAGGATTGTGATCATCTTTGTCCCTACTGACAGGACTCACCAGCACTGATTGGTCCCGACCAGGCTTAGGACTCAATCTCGGTCCTTACCAATAGGACTCGTCGGTACTATCCGGTCATGACTAGGATTGCGACTCAGTCTTCGTTCTTAACCTCTCTGCCTTCTTCCTCGGAAATTGGGCCTTGGGTGTAGAGAAAGGCGCAGCGCACAAGCTGAAGCCAAGCCCACTCTGACCCCCCTCGGGCACCGAGCTGGAGCTCCGATCAGATGGGACTAAATTTCATGAAGCTTCACTTTGTGAGAGTCCTATTCCACCCTATTTGTATTACACTTTGTGCGATAGGATTTCGGACCTCCTGCGGACCACCAATGTCCTTGCGTATTCCCGTGCTCGGACATCTCGGACCTCCATCGATTGCTGAGTCCTTCCCGGTACTTGACAGCCCTGAATCAATGGAGGTGAGGTGTCGGAGGGCTTCCAGATGATTTCATGGGTGTTTTCACATCCAATCCCAATGTGGCCCAGCAATTCCATCTGGCATGCCTCCTGTATTGGTTCATGCGGCCACTGCAGGTGGTCCACAAAACCAACATTCTGTGGGTTGTATTTCCTTGAGACCTCGAGTTAGAGATGGAGTTGGAGGCTGACAAGGGCGCACCAAGCATGGAGGTGGGACTGACGATGGAGGACAGAATACGGACACTTTCCCAGTGCACGCAAAATCTTCCCTGGTACAGAAACTATTTTGATAGTGAACCAACCCAGCAGCAACTCATGATGGCGACATCAATTTCCGTAGCTGGCCCTGTGGCTGGACCTAGCCACTTGCCAGCTCCTGTTTCTCGCCACCTGCCCACCCAAAATCAGAAGTTGCAGGCCCACCCATGTAGGCCATTCAGTGCCATGAAGGTATTTCTGACTAACAATTTCAACGTGGCTCGTACAAAACCGAAAGAACAAACCATGCCCAATATTCAACATGACAAATATATTGTTCTCAAGAGCTCAGAAATGCCCCCTGTCTTCTGCAATTGGTCGCTGGTCCTCAGCCAAGTCAATCACACACAGACACCGAACACTGGAGCACATTATTACATGTACCCAGAGCCTGCTCTTCTATTTACCCTCCAAGACGAATCTTGCTGGCGACAATTTATCCGTCATTATGAGCTATTGCACAATGCCCTGCTGTATCGTTTGGGTACTGGGGAACATGTTCGTGTTTCTGCTCAAGATGGCACAGTATTTTGCAGGGAAAAGTCACCAGACAGGGGACTCTTGGGATGCAGGCAGAGAAGAGATCTGCAGACATTGCAGATATCCTGGGTCTGGTGCTGCGAGTCTGTGGTATTGATGATCTGCAAGATTTCCCTGTAGACCCTGCTCGTATTCCACCCATCAGTTCAAATTGTATGTGGGAGATTCTATGGGAGATCTCTGAAATCAATTTTCAGTACAAATTGTGGGGGCTTGACTTGTGCATGGGTGGATGTGATTGGCACGAAGAGTGCTTGGAGTATGTCATGGGGGAGACAATCCTTGATTTGGATTTATCTCTTAGCAAGCAGGGACTGGCTGCCACTGCCCCACGGGACCATCTGTCTTACCTGTTACACCTGGCAAAGCTGATGCAAGATTGGTCAGTGGAGCCTAACAAGGACATCCTTATTGTTGCAGAGTGCAAGGATTGAACCAAAGAACAAATTCTTCAATTAGAGTATAATGTTGCACGTTACTACACCCTAACATTCCATGACCACTTCGGCCGGGCCATTGTGATACTGATGTGTCTCAAGCATGAATTTGACATATAGTGCCTGTCTTTTTGCTTTGCCTACATGTAAAAACTACTGTACTATTCATATTATATTCTTGCTGTTGATATCTCTAGTCTGAAGTTTTTGCACTGGCGAGTGCGGGATTTCATTGGATTCAACCTGTCTCACATCAGTGGAAACAGTGTCATAACTAGTGCATGTGGAGTACTCCTTAACTTTGAATGTCACTGATAAGGAATGTCCTGTTTTGCCAATGTGAGTTTTTGACTTTTCGTCCCACGACTTTGAGTGTCACGTGAGCGGCTTGTCGGCAGGATCAATTCATTTTGAAGCTCCGGTGTTCATTGCGCCACTCGAGCCACTCTTTCCTCCATACCACCACCATACCCCGCAACACTTTCCGTGCCTGCTCCAACCCTGCGCTGTTGCCCAGTCATCCCCGACAATTGACGACTATGACATAGCCTCCCATGTCTGGTTTCCACTGTGTCTCCCCATAGGCCCCACCCCACCATGGGGGGGCAGGTTTATTATACTCGCAAGGTCCACAAAATGAATGACAAGTCTACAAAGACAAAGCATGTAGGAATATATGGGTGGTTAGCCATACACCGTGCATCAAATCCCACCTATCTGTACATTGCATGAGCATGCCACCACCTGCCGCACAATTCCATGATTGCCCCTTTCATTGATGTGCATGTGTTCATGACAGATCATAGCTGCCCCCACCATGTCTATGGTCTACTAGTACACCCATCGCGCCGGTCTGATGGAATCCTATTGGTTCGGACGGCCGAATACGATTGCATGTGGTATTTAGGACCATGTAGCACAATTTGAGGGTTGTCCAATCCCTCTGACGTGTTAAATCACGTCGAAATTGTTGGAACAGCAAACCGAAGTCCCGACTTGGGACTCATTTGGACTCATCCGTCATGCTAGCGCTCGACGGCTCCTCGTGTATACCCCTACAACGGACTCATACTTATTCAGACTGACTGTATGTACATGCGCATGCGCGCTGTTTCCTGACTCTCATGTGCGCTGCCTCCATGTTGTGTTTACTTGTCCCCGTAAGTAGTTATGACTCTTATGTTTGTATTTAAGCAGTAGTATTCTACGCAATTTATTTAGTTCAATCCCCTCTCTCAAATTCCCTCGTTCAATAGGTTATGGGCCCCGCCCGAATCTAATTCTCCACAAACATCTAATAGTCAACAAACCTCTTTTCGTACTGTCTACCATGTCCACCCCCAACTCAAAACCCAGCGATTTTTTCTTGCGCATTCCGAAATGCAAGGCCGACGGCTCAAACTGGAGCGTCTACAAAAATCGGTTCAGTTACGCCGCCGACGCCGCGGGACTTGGCGACCACTTACTCACCACCTCCACTGCACCTATCGCTCCTACGACTGCTAGCCCACCTATGGCAGCAGAGGCCGCCGCGCTCGAAGCGCACGACAAGGACTTGAAATTGTACAAGTCCGGGCAGGCCATCGTCAAGCAGGCAATTGCGAGTGGGATCCCCGACTCGCTGTTCCTGCGTGTAAAGGACGCGCCAGCGCTGCGGAGCTATGGACAAAGGTGACAGATGAATTTGAAAAGAAATCGAAAATGGTTACTGTGGATTTGCGTCGCAGGCTACAGGATGAGCGCTGCACGGAGACAGGGGAGTTAGAACTCACCTCGCGAAGCTTCAAAATCTTCGCACCGACCTTATCAGCATGGGCGCCGACCCCGGGGACGATAATTTCACCGCAATTATCCTCGGCTCACTCCCGCCCTCGTATGATCCCTACCTCTCTGCGATTACGGCGACTTCGACCCTGCTCGGGAGAACCCTCGCACCCGACGACCTCATCCGCGGCCTCAACGAGGAGGCCGATCGCCGCGCTCTCAAGCAGAAGTCCAAGAAGGACGACCGCGACATTGCTTTCTCCGCGGGAGATCGCAAAGGTGGCCGCAAAGGTGGCGCATCGAAGCCCAACGTGGAGTGTTACAACTGCCACAAGAAGGGCCATATCAAAGCGGATTGCTGGGCGAAAGGCGGCGGAAAGGAGGGCACGGGACCGGGGCAGAAGGGGAAGGGCAAGGGCAAGGGCAAGGCCCGTGACGATGCAAACACCGCCAACGATGATGACGGTGTGTGGATGGCGCAGGTTGAATCTAACCTGCGGCTGTTCCAGGAAGAGTGGGGATCACTCACAGATGGCAACAGTAGCATCGTGCAAGGCACTGCGAGCTGTTGGCTATCAGACGATGAAGACTTCTTCGAGGAAGAGGAAGATAGCATGTCAGCGATGCGGCATCAATCCCGGCGATGGACAACTCACCAGGGAGCACGCACAACAGCTCGGACTCCGATGACCCCGACTACAGCGCCTCGGACCTTCCAGGCATCGCATATTTCCTGCGGATGCTTGCAGAGTCCAATTCCGACAGCGACAGCGACGATGGATCCATGCCGGACCTGCACAGCATGTCGGATAGTGACAGCAAGCGCGACTCGCTGCCGGATCTGCAGAGTGTATCCGCTTCGGATGCGGAATCGAAACGGGGAGATGACATGTTTGATATGGCGGAAAGTGATGACGCTGAGTCTATCACCGATATCTTTGCCGCATACCATTCTGACAAAAATGCGATGATAATATCAGTTGCACGTCCTCCCCCAATGGACCGGACCGCCCGCCGCAACACCTAATGGACGATGTTGCAGATTGGGTCGAAATATCTGTCAACGAGTGGATCAGCAATCAAGCAGATGCGAAGGACAAAATCACTTCGTCCTTTGATACAGCAATGCTCGCCAACGAGGCAGGCCCTCCAGGCGTCGAGACCGAGCTCTACGACTCGGGGGCATCGCGACACATGTCCCCGTACCGCCACAAATTCATCAACTATACCTCGATTGCCCCGAAATCTATTACGGCGGCGGACAATGGCACATTCCAAGCCATTGGGCAAGGTGACATCCGAATCACCATCCCAAATGATAAGACCACGGCAACAATTCTCCTGAAAGGCGTGTTATATGCGCCGAAGCTAGGACTTACGCTCGTCTCAATCAGTAAAATCACTGATGCTGGATTCGCGACCTTGTTCCGCGATGATTTCTGCAGGATTTTCGATAAACAGAAGAAGATCCTGGGAGTTATCAACAAGAAGAACGGCACTTATCGAGTTCAGCACGCACCTGGCAAAAATCCCGGAATTACCGCCGCGAGTGCGGTTGAAACCGTCTCGATTGAAGAGTTCCATCGCCGCATGGGGCACATCGCGCCGGAAGCTGCCAAACGTCTTGTCAAAGATGAACTGGTGACGGGCATCAAGCTCGACGAATCCACCGAGATCCAATCCTGTGACTCGTGTGAGTACGGGAAGGCGACTCGTAAACCGGTTGTGAAGGTGCGGCAGGAGAAGCGCGCCGCCGCCATGGGTGACAAAATCCACGCGGACGTATGGGGACCATCTCCGACAGAGACGATCAACCGTCGTGAGTACTACGCCAGTTTTACCGACGATCATACTCGCTGGTCACGGTTGTACATCCAGCGCACGAAGGACAAAACCTTCGGCTCGTACCAAGCCTTCGAAGCCTGGCTCTGGACCCAATTTAAAGTCAAGATCAAGAAATTCCACTCCGATCGCGGAGGGGAGTTTTGGAGTGATGAATTCGACGCGCATCTAGCCAAGATGGGAACGGAACGCAGTTTCACCGTGCATGACACTCCGGAGCACAACGGCGTCGCAGAACAGCTCAACCGCACGGTCCTGGAGCGCGTTCGTGCGATGCTACACGCCAGTGGGCTGCCCAATTTTTTGTGGGGAGAAGCCGTTAACCATGCGATTTATCTGAAAAATCGTACATCAACACGCGCGTTGGACGGTAAAACTCCTTATGAACTGGTCTACAAGCGCAAACCAGACCTCGCACACCTCCCGGAGTTCGGCGCGCGGGTCTGGGTTCATGATGCAAAAGGCAAGAAGCTTGACGGCCGCGCGGACATTGGCCGTTGGGTGGGCTTTGATGAAGTCAGCAGCGGGCACAGGATTTATTTCCAAGGCAATCGCACCATTGCTGTTGAACGGAGCGTTAAGTTCGACAAGGACGACATACTGGTACCTATGCCAGTCGAGTTGTGGCTTGAGGGGGAGCAGGAGAATGGCAATCAGCCCTCGACTGCAAATTTAAACCCGATCACACCCCAAAATCCCGTCGTAAACCCTGCACCAAAACCCGTTGCTGCCCAGCACCCACCTCGCACTCCACCAAAGACGACCGCGCCACTACCTGAATCACTGTCCGTTGAAAATCTCCGGCAACAGTTAGCACGCACCGATCCGCTTGGTCCCGACTTCGAGGAACCGGAAGAAGCTCCCGCGGGACGTGGCCAACGAATTCGGAAGGTGTCGCAGTATGTTCGAGCGCTACAGAGTGGCGCTGGGAGTACGAGTAATCGCCCCAGCGATCCAGGGGTGCCCCGAGGCATGAGTGTGCCGGAGGTACCCAAGACAGTCGAAGAAGATCTTGCCGAATCAGCCGCGCAGGCTACGGTGTTGGAGGATTGGGAGATGGTGGATGTCTTGGAGTTTGCGATGGCCAGTGCGACAGCAGATTCCGAGGCCCTCGAGCCGACGTTCGATGAGGCAAAGAAGCGGCCAGACTGGGCCCACTGGAAGGTCGCAATCGACGCGGAGATTTCGGCTCTCAAAGCCGCCGGCACGTGGCGTCTTGTTGAGAGACCGGTCGGCCGAAACGTCATGGACTGCAAATGGGTCCTGCGCATCAAGAAGAACGCCGCAGGGGAGATCGACAAGTACAAGCCTCGACTCGTCACTCGAGGATTCACCCAAATACACGGTGTGGATTATTACGACACCTTTTCCCCCACTGCTAAACTTGCTTCTATTTGCACCATCCTCGCCATCGCCGCTCGCAATGACTGGAACATTGACATGTTCGACTTCCACTCTGCTTTTCTTAACGGAGAGCTCGACCCCAATGAGCTTATCTACATGGAGAAACCCCCGGATCACGACTTTGCGGATCGCCGCAAATATGTCTTGCAGCTCAACAAAGCCTTGTACGGCTTGAAGCAAGGCGGCAGAAAATGGTACGAGACCCTCAGCCGCTCACTTGCTGAGATTGGCTTTACGCAGTGTGCGTCTGACCGCGCCGTTTTCTACACGCATGTTGATGGCCACATCATTATTATGGCTGTTCACGTCGATGATTGCACCATCACCGGCAGCTCCATTGAGCTACTCGACGCGTATAAGACGCGTATTGGCGCGTTATTCAAGATGACCGACCTCGGGCCCGTTTCATGGCTACTCGGCATCGAGATCAAGCGCAACCGCGAGGAGCGCACCATTTCATTATCCCAGCAATCCTACATCACGGCTATCTTGCAACGGTTCAACTTTACTGACACCAAACCGCTCGCATTACCGATGGACCCGAACATTCAACTCTCGAGGGACCACTGCCCCAGCAGCGTCGCGGAAATTGCCGCCATGAAACCTGTGCCATATTGTGAAGCCGTTGGCTCGCTCATGTACGCCGCCGTCGGAACTCGACCCGACATTGCCTTTCCCGTTGGGGTTCTGTCAAAATTTCTTGATAACCCCGGGCTCGCTCATTGGGAAGCGGTGAAACGCGTATTCCGCTACCTCCTGGGCACGAAAAATTGGCGCCTGACATACGGCACGGGGAAACATGGGTTTGAAGGATTTTCGGACTCGGACGGGATGTCCCAAGAACACAGGCGAGCGATTTCCGGATATGTGTTCATTATTGATGGAGGCGCCGTATCTTGGAGTTCCAAGAAGCAGGAAATCGCCACGCTCTCAACCACGGAGGCCGAGTACGTCGTGATGACTTATGCCGTGAAGGAAGCCATTTGGCTCCGCCAACTCATTGCCGAGTTGTTCCGCCCGCTCAAGCACCCCATCATGCTCCATGGCGACAACCAGTCTGCCATTGCGCTCACCTATTCGGACATGGGCCAATTCCACGCTCGCACGAAGCATATCGACATCCGGTATCATTTTATTCGATACATTATCGAGGACAAGTCTATTCAACTTGTCTATTGTCCTACCGCCGACATGGTAGCCGACACATTCACCAAGGCTCTTCCGAGCACCAAGGCCAAGCACTTCGCCGCCGCCCTCGGACTTCATTCGGTTTGAGGGGGAGTGTTGGAACGGCAAACCGAAGTCCCGACTTGGGACTCATTCGGACTCATCCGTCATACTAGCGCTCGACGGCTCCTCGTGTATACCCCTACAACGGACTCATACTTATTCAGACTGACTGTATGTACATGCGCATGCGCGCTGTTTCCTGACTCTCATGTGCGCTGCCTCCATGTTGTGTTTACTTGTCCCCGTAAGTAGTTATGACTCTTATGTTTGTATTTAAGCAGTAGTATTCTACGCAATTTATTCAGTTCAATCCCCTCTCTCAAATTCCCTCGTTCAATAGAAATCACATCGCCATCACATCAACCTCTCATTTTCATTACTATTTCACATGTATACCAGTATCGTGAGAGAATTCATCCCAATTCTATCTGTAAGGACTCTCGCTATATGTTCCTGATATTAGCTATTTTTTCTTTCTTTGTTACTCTCCATATATGTCTTGTGATGACTCATCTGTATTACATAGTAGTGCTGGCCTCATGATCAAGTGCCAGTGCACGAATGGTTAACTACTCTTAACCCACAACTACCACCTATGAATAAGCCTAACTGCTTCCCTCAACAAGTACATCTCTGAGAAGAAGCTTACAGGCTAGAGGTGAGTATTTGTTATCTAATTCCTTGCACATTCCATGTCAGCTGGAAGAACCCGCTCTATTGTACCTCACTCGCTTCTCACACGGCTTATCCGGCAGAAGTAGAACACCAACATAACAGGGACCGGCTCATCCAACCCTAGTGTCAGTGTTCGTAGAATAGACCATTCAACAAGGGTCATTACCACACCAATTCGGTTACTCACGCCCACCAGGTTATTTTGTTACTAGTTACCCCGCGTGAGTGTTTAGAGCCTCATACTATCCTCATTTCGAGTCTCTGTTTGCTACCTGCCAGAATTGCCGCTGCACCTTCAAAGGCCTCACTGAGCAGCACCTCGTTTGTTAGCTGAAACAGCGGAGTAGAAAAAGCTTTCGCAGGTGCCGTTGTGTGCCAACATTGACAGTTGCGTCCTTTTTGCCCCACAATTTTACCTCCACATGATCCTGCCGCTCGGCAGTGGGACGCAACTGTCAATGTGGATGCAGCCAGTTCCAAAAGAGGGTGATGGGGTTTGACCATCTTTGGCAGTGGCTGTGCTTCAACCCCCTGAGCTTCTCATGCCCAAGCCCCAAGGACTCCTTGGAACGGCTCCTACTCTGTGAACAGTGAACATGAACCAAATCATATTATACCGCAGATATCTTGGACTACTCAAAAAACTACTAACACCAACTCGGACTTCATGGTGCACTTTACTCCAAGCCCTTGAGCTTCTACACTTCCTTCATTAACCCAATTGCAGCCCCACAATCAATCCCATCCATTGACAATCATGCTTCTTTTATTTGGCTCTCTTCAATGTTCCTCATGCATGTAACCTGATGTTTGCAAAGCTGTCAGGCAGATGTAAACTCGTGTATTGCATGTCATGCTGCCCTTTTGGGAAGGGAACTACCAAACAGAATCATCCAGCTGGGTTTCCACACCTTTGGAACAGGATTTTAAGCCAATTGCTCAATCCACCATGGTGTCATTTCTTGTCCTCCCTTTTGTCATGGTCCGAAAAGGCATGAAGTACATGGTATGGCCCAATGCACATCACACATTGCCCTTACCTTGACATTTATGTTGCAGACAAGCGAGGTATCAACAGCGGAACTTGCGGTAAGCACATTTTTTTTCTGACTGAGCATTAGCACTTATGGCCTTGAAGTCCTCCTCGAAGAACTTTTTTTTTTGTAGCTTGCTTTGGCATTAATGGTCCGGCTGTCACAAGGCTTTCATGAGAAGAAGACTTCTCAATTCTTTCCTTTGCCTAATTTGGATGATGTGATCACCGAGGTTGGGTGCTCAGGGATTTCTTTCGAAAAATTAATTTGTGAAGATACTGGCATGACATTGCCAAACTCTCCTTTAAGCTGCAGGCATGATTTCCACACTTGTGTATCTCCTCCACACCTTGCGGTCTTCATTACTGTCCTCCTGTCTATCTGCCCTTTCCCTCTGAATCATCTCTTCCTATGTTCCTCTGTTCCTCTTCTTCTTGATCATCCCTTCCTCTTCATTCTTATCTCTTCTTCTTCCTCTGTTATGTCCAAAAAGATGCCAGGGAAGCACAAGATTGAGGCTTTCTTTGGTCACAGTGCAAGGTTCTTCAGACTGATCTTCTTCATCCTTGACCTGTTGTCTACCCAAAGGTCTTCAAGAAACCAATGAGTGTTGTGTCCAGCATGACCAATGCATCTGGTTCCTTGACAGCTTCATCTGGCAATATTGGTGAGGTATGTGTATTCATCGTGGCCTGAAACAAATCTGATAACTGCTTTCTTTGTTGAAGGCCTTGGGCAAGAAGAGAATTTGTATGGCCATGGATGAACCTGATCAGGCTGGTGCTCCCAGCCTCTCTGTATGTACAATCAGCACATAATATGGCTTATGCCCAGCCAAAGAGGTCCTCACTGGCCGAGTACATGCATTCAACCATATCATAAAACCATATTAGCTCATACTGTTTTAGGGTATGAACAACAAAGCCATTGACCTCGATGCCATGGCAGTTGATACAGCTGCTCAAGCACAAGGCTCAATATGCAATCCCTAGATTCCTTTTTTCTGCACTCATCCAGGGTCCCAGATGGGAACAGTACGCAGATTTACTTGGACTCCAGCTATAGACCATGTGCCCACAGCTTCAGTAAGTATTCCATGTCATTCTTCGTGGCCTAGCACGCTTATCAGCTCACCAGGCATGTGACCATATATCGAAACTATGAGCAAGGCATTGAAATCCTTGCGCCTGACAAGAAGGCTACCAGCATTGGTACGGTGAAATGCTGACTATAGAACTACTGGTCTGAAATCAAGTGTGCAAGATGAACACTTAAGTGAACAACCAACAAATCCAACTATCAAACGTGCATGATTCGGGGTTCCCACCAGGTATTAGGTAGTGGCAATTTGGGTTTTACAGACAAGTGCAGTAGCTTATAACTAAAGGTGGCTTTGAGACAATCGAAACTGTTCTAGGCGCTTAACACGGCCTTAGAGGGTAAGGAAAGTTTGGTTCTACATGCAAGACTTGGAACTAATTCCAACGGGTGATTTGTAGATCGAGAGTTTTATTCCAACAATGTATTTCCAACAACCAATGTATCAGCTAGAGTTTGGTAGTTTGACTACTGCACAAAGCCGAACACCTTCAAATGTTTATGTGATTTTTAATCAAGCAAGTCCTGTCCTGTCCTATCCTGTTCTGTTCTGTCTGGTCTGGTCTGGTCCTGTCTTATATCACTCCACAAATATCCAACACTTATATATATTGCAACAGAAACAAAAAAAGGAAACTTTAATAGCTTTCTGGACATCCCCTGTGTGCTCAAGCTCATGCTTGTGCTCACTGAAGAGGAAGGGTAGGATCTACTGGTGTTCCCTCTGTTTTCTATGGGTATTTATACAAACTGATGTTCTAAATAAGGAAATGATTCTGAAACCGACTTTTGGTACAAATGGATAAACAGAACACGGATATATCAGGGTGATAAGCAGTATTAGCTTAAAAAATAATCCTATTGGTAATTAGTTCCGATTAAATGGTATATTTTGGTAGATAATCTAGGAGATTGGAAGGGGAATTGTGCCATAGCACTTAGGTGCCCTGGGCAATCAATCCATGTGCCAGCTCCACTGAGCCCTGGTCCATCAACCCTTAAGTCACCCAATTAGTCAACCCTTCAGCCCTGGTCAAAGCGAGTCCTGGCATCATGGGCCAAGGGCTCGGTACTATCTCCGACATCAGATCTCTGTTCCGTGCTCAGATCTGTGATCTCCATGATCGACATCATCAGATCTTCGGAATTGTTCGGACTATTGAGCCACGCATGGTTCTATTATCTAGAACCGTCCTGCAACCTTATTGGACCCCTTGTATGTGCCCCTGGTAAGTCCCATAGTCTGAATGGAATGCATTGATATGTCCTTGATAGGATACATGCGGGCCGTTCCCAATCTCTTGGTTAAGGATGTTAAGAACACCTTTAGCTAATAGACTAGTATTTGACTTGGCAAATCTGACCCGTTGTGGTGTCTGTCATCCCCAAGTAAGCAATAGAGCTACTTGCACATGTGTACATCCTTAGCTAGCAACTCAGACCTCATCCTAGCTCATAGTGAGTGATGTAGCCATTATTCTATATGAAGCTCCTGCCTAGAACAGCAAAATTGAAAGATTTTACCGCTGGTCACAGGGCCGGCTTATCAACGGTCTCTTACAAGAGTTTCCTGTCATCCTAATCCATTCCCTAGTGGCTGCCAGCAATGCAATAAACAAGGGCAAGGGCCATGCACCTGGTAAAATATGTTGCTATAACCCATGAAGTTGTGTTAACCCATCTCATAACAGACAACTATGATTTCGCTGGTGGATCCAGTTCAGTATCCAGTTCAGCATCTGTGGTGTGTATTCAATTTCAATACTCAGGTGTTTGGATTGACTTGATCATTATTTAGCCGCCGGCCATGGCAACCATCGAGGTCATTGCAGCTGCCATTCTGCAAGATGCTCAGCCATATGTATGACAGGGAATGTACCCTGATGCTCACACAAGCAGATCACCACCGGCACATATTGTGCAAGACTGATATTTTGGAAGCCAGACACTCATCTCCACATCATTGCTCCTTGGCCCCTCTGTTGACATGGTTTACTGGTATCATCAGGTTGTTCAAGAGCGAGAATTCTTGGTGATTCATGGGGTCTCATTCCATGGCCTTGATCTCAAGCAGCTCAGAAGATTGGTCTTGGACACCAAACTCTCTCTCTCCAGTCCCCTTGACTGGCCCTCCAACGACAATGAAAAAAAACCCAGAGAATGTTGTCGACATTGCCCTCATCAACGGCAGCTTCAATTTGGATGGGGTATACAATGAAGGGGTCCGTATGTCTGAAGAGGCCTACCTAGAAGAGATCTGCTGGCTATGCTCAGGACAGCAGACTGATGCTCAGGAAACATCCAGCTCTTCCACCTCCTCGGCCTCCATGTCCATATCCACCTCCTCCACATCCAAGTCCCACACTAAGCCCTCCTCCACTTCCTCGATCTCCTCCTCTGCCCACTCAAAAGGGGCTTCCTCCATCTCAGCCTCTTCCCTCACATTTTCCGCCCAAGTTGCTGCCACAGGCCCAGTTCATCTAGAATGTGCTCTTAGGTGAGCCATCACCATGTGTTTCAAACCTCAATTTGCAAGAACACTTGGTTGTCCTCCACCCCTGCAGGTCTTAAAGACCTATTCGAGCAGGTGAACATCATGTTTCCTCGAAAATCATGAGAGTGGCTTCACAACAAATTGGGCATTGATTTCATGAAACACACCATTCAACTCCCTAGCTCTCCTGCTGCTGTTCATCAACAGCTATTTCGTGACATTGCTGCCAAGACAGGCTCCACAAACAGTGGCAACACACAGGATCAGTATTGTCGTGAAACAGCCTTTCCGGAAAACATTTGGCCGTTAAGAAGCCCTAGCAGGATTGCTTAATCCAAGGCCATTGAGACAGAAGAACTGGATTAAATCTGGGATTGTTTAATCCTGATTAAAGGCACTAACCAGTGTTTCAACTGGGATAAGACAGGAGCCAAAACCAACTGAGCCAAACAACCATGGATGAAGGACAAACCAGTGCCATAAATCACATCACTACCAGGACATACCTTGGCTTTGACTTATGACAAGTTTCATGGCTCAGGCAAAGTACTTAATAGATGCCTATCTGCCATCATAGTATTCAGGTGCTATGTTCAGCCTTGTTAGCTACTGTGCACACAGTTTTTAAGGATCCAACAAAGACCTGGCAACACTTTCTTATGGAAGCATAGAGTAATTGCTCATGTGCATCGCGTTCCAAAGAATTATACACATCAGAACCTCTGGAGGGAGTGAGCTGCCAACTGTCAGCACAGCGGCTCGTCAGGTTCCCGAAACACGACTGAAGCGACTGGACAAGGGAAAGTGGAGCTGAGTGGGACAAGCAAACAAGCAGCTGGAGTATAGACCAGAATAGTATAGAGAATAGTAGAATAATACAGTGTTTATATACAAGTGCCAAGGGATTTATAGGGGATTAGGGGGTTTGGTGTCTGTGGTAACAGAACACATAGGGTTAATGAGCAATATTAATACTGATTCTTGTTCCTACGATCAGGATTTGGAGGGGTTGAGTCCGGAATAACAGAGTTGAACCCCAGGATAACGAAAAAGAATTCCGGATCATGACATTAGCCCCCCCGTTCAGACGCATCGTCCTGATGTGTAGCCCCCTGGGATTTCAGGATTTCGGGATTACCGTGGCCCTTTAGGAATTTGCCAGTCCCCCTTCTCATTGAGTTGTTCCCTTGGTTGATCTGGGTATCGGGTATAAAAGTCTTCAATCGCTTCTTCGGCGCCTTCCAAGATATGGCGTGGTTCCCAGCTCCATTCCACCTTCGGATATCCTTTCCACTTGATGTAGTAAAGGAGTCTGTTCTTCTGCCTCTTGCCCACGGGTTTCACCTGCAAGACTTCTTCGCCTTCATAGACCAGCTGTCCGTCTCGCACATCTGGGGGCAGCGGTGGATCATCCCGCTGATGCTCAGCCTCCAGTGGTACCCACTTCCGTAAAAACACCGTGTTGAAAACCGGATGAACCTTCCAACTCTTGGGTAGGGCCAGTTTGTAGGAGATCCCGCCAACTTTTCGGACTACTGTGAACGATCCATAGTGTTTGTCCTCCAGTTTCTTGGTAGGGCAATGGGTTGTAAGGTTTCTCCCCAGAAGGTAAACCTCATCTCCCACAGCATAGTCGGGATCTGCCTGACCTCCTCAATTGTAGTACCACTTCATCACGGCCTGCGCGTGGTGCATGGACACAGCCGCCTCTGTCCGTACTTTGGAGACTCATAAGGTGAAGTCCATGGCAGCCTCCATAGGGACTTCCATCCGTGGTTCAGTGCCCTTGCGAGGATGAAACCCGAGCATGGTGTAGAACGGGCTGAATCCTGTGGTGGAGTGGACTTTGTCGTTGTAGCTGAACTCTGCTAGGGATAACCACTTGGAACAGTCATCTTGGAGGAAGTTGGTAAATACGTGCAGGTATTGCTCCATTTCTTGATTAACCCGCTCGGTTTGTCCGTCGGTCTGTGGGTGGTAGGCCATGGATGTGTTGGATTCAATCTGATTCCCAAGGAGTTTGAACAGGTCTCGCATGAAGTTGCCCACAAACTGTGTTCCACAGTTGCTGATAACCACTTCGGGAATCCCATAGTCTTTCCACATGTGATCGCGATAAATCCGAGCAATGCCTTCGCTGCTAATGTGCTCTGTGCAGGGCAACACACGGATGCCTTTGCCTGGTCGGTCGACCACCACAACGATAGAATCAAAGCCATTAGAGGGGGGAAGTTTGGTGATGAGATCAATGGAGATATTTTGCCAGATTCGTTCTGGCACCGCGTTCAGATGTAAAGGTCCTCTAGGTTTTGCAGGGAAGGTCTTCGTGCGTTGACAAGTAGGGCATGCAGCCACATATTTCTTGGCGTCCTGTAGAAGTGTTGGCCAATAATAGTTGCGGGATATAAGTCCGGCCATTCAATACTGTCCAGAATGTCCTGAAAAGTAGTCGTTGTGGTGAGCTCTCAGAATTTTATGGCATAGGGATTGATCCTCTGGCATGTATACAGTTCCATCCTTGGTCAAATAATCATTGTGTTTGACCCACCCTTCTGGTTCCTCCCTGTCCTCCCATAATCCCGTCATTTTTTCCTCCCATTTCTCTTTCTTCTTTTTGATTTCTTCCATAAATCGGTCCCCCAGGGTATTGTCGAGGACAGCGGGCATAGCTCACAAAAATTCCTCTTTTGATACCCCTCCTCCATCCCCTTGGAACAATGACTTTGGCAGCAGGATAATCCCAGTGTTATCATTTTCCCCCCCTTCATGCCCTTGTCGTCTCGACAAGGCGTCCGTCTTTGCATGGGTTTTCCCAGGCTTATGAAGCAGGGAAAAGTTGTATTCGCCTCCGTCACCCTCTATTCACCACCTGCAGTTCCATGAAATGTGCACCAACTATTTGGTATGCTCAGTCGAGAGAATCTACACTGAAGGTATAATAATGAAGCACAATATTTAAAGCCAGAATGACCTGGGATGGAGGTCTCCTCCACCTCTGCCACCCCTGACGCACCACTGGCATCTTCACAAACTATCTCCTGTACTTTCAGGCCCAGATAATGGGTCTCCTGGAATAACCTAGAGGTAACATAGAATAATGGATCAGAACTTTCCTATGCAGAATAACAGAAAAATGTTGGCCTCTGCCGCCTCTGCCGCCTCTGCCTCCGATGCACCACCAAAATATTCAACCACCATCTGATATGTTTGGAATCCAGCACAGCATGTTGGAAGGATATAGATTTATGATTGGAATAGTAAAGTGCAATATTTATGAGCAGGATAGCCTAAGGGATGGTGGCCTCTATCACCTCTGATGTGCAACTGAAATTTCTACAGGCCATCTGCTGCATTGGAAATATGGAGAACATACATGAATCCAGAAGTATATCAAAGTATACCGGATACTCGGTATACTTTCGTAAACCTGATATACCTGGGTATACTTTGGGAAATTCAATATACTCTGTATACTTTCGACCTGTCCGTAGACTTGGTAGACTTGGTATGCTTCCGGGAACAGCTGATAAGTATTACGTATTACACTGTGACCGGCCGGCAACAAGCGACAGCGGCTGACAGGAATGTGATGAAGACGTGTCTGTGACCCGCCTCCCTCTTCTTCCTGCCCGCCTCCCTGCAATATCAGTCCTCGAGAATCACGCCCCTGCCAAGTAAAAAACATCACCCCAATGTGTTTATACATCCACTGGTTGAACATTACAAGTTTTTCAGTCAGAAAATTGGTAAAAAACTTGACTGATTTTATAGGAATTTCTTACTGAAACAATTGGTAAAAAACTCAAAATCTTTACGGAACTTTTTGACTCACAATCACCTTTTCACCGAAAACAGAAAAAAAAATGAAAAAGTTTCAAGTTTTTCACCTACTTTTTTGATGAAAAATTCCTGTAAAATCGGTAAAGTTTTTCACCAATTTTCTCACTGAAAAACTTGAAATGTTCAACCAGTGATCTTCTGTCCTAATTGTGACCATCAAATCCCCCGCGCGCTTCAATGTCGCGGCAAGAAGAACCCCACACATCGAGGTCTGTGGTTCCAAACCTTGAGCATCTCCCTCCATTCTCAGGATGTGGTCCTTACCATTCTCAAGTTAAATAATTGCGACTTCTTTCGATGGATTCCCTCACCATTGCCTTCACTATTTGACCCATACGCGATAAATCCCGGTCAAGGCCCCAGCGATAACGACCCCTTCGGCCGCAACAAGGCTTTTTGCTCACCGACGTCGGTCCGCCCCCAGATCAACCCTATGCTCCAAGTGACAGGCAGGATACGGGGTGTAAGGCTCGAGGACACGTAAATAAATAATTAACATGCAGAGATTGAATTGAACACGGCCTCCAGCTTTCAATGGTAACACAGGCAGATACAGTGTGACGCCTACAGAACTCGTTTGAGAGTCTATAGGGTATACCACACATGGGAAAAATATAGATTTGCTAAGAAGGCGCAAGGTATACCGTTGGTATACCGGAAGTTTCCGAAAGTATGCGAAAGTATACAGGGTCTATCAAATATCTGCAAGTATACCACTCATTGGTATACCCCTGGGCTCACATTCTCTCTGGAAATATGTTGGCAAATTATTTATCAGTCATCCACTGTTGGTTTTGGGACAAAGCACATTCAATGTATGGTCGAAATGGAAGTGCAGTAGGTGGTGTAGGTGGTGTAGGCGGCGTAGGTGCCCCCCTAATGTAGCTCAATTGCTGCACAAAATAGTTTCCCATTCTCGTGCTAGTAGTGTATTTTTTGAACATGCTTTGCAGACAGCTGGATACACCATAAAGTGATTTCATGGTGGATCAATACATAAACCAGTGGCCTCCAGAGCAGGAGTAAACTTAATTGTAATTGTGTGGAGATCAATATGATTTCAAGTAGCCTATGTTTAAATAAGCTACACACATTGAATAGTACAGGAAACCTGATGAGACTCAAGCAGTAATGCGACCACCTCTGCTACCTCTGCCACCACTGCCATCTCCGCCCCTGCCAAATTTGGCAGCGGAAGGTCACTCAGGGGCCCAAGGTTGTCATGATCCGGCTTTTCAGTCTTGAACACCGAGTCTGATCGCAATCACGGGAACGCGTTATCCTGCGACCGCATCGCAACAAGTCACACATAGCACCAAAATCCCTAAAGACGGACGACATGCGACCTCGATATCCCGATACATTCCCTGGCTAAACATCAAACCCCGAGCAACCGGATAACGCACGATCGCGATACTCCGACAACTCGCAATCATATCCCTGTCGGTATATTGAAACAGAACACATAGGGTTGACACGATCGGACTCCTAGTTATATTGGTATATAAACCCGAGGTAGAAACTCCTGTACTTTAGATTCTACCTCGTCTAATCTCAGGCTTTACCTTTGCTTGACTCTTGTTCTCTCGAGATTACGAGGAACACTGGATTCTCACCTGTGGCACTACATACGGCGCTGCCTACGACCTCGCATCCTGTTCCTCAGCGTATATCACTCCGTCTTCGGCTCCTATCAGTTCCCACCTGTACGACACTCGTGGCCTTACATCCCAGGACCGAATGAGGAAGTCGTTCGTCTCGTACTACTACTCGGTGACCGCACAGGTTACTAGACGGGTTGTTAAACCCCGGGCGGGATTACAATTTGGACGACTCAAGCCGACCTATAGGCCGTTGTTGACAAAGGTGGTGGGAAACTGAAGGGAGTTGCCAGGAACTCACACGGATGGCACAGGGCATAATGACATAATAGAAGCCTGTACTTACACTGCCTATGCCCTACGTCGGACCTCTTAGGTCCATGCTGCCCATACAAATTTAGGGACCTAAGAGGTCCATACATAATGGTGGCGGTGGTCGCTTAGGTGTCCATCCCCAGCATGCCGTGTTCGGCAATATACAATTCAACTTGCTCTTGGCAATCTCGAATACAGCTGGAAATGACGTGAAGACCGCCCACATGTTCACGCTTCTTGCCAACATCAATGCCAACTCTGCAGTCCGTTACAACCGCCTGGCCGTCAGTGTGGCAGTATGGACTGGGTGGGCTGCACCGGTTGCTCCTCAGGGACATGCCAAGTGGTCAATGCTTGTAAGTCCTCCTTTCCCATCTCTCTGGCAGTAGACCGATCGCTTTTCCACTATAGCACATGTTCTGAGCTGCGAATGGAGTTCTTGGTGGGACACATCTGCGTGAGGTGGGTCGCACTCCGCGGCGCTTAAAACCGCGTACAATTTGTGAATCCCGTGGTTAATACCATGGGATTCATCGTTGGTCCCGAACACTGTTACAGAACTTGAACCGGGACTTTTCATCAGCTTTCGAAATCTCAACCATGCACGTGACTCGAAGTTCAACATCTGGAACATGGATTTTCACGAACGGCGGTCCGGTCCTCAGCACCCACCGATTCACTCCATTTCTTTGAATACATTCTCTTTCATTATTTCTGCTAGTTTCTGTCCTGCCAGAACGTCCAGCGGTTGTTCAAACCTGATTCTGAATTTGGTTGACGGCATGATCAGAACTTGGCTCGTCTTGCCGACTCGAGCCTAGGCGGATGGGAAGGAGCACAGGGGTCTACATCCTATATCCTAATGGCTCCCGCGACTGGGTAAATTCATTCTATATCTGCCATGCAACTGGGAGAAGGATCATCCTGTCTGATGCTCGGGAAATCCGGTGCGGAATCTTGTGCATAAAAATTGGCCTTGGCCCGGGTTTGGTAATAGTTTTCTCTCTAAATGAATATACGTAAATCAGGCTGCCATCGCTACTTCCACACGAGTCCGGTACGGTCATTGGATCCAAGCTGTATCGGGTACAGAAAAAGATATGCATATGTAGGCGATATTCCCATAAGTTTCGATCCTAGGAGTTCCAAGAGGTTTATCCGGCTCGTGGTGCAGGCTAAGTGCGCAAATGCACATCTACGACGTTATACCAGACGCTCAAATCAAAATATTCGAACCAATGGTGCCCAAATGCAAGACTGGGCACCTGGCCAGGCTTGTTTCCCAGCTCGACGAAGCGCGCCCCTGGGATGCGGCGCAACATTTCCTGCGACGAATGTACCCATTCAATCTCGATTTATAATCGGAAGTGGAAATACACTGACCTGGGAGCAGCGGAAAGGGATAACCTGGTCCTGTTTCTCGCGAGCTTAGCGGCGTCGAACGACAATATTGGCGAACCCACATGCTGCCCGTGAATAACTAGCACACGTATGTTGCGGGAGATATTCGGCAGGAGCGCCTCAAAATCGAATCCTTGGAGCTACGTATGCCAGGAGGAAGCAATAGGTCAGGCAGGGACAATGATTCGGGAGCGGTGCCACTAACAGCCTTTCTCTGTTTTTCTGGAGTATTGCATCCTGCCCGTGAGTATAGTTCAAGTTGTATGCGAGAGATACTGCACCAATAGTAGCCGGGGGGCGGGGACTGCTGCGTATTCGTCAGATGGTAGATTATGTAGGAAAATAGATCAGAATCGCACCGTCCATGAATTGTGTCGTACAGGATGTGATCAAATCGCGCACTGTTCGCATGAAGCCAAGAGGGATCAAATGTCGCCTGCAGTGTCCGCCTTATTAACTCTTTTCTCTCTGCGGGGGTGCGTGGAACGTTTGTGGGTCTTATCTGCAAGCCGTGTTGCGGGTCCCGAAGCACAGCAGATCGAGTCCCAGCCAAGAAGACATGGGTAACCCGAAAAGGAAGGGCGGTCGGGTGTGAACGAAGGTACGGGAGTAATAGCATTTGCTGTACAACTACCCCTGAAGGACACAATTAAAGACGGAGACGGGCCTGGTGAAGTGGCGCAAACCACTGACCTCCCATGGAGAAACCGCAAATTGCTACCTCCGGCCATTGGAGATGAGCAATGAGAAACGTTAGATCGCGCGCCAGGGATTCCATTGTAATTTCATCAGTTCCCTGTGCTGAAGAGTAAGTAGAGTCGCCGATTCCTCTGCCATCGAAATGCATGAGAATACGATAGAAACAGCGCAAGGAATAGCAATTTTACCGGTGATCGTATACGAGCACTTCGAACGAGATCTCAGTCAGCGACAGTCCAGATATATGTAACTCGAAACATCTCACCAGGACGAGATTGCGCCAGACATGGACCCAACTCCCGCCAGTCGTTTCTAGTCGCGCTCATGCCACTGACGAGGACCAAGGGGAGGGCCATTCCGACGAGGTGCGAGCCTAATACCTCGTATGCAATGACTGCTCGGTCGGGCATCATGACTGAACTTGGAGAGGCCATGAGATTTTGGGGGACGAAGAGACAGCAGGCGGCCTTATATGCGTCCCAAAAATCGTGCTGACATTTCTTTTTGGCGGGAACACGCATTGCATCCGAACCGCACAGCACCCGGTCGTAATGTTCAAAGAATAGCACCCGCGCTGGCCGCATGCTGAATGAAGTGCAGGCTAATATTCAGATAACCCAGTCATCAGGTGTAGTGGTGGCGCCAGCCTCATTCGCGCGAAGTCTGATGCCATTCAAATGGCGAATCTTCGCCGCCACCTGCTTGAATTTTGGAGTGATCATGTTGGGGATTTCGCCATTGGGGGATTGCTAGATAACATCCAGGTCTCGGACGTGTTGAGCTGTAAAAGCTAATTTCTATGTGACGGGGTCTTGACCTGGGGGCAGGCACTTTCGCGATGGTGCCCGCCGTCGCAGTTTCCTCACTTTCTTCACCGGAGGCGTCGAACCGACTACGAGATGTGTTGCATAGAATCTGTTCACCATAAGAGTTTATCCCACCAAAGCTGACTTGACTGGGAGCCGAGAAAATGGGTTCCAGATAAGGGAGGTACATTTGCATCTGAAGTTCGGTGGAATCTCAGTACACGAGGATCAGAGACATGTCAACATGTGCTGACATTTGAATCAGCAAGCGTGAAGCGAGAAAGGAATCGAGGTACATGCCTGTCGCGCCGGGATACGTTTCCGTCGGCAAAATGAGTGCGCGGGCCCCCCGATTCAAAAGGAGAAGACTGGAACGGATATCGGCACGATGTATTATGGTTTCCGTTCCTGGCTTCGTGGATCTTCCGCATGATGTTTTTAAGAGACTTGGATGCAATTGGCGATCATTCTATAATGAACTATAATGGCAGGACTTGGGGAATATTTCTGCCACGGTGCGGTTTAGTCTCCTATAAACAGACACTACAACACTCGATGCTCGTACCTCGCATGTTGTAATCCGGCGGAGCAAGTGCGCCGAGTCGCGAGGCGGGCGAAACCGAGCCCGGTCCCGTAGAGCACCCGAGCACCACTACGCCCGATACCGAGAACGGGCGGAGTATGGGGTTGCCGGTGCCGCTGCGCTGATACAAGAGTGCGCGCGTGGACATCAGGAAAGCCCCGGGGTTTTATGCACGCGAGGTTTCAACGGATTGCGCAGACCATTAAAAATAAGGCGGGGCGGGCTCAGAACTTCCGATTCGGGGCTGGGGTTGAAGATCCCGATGTCTGCCCTCGCTGTCCTATTCAATGATCAGTGCGAAAAACCTGGCTAGAATTTCTCGGGAAACAAATACATTTAGGCTCGACCGCTCGGGACTGATCTCTAGATAACGGTTAAGTTAGAAACGGCTCCCCAACGGCCCCCCCCTTGACCGACGCTGGATTCAGAACCAATGGGGCGAAATCCACTTTTGAATCCGAGTCTTCTGCGGTTGTGGTTCACACGTGTTTCAATGTTCGCTTGTACCATTACTGCTCCCGCTCGGAGTGGAGTCCGACGTTTGTGTGGTCGTAATTAAATTTGTTTCCGGCGACCATGAAAATCCGCTGGAAATCAGTCACCTATAACGAGGCTTGTCCACTCAGAAATAATTTGGTTCGCAAAACAAAGATATCCGGGACACGTTGAAATGAACAAACTACACGAACGTGCCAGCTGAGAGCTCGCTGATCTGCTAGAGATGGGTCGGATTGCAGGTGAACAAGATAATGCGCTCACTTGACGAATGATCTTCTCTACCTTGGCCTTGAATTGGGGGATGAATTTCCTCATCAACGGATATACAGCATTTCTGAGACACGCCTCGCACGTCTTTCCGATAGCCCCGTCCAAAATCGTCTGATCCTCGACCGTCGAGCTGTGCGGTCGAGCTTCGAGGTTGGCAGCGACACGTTGCATGTAATCGATCCACCATTGCGGACAAGTCCTGCGCAGGACAAAGTGATACCGGCGACAATCAGAACCGACGGGGCACGGCTTGCTGGAAGCGTGTAAACCAGCGAATAGCTCGAGCACACGTTCTGATATCCATTCTTCGTGTCCCGGAGTAGCGAGGTTTTTTGCGGCCTGCCCGCATCGCTTGTGGAATTCCACGAGGCTGTGATTCATGGCAGGCTCTTGCGGAAAGTCCGCAACTCGGAAGCGCAAGGCCTCAGTGGCGGCCAGTGTTGCCTCTGCCGCCAATCCACTCCGGCAGGCAATCGAGAAGAGGAGAAAGGGACTGGACTGTAGGAGGCGGGGGTCGCGAAGCGCGGTTTTTACGTCCCAGTCGATGTCATATCGGACTCCGACATCGACGACAGGCCCGAGAAGTTCTGCAGAGAGCAAAAGCTTGCATTTCTGCAGGCGCGCGGGATGGCAGGCGCTAAGCACGAACTCCACGACCTCTTTCTCGCAGACGCGGTTCTCGGCGTCGTACAGGAATATGACCGGGATACCAGCGCGAGTAGATGCGAGGCTTCCGTTTCCGTACTCAGCACTGGCCACCGGCTGAGGGATTTCAAACATCCCTTTGAAGAAAGGGGATGCTAGGGCAAGCAGGAGTTTATACATGCGGAAATCGACGCCCTCGGCAGAGCGGATGATGATGTCTGCGCTGGGATCATCGAAGGGAGATGTCGCAGTGGTGAATGGGCTTGGGGAATGCGAATCGGTGGCCGTAGTCGAGTAACAACTCGTTGGGAGAATATCGCCTTCTCGTCGGATAGCGCCAAGTTCGCAGACTTCGTTTGGGCGGCACTTGTAGGAGTTTAAACGTGAATATAGCCTCCTTACGCCCACTGTTCGGTGAAGTAATCGACATATCCATGCGAAGGCCGCGGGACTACAGGAGAACGGAGCAGCAAGAAAGAATTTGGCATATATGGTCTGGTGTGAGTGCGGTGGAGAGAAAGTCGATCAACGCCGATGGGCAATACACATCAATATGATTCGCCTTTCCTCCGCCGTTGTTCGCATTCCGATACGGCGGGATGTCCCCACCAGATTTTCGTGCCAACCCCCCTCCCTTTTTCACCCGCGATCATTGACTCTGTCCCGTAAATTCTCGACGCGACCACCACTCTGTTTTCCAGATTCTCCACGCTCTTCTAAACCAGCGCTCAAGGAAAACATCTACACCCTCCCAAATCTCCTCACCGTCTCCAGGATAATCGCATGTCCCATCCTCGGGTGGTCGGTCCTGGAAGGGCAGTTCCACCTCGCAACTACGTTACTCTTATATGCAGGCCTCACCGATTTGGTCTGCGGTTCGTGCTCATGCGGTTTCTTCCTTTTCTAAACCTGTCTCGTAAAGGCGGATGGATATTTGGCGCGTCGGTTCAAAACGCAAACTGTGCTGGGGACAATTCTCGACCCTGCGGCGGACAAGGCCCTGGTGACCACGTTGGCAGTGACATTGACGATGAAAGGATTATTACCTCGTGAGTCCTGTTGTATTTTCTCCCGTTGTCGTCTCACACGCGCCCAGTTCCGTTAACTGCCATTATACTGGGGCGGGACGCCCTTCTCAGTCTTTCCGCATTTTATATCCGGTACACGTCCCTTGCACCTCCTGTAAAGCTTCCCTTCATTGTGGAGTTCCATTCCCTCATCTTGCTCCGTTCGGCTAGAAAACGTTTGCACGATACTGGGACTTTTCTTTGCCTTCGGCAGAAGTGCGTCCGACCGAGATCAGCAAAGTACGTGTGTTCTGTTGCCGACTCACCTAGTTGAACCAACGTTTGCATAGGTGAATACGGCGCTTCAGCTTCTTCTTATGGGGGCAAGCACTGTTAGTCCGCTGATCCCAATGGACGTGTCCCTGGGTCTGCAAGGACTACAGTCAGTCTTCCGCATCTTCCACTCCTGTACCAGATACTGAACGACGGTGAACAGAATGATTGTTGGGGTCACGACAATCTGGAGCGGTCTCTCGTACGTATTCTCGAAAGACGCGGTGCGACTTGTTGCGAGCAAAACCAAGGGGAAACCACCACCTTGAGGGGCGAATGGATGGGAACAATCTCTAGGATAAAAAAACAACTAATATGTAACAAGATATTTGTACAACTATGATACACGCAGTCAGATCAAGTCAAATCAAGCGGCGATCCTCCGACGCCGCACGTCCTCCAAGGCAGCGATAACGGCCTGTTTCGAGGCGCTTTGCTCCCTCCACGAGTCACTGGCACGTCTGCGGCGCGTCAGTGCCACAAATTGTGCGGAGTATCTCATTACGTACTTGACCCTGGACAAGAATATTACAGTCAGCGCCAGCGTCCTCAGTTTCTTGGGTTTCTTGACTGGAGGCGGTGCTGCCACTGGGAACCCAATCCTTGCTATAGAAGCGATGATGTTGTGCTCGCTGTGGATGGTTGAGTCAAAAACGACAGTGCAACAGTCACGGGCAGACCTCTTTTCAAACTTGGACAACAGAACAAGCAGGTAATCCTTCTGATAACAAAGATCGCCCCGCAAAGCCGATTCTCGCGTAAACTTGGCCTTCAAGTATCGAATCTGAACAATTAAGCCCTTGCATTCCTTATTGTGCTGGAGTTTCAGCGCCGATAATTGACGCTCATCCCTAATTGAAAGAAAAGTCAGAAGGATTGAGGTTCGGGGTTAAAAGCATCCGTACATTACGCAAACGTGGCTCCTGAGATCCTCTTTTGCGCGCAAGGTCTTGGCTCGTTGACCTTCCAGCTGTTCCGTCAACACCCTTATCTGGGTCTGACTTTGCTTTCTCGTCCGCTCCGCCCTCGTGGCCTCCTCCCTCTGCTTGGCCTCAAGGCGTTCCTTTTCAGACCGCAAGAGCTTCAGGTCTCGACCAAACGCTTCCGCATCCCTTCTGACTCGTCTGAGGTCCGCCTCCAAAGCGGCGACATTCTTGGCGACGTCGCTCTTCTCAGCCGCAATGCGATTTCGCTCTGCTTCCGCGCGCTGCAATTGATCGGCTTGGTCCTCCAAGGCGTGCCGCAAGTCATCAATCTCTCCGAGCTGGAGGTCGAGCTCGTGTCGGCGGTCGTCGTGCGAGACTTGTGAGGCGCGGTGTTCAGTCCGGAGGCGGTTTGCGTGCTATTCAAAAACGCCAGTCAATTTTATGACCGCAAGCGGATCTGAAACCCCCTACCTCTGAGATTTCAGAGAAGCGGAGCTGCAGGTTCTTGTGGTCCATGGCGAGCATCGAGCGCTCCTGCCGAAGCTGCTCCACCGTCTCGGCATTCTCTGAAACTCGGACCTCGAGCAGCCGCGCCTTCTGTTCAGCGTTGACGTTTACTGCGAGGAACGTTACAATCAAGCTATAAACGGCCGAGCCTAGGATCCAAAGCTTACCTCGAAGCTCGGCCTCCAGTTCGTGGTTCTCCTCCTTGAACCGCTGAAGCTGCTGTTTGACTTCTCCCATATCCTGCAGGGAATAGACGAAAGATCAGGCCAACTCATAATCTCCAAGGAACCGGAATATACCGTCTCTGTTCTTTGAAGCTGGAGAAGGACATTCTCCTTCTCGCGCTCGACGCGGTTCTGCTCCGTGGACAAGGCTCTCAGGCGGGACCGTTCCGACTTCAGATCAGCCTCCAAGTCGGAAATGACCCGTTTGGCTTCTTCCAGCTCCTATCCTTTCACGTCAGTCCTACTCGTGCGTGGGAGTTGAAAACGCACCCCTTCGACCCCGACCCTCAGCTTTTCTCCCGCCTTCTTGGTCTCAGCAACCATCCTCACCTCTTCCTCCGCCGTGCGGACTTTAAGGTTCAGTCGATTGGCGGCGTCCTGTAGAACCGCCTTCTCGCCAAGCAGTTTCTTCTTCTCGTCCTCCCATTGCTTCTTCATCCTGGAGAGATGCGAGTTGACAGAATGCAGATCGGCGCGCAGGGCTTCGCTCGTCCGCGTGGGTGGGGTTGGCGGCTCGGACGGGAGACTAACACTGAACGCATCGACGGAGCTATAAAGAGATGAGCACGTAAATGTGGCTACTAGAAAGTTCGTACCTCTCGTCGGCCTCCGCGCGAATGGCGCTCCGCAGATCGACTTTGGTCATACACTTTTGGCATCTCGCCCGCTCCAAGCGATGCACGCGCCGCTCCTCCTTCCTGGACAAACGCGCAATCTCCTCTTCGAGGATAACGATCCTAGCTCTGGCGTCCTCCAGCCGCTTCGTCAGCCCGACGACGCCGAGACCCGCATCCCCGAGTTTGTCCAGCTTGTCGTCGATGCTCTCGTTCGCCTGATCGAGTTTATACTGCAGCCTGGCAATCTCGGCAACCAAAGGCGACGGCGTGCCATCTGCAGCGGTGGCGTTAAGCCACGACATCTAGACCAAATGTGAGCGAGATAGACATATATTCTGGAGAACACACACATCGCGCAGCGGCCCTCCAGGGGTTTTGGGTGCCCGCATGGACAGGGATAGCACCTGCCGATGGATCGGGGAAATACCGCTCATGTTGAACGCTTTAGTGGGCGTCCCCATCTCCGTCACAGTCGTCCTCAGGGCCTTGTTCCTCTCGAGCAAATCCTCCCTCTCCTTCTCCAACATATCAATCTTGGCGTCCTTGGCCATCTCAATCGCTTTCCGCGCCGGAGATTGACTGAGCAGCGTGTTGAGGCGCGCAATTTCTCTGTTGGCGCCGTCTAGCTCTTCCTCCAGCGCCTCCATGTCGGCCTCGGTCGGTCCAGGAACAAGACGACTCCCTGAAGGATCTTGCGAAGCCTCCGATTGGTCCCGTTGACGCTCGCGGTCTCGTTCTAGAGAGGCAACCTTGCCCTTGAGCTGCGCAACTTCGTGCTCGTCCTCGAGCATCTTCTTCTCGGCAGCCTCCAGCGCCTCCTCCATCTGTCGCGCCAGTTCTTCCGCTCGTTCACGGGCCCCCTCCAAGCTTTCGACCTGCTCCATCGCTTGGTCCTCGATCGCCTTCAAGTGGTCAATCTCTTCCTGCCCGGAAGCCACCTGCGCCTCGAGAGCTTCCATCTGACCAACGGCAACTTCAGCAGCCTGCTCGAGTTCAGTGACGTACGTCTTGGTCGCGCGCAACTCCTCGTCGAGCTTGCGGAAACTCTCAACCTGCGCCGCCATCTCGGTCATCTTCGCGTCCAGCTCCTGCTCGAGCGTCTCACTGAACGCCCTCTCCTCCTTGAGCTCCTTCTCCAGATCATCGACCCGCGCATCGGACTGCATGACCTCGTCCTCGAGCTCCTTGATTTGCGCGTTGGCGTTCCGTAGATCGGCCATGACCTTCCCCACCCGCTCATTCGCCTCCCTCAACTCTCCCCCGAGCTCCTTCCCACTCTCAAGCACGCGCTCCGCCTTCTCCGCCCGCTCCATCGCGACATCCCGCTCCTCCTGTGCCTCCGCCATCCGCTTCTCGATTTCCTTAGCGCGCTGAAGCGCAGCGTCCTCCGCCCCGTCCGCCCGCTTCCCAGCAACCCGGAGCTGCTCCTCTAAATTTGCGACGATCCCCTCCACGCCTTTCTCGACCTCCTTCATCCGCGCCTTCCACCGTTCCTTGTCCCGTGCCCGCTCCTCCGTCTCCTGCACAAGCGCCTTCTTCACCTCCTCCTTCTCCGCGGCACAGCGCTCTGCCTCCTCCTTGTACGCCTCCACCATATCTTCCAGCTCTGCTTTCTCCTCGAGCCACCCCTCGGCCGCCACGTTCTCCTCGACGTTTCCCAGCGCAGTCCCGCCGCCGCTCGCCCGCCTCCCAGCCCCGCCGCCGACGCTCGCCCTGCGCCCCGCTCCCGCCCCCTCCGGCTCCACACCATTTTTCAATCTTGCCACGAGCCCCTCGTTCTCCTCCTGCAGCCGCCGGTTCAGCCCATGCAGATATGTGTTCAGCTTGGTTGCATTAAACCGCCCCACGCCGTGCAGTCCTTGCGCGCCGACGCCGAATCCCATCACCGGGTCGAACGACGCGTTCGCGCGGTAGTGATGCGTCGTCAGATCGTGGGACGACGCCGTCGAGATGATCGACGCGCCGTCGTGCGGCGAGGACCCCGACCCGGCTCCAGGCGTCGCCCACGGCACGCCGCCGGACCCAGACGCGGCGGACTCGGTGTCGGATGGAGCGGGCGATGGGACGTACGTCTGCGCGAGCGGGTGCGAGCTGCTCCGGGGAAAGCGCGGCGTGGCGCCCGCGAACGCCGTCCGGAGCGCCGGCGCAGGCGTCCCCCCGAGCGCAGCCGAGCGCGGGTTGGGCCCGGGAGTTGACTCGGGCGTGTCGGTGTCGGCGTCGCGTGGAGGCAGCAGCGCACGGCGGGTGTTCCGCGGATGCGGGGTGGGGAACTTGAGGCGGGGGCGCGTGGTGGAGTTGATGACGGAGAGGAGGAAGGAGCGGCGGCGCGTGTGCGGGGTGAGAGGCTCCTCGGCGCCTTCGCCGTCCTCTGCGTCTTCCGCGTTGGGATGTGGGGCGGTGGGTGCGTTGTTGGGAGGGGAAGGGAGATCGAAACGCGCCCGGGGATGCGGGAACGCGGGGGTGGGAGTGAAGGCTACAGACGGAGCGGGAGAAGAAAATGCACTGGACAGACCGCCTGGGGAATGCCGAGGCGTAGCGCGTGCGTCAGACTGGCGAGTTTGGTCTGGACGGAAAGTCGGCCCGCCGTCCGAGGAGAAGGTGGGTTCCCGCGATCCGTCGTCGTCGTTGCTCGAGGGCTCTTGGACATCTTCCTCCTGCTCCTCCTGGCCCGTTCTCAACGGCGAGATATGAACGTCTGTGATGTCCATCGAGTGCGTGTCACCATCCTGGAAATACGAGTTTTCGCCGACGCTTTCGTCTTCATCGGGACGGGAGACGATGATAGCAGGAGACGCGGTGGCCGATCGAGGGAGTGGCACGGCTGCAGGAGACGCAGCATTTGAGCGCGGAAACCCAGCCGATATGTTGCTGCGCGGGGTCGAGTTTGTAGGGGAAGACGCGGAGGAGGATGTGGTGCGGGATAAGGAGGGAGTGCGGGCGCGCGGAGCCGGTCGACGCAGCGCGACATTACGGAATTTATCGAAAGGCGAGGGCTGGGAAGCCGTCAGTGTATGTGAATGGGATCGCGGATCGCGGCGCACCTGAGGCTCTGAGCGTAAACTGACAGAATAATCGTAGTTCTTCTTTGGCGTGGGCTCGTCTTTGCTGAAGAGTTCCGGAGAGCTTGCGCGACTGACCGACTCGAGCGCGTCCGTCAAAGACAGGTCCTGTTCCCCGTCTGCCTCGTCGTCGTCCGGAGGAAGGTATACCTCCGGAACACTTTCTCTGCTTCTCCGGAAATCGACCTCGTCCTCTTCCTCGTCCGTGCCCTCCTCTGAAAAGTGGCCCGTGCCGCGTTCTGGGTGGACATCCGGGAGAGAAGGTATCGCGCTGATATCATCAAAGCTGTCGGGATGGCTCTGCCGGCCACGGGTGGAAGAGCGACCCATGGACGAACGGGATGTGCGGGCAATAGAATTGGCGAAACGGGAAGCGGACGACGTGCTGGACGCTGCGCGGATAGTGGACGTATGGTGCGACGAGGCTGCAGGGGTGGAATGCATCGGCGCCGAGATATCACTGAGCTGCTCATCGACCTCGTCGGCATCGTTGCGGTTGGATGTTTGGTTGTGAGATTCTTCCTCGCCCTCCGAATCGCCGAAGGCGGGGAGGGAAGGGAGAGACGGCATGTCTCTGTCCTCGATGGCTTCTATGCGTCGCCAAATACGAGATGGCGTCTCCAACATTGCCGCCATTGTGTCTGTGGTGGAAGGAGGAGGAGGTGAAAGACCGTGACGTTGGTTCAACTTGAGTGACAGTGACAGTGTGACTGAAGGCAGGTGATCGTGTTTGTTATCCCACGGTCGGGTTTTTCCGGAGGTGGCTTTCTCTTCTAATCTACCCCTTACAAACATCTTCCTTTCCTGGCCTTTCATCTCCAGCTGTAACTCTGTCAAGTGGCTTTTAGGCCTACTATAGTAGGAGGCGACTTCTTTGAAAAGGTACTTGGTTCGATTTCACACACCAGAAAACTAGGGGATATGTACAAACAGGCTCACAACTGATAACGGAACTGTGGATGGAGATAACCTAATTCCTCAATCTCCTTTGCAGTCTTTCCATCGAGGCGATAGTCGCGGTCGCCTCTGATACGCTTGGCATTCTCCCACCGGATATAAATCGCCGCTACAACCGTTAGCACGCATATTGCGCTCGTAGTTCCGAGATTGAGACTGTTGCCTTTGTGATAATTCGGAGCATCGGTAGGTAAATATGTCCACTGGAAAAGAATACAATCAGGCTCCTTCTTTGCTGGTCACTACCCACATACCACAGCGATGACGGAGCCCAGGGCGCCGAGTCCAGGGATAAGTGCGGTCACCACCGCTCTTATCGTGTCGGGCGCGGCATTGTCGGTTCCCCATGCCAGTTCCAGCGGTGCAATGGGACTTCCTCCCATTATCGAGAAGAAACATGCCGCATATCTAATAAAACCCCATGGATAACACGTCTCGGCACTACTTCAGGGATCTGCTTACCTTGCTTGTGAGTTCTTTGTACCAACTACTTAAAATTAGCGCCACTCATTATGCCACCCTAGTTTAAACTTTGAACTCACCAGCAATCGCGTACCCAAGGACCATGAAGGCCCCAGAAACGAAAACAGGAGCTGCGCGCTGCTTCACCCGGAAAGATACATACGCGGTGACGACAGCCCAAACTGCACCAACCAGGTAGGGTGGGACAGTGCGGAGCTGAGATTCGACAACAGCTGTGTATATTTGCTTTCTTTAGCGGTTCACTTGAAGCACTAAGAACAGAAACTGCCTACTAAAATGGCCAACTAAGTGGGTATTAGCTATGTTAAAACACCTCAACTAGCGGCAACGCACGGGTAGCGATCACCGTAGGCATGAAAAGACTCAACCCTTGGAAAGAAATATTTGCCATCAAATAGCAGAGGAGACATAGGGTCGTCTAGGGAGAGAAAAAATAAGAACGGAAGCATGACGGTGCGTCAACCTACGTTTATGTTGAACGCCTTCCAAATCAATCTGAAAGATGTTGGCTCTTTCCGGCCGAAGGTGCGAACGACTTGGTCGGCGTCAATACGAGCCAGCGCAAGCGCCTTTTCTTCAGCGTTAAGCATGCGGGTGCGCTGTGGATCAGTAGGGATGATGATAAAACAGAGGAGCCCGATGCCAGTAGTCATGATGCCTGCTCTCAGGTGACGTGAATGAAATATAGTTCCCCCCAATAATGCTCACCTTCGACGAGAAATATTTTGCGCCAAGAGGTCACTGACCCGATATCTCCAATGTGCAATAATCCCGAAGCAAGAAGACCGCCGACTAAATAAATGGGTTTAATCAAAGAGCGAGCCACGAAAACCACTTTGTAGCTCACATGCACCAGCCAAGGGAGCGGACACACCAAAAAATATCCCTATTCTCATCACGAGCTCTGTACGCCGATAGTACTGTGCATTTTAAGGCGGACTGGATTGACCATGAAAAACAAGGACATACCCGGGACACGATGTAAGTCAGGCCAGACTAAAGCAACAAATAAATTGTGCGTAACGTCAAGAATTGAAGCTGCCACACCAAAGTGCCGCCTTCTGCCATTCCAAGGAAGACTCTGGTTGCTATTAATCCAGAGTAGGACTTGACAAACGCTGTCGCGATAGATACGATGCCGAAACAAGTGACCATTGCAGCGAGCCACATTGATCCGAAATGCTTCAACGCAAGGTTCGAGGGGACGTCCGAGACAATGTACTGGGTATACAAGTCAGCAGTCGCGTTGAATTTGTGGAGTTGAACAGTAGTCACGAAAACATAGAACACTGTTAGTGCGACGTTGTACTGAGACCCGACCATACCAAGATCCTTCTCGATTCCTGTAGTGAAGAATGATAAGCATTTCAGCTTCCCGACCCCGGA
This sequence comes from Mycena rosella, assembly GCA_029378255.1. NCBI lineage: Eukaryota > Fungi > Basidiomycota > Agaricomycetes > Agaricales > Mycenaceae > Mycena > Mycena rosella. The sequence continues at coordinate 261,319 of JARKIE010000034.1, read as the reverse complement.
GACGGCGAGTGACCTGCGATCTTGGCATTTCCTATTGCAGTCCTTCGAGAAAGGGAGATTATTGAACGAGTTGTAAACTGTATTTTAGATATTTACCTGTCCACAAAATTTGTGCAGTCTGTAGGCGTCAAACTGGGTCCAATGATCAGCAATCGGTGCGCTCACAGATCAAGGTGAACAACGGCAAGAGAATCCAATCAAGTTTTCGTACAAGTCTTCTCTCCGCTTCGGCGTTGATCACAATTTCGCCGACCTTTTCAGACCCCTTGGATCCATCAGGGCCATCCAAGCTATTCGTGGCCTCGAGGTGCTTTGCCGCCGCCTTTTCGATGTCTGAATCCTTTGAAGACATGGCTGCGACTTGGAGAGCGAAGCGCGTTTAAAGTGTGCTTAAATATCGGCGGGTGAGAAAGTGTGAGAACTAACTCCGGTCATGCGACCCGACAGCGCGCGCAGTGACGTGGGATAAAGATTCCGTCGTGAGACGCAAATTCCCTTATCCGGGTGAGAAGCGGAGGTGAAACCATTTTAGGCCACCGGTTATCTGACATCTGCCACAAATCTGCCAGCATCAAGCCAGCATTCATTCGCACCATAATTCCAAGCGTCATGCTTTCTCCTTCTTGCCCATGTATACCACATCCTCCGTCTTTCTACAGTCGCTAGCGAACGCAGGCATCACCCACGTTTTCGCGAACTGGGGCTCCGATCACCCTGCTTTGCTTGAGGATCTGAGCAGAAGGAAAAAAGAGGGAAAGACGGCCTCCAAGATTATTACATGTCCGAACGAAATGGTGGCGCTGAGTGCCGCGCAGGGTTTTGCGCAAGTGACGGGCAAGCCAGCAGCAGTCATCGTCCACGTCGATGTTGGGACTCAAGTCAGTGTCTTGCTCCAAGCACCCCATCTCCCGAATTCATTATGCACTACCAGGCTATGGCTGGCGCTATTCATAACGTAGATCGAGGGCGCGTCCCGGTCCTTATCTACGCCGGAGCTTCGCCGTTTAGCAGCTTAGGGGAGTTAAAAGGCAGTAGGAATGAGTGGATCATGTCGGTTCAAGGTACGTTCCCTTATCACAAGCCTGAAACCTTCCGTAAGGTGAATCTTCTCAGATATTCCTGACCAGGCTGCGATTGTGCGGCAGTACATGCGGTTTACCTCGCAGATCGAAAGCGGCAAAGTTGCTACTCAGGTCGTCCACAGAGCATTACAAATGTTCGCCCAGTTTGCACCTCCGCAGGCTACACTCATGACGGAAATGCGTTAGATCTATGAGTCATCCAAAGGGTCCTGTATACCTGTGGGCCAGACGAGAGGTCATGGAGGAGGAAGTGGAGCTTTCAGCGGTGGAGGCGAGCACTCCTCTTCGAAAATGGCCACCAGTTGAACCGGCTGCCCTCTCAGCAACAGGTTCGTGCTCTTTCCCTCTTCCTTGCGGATTTTCAATATTATGCAGCGGCCAGAACGATCGCTCTCGCTCTTGTGGAGGCTCGCGCGCCCTTGATTATTTCCTCCCATTCTGGACGCAATCTCCACTCCGTCCCGCTTCTTGCCAAGCTCTCCGATGCACTGAGCATCCCCATCGTGGCTTCCTGTCCCTCTGCCGTGGCGGTTCCGTTCTCCCATCCCTATTTCCTTGGCGTCACGTTCCTTAACGGGAAGTCGCATTCGCACCACCTTGCAAAGGCGGACGTAATTCTAGTCTTGGACTCGGACGTCCCTTGGATTCCCGCCATTCAGCCTCCCCATCCGGACGCACGGGTTTTCGTGGTCGATTCCGGGGACCCGCTCAAAACTATTTCCGCCGTTAGCCAATGGCACGTTGACGCGGAGATGATGTGTAATGCAGATGTCGTTCTCGCCCTGGAGGGGATTAATGCCGCCGTCGATACAATACAGGGCAAGAGCAGCGATGCCATTAGTCTCCTCGAAAAGCGAAGGAGCGAGCTTACCACTGAACACGAGGAATGGATCCGCAAACTGGACCACCTCGAGGACGCATGGCCGCTTGATTTGCGAAGCGGGAGGGCCACAGTCCCTAATGTCCTCGGCGTCCTTCGCAGGGCCATCGCACAACAAATGCCTTGCCGTAGTCTCGAGAAGACGCTGGTATTGAATGAAGGGATATCCAACTACCCAGTCGTGTGGGAGCATATGCGGACGGAGGTACCCGGTGGACTGTTAACGAGCGGCGGAGCGTCGCTGGGTTGGAGCTTGGCCGCAGCCGTAGGGGCGCACATGGGCGGAAAAAATTACGATTTGATCGTCTCCATCGTCGGGGATGGCTCTTTCATGTTCTGTGTGCCGAGCTCTGTCTATTGGATCGCCAGGCGCTACGAAACGGTAACGCATCCCTGCTGCATCTCTTTTCCTTGTGTGGAACTCAGTTCATGTACAGCCATTTTTGACAATCGTACTGAACAATGGGGGTTGGAAGGTACATCCTTCATTATTCTCTTGTCGCCAGAAAAGCTCACCTTTATCACAGTCCCCGAAACTGTCCATGTTGGGCTGTCATCCTACTGGGCACGGCAGTCGAGCTTCCGGTGAAGAGCTGTCCGTCGGGTTCGGACCAAACTGCCCTGACTATTCCCAAATTGCCGTTGCTGCGTCCTCCGGATGGGTCTGGGGAAAGCAGGTCGGTGGGAATGGCGGCAGGGTTAAAGAGGAGTTCGAGAGCGTAATCGCCGAAGCTGTCCGAGTCGTCTTGGAAGAACGCAGATGTGCGGTTGTGGATTGTGTTCTTGAATCCATATGATGTTCCATTATTCATCATCATTACATTTCATTCAAGTGATGTCGTCCCAAATCAATATCTACAGCTCTCCTGCAACGAACTTCAGGTCGAGGCTCTCCACGAGCCTCAAAATGACGTTAATTTGGGTGACGGCCATGTTTACGTCCAACTTGCTCCATCCACCGTCCACCATGGCGGCCCACAGATAGTCAGGTTGAGGAATTATCCTGCAAAAAAAACGTTGTGAGCGCCTTCTTCGCCCCCGGGTTTTGTGTGACTGACCCAACGGTCGGGATATTCGAATAGCCCAGCGTGCTGCTTCCACCCGCCCCATACCACTGCGATATTACGCCCTCAACGACTTGTGGGGAGACCATGGCCATCCTGAGGGTCTCTGGCGTTCCTTCGAACGCGTTAATGTAAAGCTCGTGCAACATGTCGCTAGCGCTTGACGAGTTGCTGTACCACGCGATCAGCGGTTGGGGGTGCAGACGACGTATGCACATACACCATAGTCCACATAGGCTCGTACTTGCCCGTCGACTCGTACACCGGTTTCCCCGTCGTGTAGTTATCCTTCCATTCGAGGGCTATATTGACATTATCGTATTGGCACTTTTTCATCCAAGACTTCGCGCTCACCCCCAAAGTGCTCGCAAACTATCGCGGCTTTCGCGTTCTGCATTAGGGCAGGTCGTTCGTCCATCCATGACGACTCGTTCAGATGGTGGCCTACAAAAAAGTAATGGACTGAAGTCTGGTTCCGAGAGACGAGTGCTTACCCGACATGTGTCCAGTTGTGATGACGAAGCTATCCTGCGGTTCAGCATCTGAGGAGGGCGGACAAAAGATCATGACTTACTCGATGTTAATACTAAGGGGGTGAGCCGCAAAGTATTCAGCCATCGCAAGCAATAAGATTGGCCCTATGAACAGTCAAAATAGCACCTAACAAAGAGGCTCGCCACAGGCGTACCATTCTCTTCGATTATGCTGGGTCCGTCACCTGGAGGAGTTCGTGTAAGCTGGGTCATTCGTGCGGAGAATCAGGCGTACTGTGCGTGTATATGATGATGGAGTCGTTCGTCCCAGCTTTGCCTGCCAGGTGCCCGATCACAGTACTACTGGCTGCCCAGGAACTTGGTGCGTCGAGGACCACGGTCGCACTTTGGACCTTGCCGCTGCCCACCAGCTGGCGAATGGTTTCACCTGTAGAATTTCCCACAAACAACGCGGGGACGTCGTAAAGAGTGCCGTTCCCAACCGCCCCGTCATTCGGCAGGTACTGCAGCGCGCCGTTCTCGTCCGAGGTATGCACCCACGAGGTGATTACGGCCGAGACACCGAGCTCCTTGATCGCAGTGAAGTTCAAGGTTTTGGCGGACTGCCAGTGCGGGTTCGTCAGATTCCCGAGCTGTAAGAGGTGGTGGTTATGCAGATGTTGGCTCATGGGGGGTTGAACAAACCTCGGGGATGTCACGGGCAGGGACAGACGTTCTATGGCGTTCGCACTTCAGCAAATCTTCAGAACGAGAAGTCACAAACGTACCCCAGTAATCCGTATCCGGGCTGCGACTGAAGATGCCATGAGTTTCCAGAACGCGTAATGAATAACGCCTACATACGTAATTCTTGGTCGGACTGGGATTGTCGAAGAACAGGATGCTGCCTCCTTGCGGGAGACCAGTCAAGTCCAAAGTGTTGGGATTTGCGCTCTGATTCGGGAACAATCCGTAGCTCCCAGCGTCATGCACAGGAGCGGTGGCGCCCTTCAATCCAGAATCACCAGAATACGGCCAATACCCGGTGGTGGGGAGGCCCATAGTGGTGCCATCTGTGAGCTTAAGACTCAAAGACCACCAGCGAGGGTCCCATCTTGAATGAGCAGCTTAAGCGTCAGGCCAATGGTTGAAACGCCGAGTGAATGGGCTCGGACCTGAACAAGGTGTAATTTAGCGTCTCCACTGCCAGCCCAGCAATTTCCATCGAAGTCGCGACCAGCGACGTGAGCGTGTTCTGGTTGTCATTCCCCGCTTTCAAGAGATAAGCTTACGAATGGGACAAAAGGATGGAGGCAGCGCACTCCAGCGCGGTCCGCGCAAATTGGTTTGGTAGAGGCGGTCGTGGAGGAGCTGCTCTGCGTGCTGGTCGAGACACGGGGACGACGACAGTGTTGCCGCCACTTGACCCACCACGCAAGACAGAAGGATACTGGACCAAAGCATTTTCCAGGCAATCAGCTCGGATGCGCACAACGCCTTCCGAACCCCGACTTTATAGAGCGCCGCTTGGAAGATATGTCAGCAGTGCGAAAATCACTTTCTTGCCGAGAGTGTTCATAGCAGACGTCTTGCTCATATGACCAGCCTTATCGTAAGCAGTATCCAGAATTTGGGCGATGCGGATGGAAGTGAAATGGAATGAGGGATGCGAGTCTGTCTGACCCCAAGCATAGCAGAGGTCGGTACCAGCGAGGAAAGAGTCTGACCTAGGGTGACGCTGACTGTGGTCCAGTCCAGTCCTTCCGCCTCAACGTGGCATCTCAATAAGGCGACTTTGATCGCGGCAAGAAGGCGGCCATCAACCCCTGATCAAGGTTTTGCTTGCGAGTAGGAGGGCAGCGCAACGTGAGTGGGGAGTGGTGACATCCTCTAATGAACCGTAGTGTACTGGTTATTCGCGCATTTTGGTATCTCTTGCTTTGAACAGGTGAGCGAGTTCGAATTATAGCCGCCTGCATGCCTATTTTTGTCGGTCCCGGAGTCTCTTGGCCCCGCCTGCTCAGTGCTCCTACAAGACGTAGTAGGGAGCGCCAAAAAAACTTTCGCATGCCGTCCTCATTTAATTTCGATTCCATGGAAATGGGCGCGGGCCGTGCTGACTTGAGATGTCCCCGAGGAATAGCAGGGGCAACACCTACTAGTAATTTTTTATTTTGTGAACTCTTATATGTACTACACACTCTATGTAGCAGCCAAGGCTCAGCGCTCAGCCAGCGAGTGCATATCTTCATACATAGAATATAATGAATGACTTTGCTCAAAAGGCCCGCTGCCGAAATTTGCCGGCCTTGATTGCCGATATTTGCCGCGATCAGAATCGCCTTATTCGGAGGTCACGTTGAGGCGGAAAGTGAGCGAGTCGTCCAGTCATCCTCGTTCAAATATAGCCAAAGCCATCAACGGCCCGAATGATCCACTCATTCCGATTTGGAAACGGGGCTGACGTCACCAGCCTGAAAGTTGGGTATTGAGAGAACCGGCATCAATCCATTTCGATGCACGGCGGCATCCACTGAAAGATTGATGGGCTGATGCGGCGCGCAAATCCTAACAAAGTCTCTCAGTGCTCCCTCCCCTCCCTCGGAGTCCTCCTCTTGAAGAACGACTTGCTCATCCGGCATCCCGGCTGCGTTGAGGGAGACATCACCCCTAACTTCACAGCCTTCACTGCGCGTGTCGCGCGCGTGAACGGCGTCCCACTGTGGTCGCTCGCGCAGGCGCCCGGGACCCAAGGGGGCTGATAGGGGCTGACAAACATGGTGGTGCCGGTCCGGAAGGTTATGTCCACGACTGTCCGGATAACGCGCAGTGTGGCGTGCGCGCTCGATGGGGCGATTTGTAGCATAATGCTGTATATATCGCTCCCTGTCAACAAAGACAAGCATCTGTTAAATATATAAGTTAACTCAGTCGTAAGGGGGAAACAACTGCATTAATACTATGATACCTGTTAAATATATAAGTTAACTAGGAAGTTGAATAAGTACTGGAAGTAAGTGAAATAGTAGGCAGAGACTCACCTCAGTCGTAAGGGGGAAACAACTGAGGGAGACGACCATAGGTATCAAGTATATAAGAGATGTCGCGTAGGTAGAAACTGGTGCGTGCACATCTGTGCACGTGCACCTGTCAGGAATCTGTCAGGAATGCAGAGATGGCTCGTGAACCAAGTCAAATCATAACACTCCCCCGACGAGGGAAACCGTGCCATCTCAGGACGTAAGTCCCATTCGAGTGACAAGATCATGGTGTCTCTCGTAGGTCAAAGGTTTGGTCATGATGTCGGAGAGGTTGTCGGCAGAGGGGAAATGAATGAGAAGAAGTTCGCCATCCTGAACCTGCTCCCGGAGGTAATGGTGCCATACTTCAATATGTTTCGTTCGAGCATGGCCGCGAGTGGATTTGGAGAACTTGATTGCGGACTTGTTATCACAGAGAAGTCGCACTGGGAGAGGTTGAGGCAACTGGATTTCATCCATGAATGAAAACATCCAGCGGAGCTGATGGGCTCCACGAGCCCCGGCCATGTATTCCGCTTCTGCAGTAGACAGCCCAACGGTGCGCTTGCGGTGTGCTCCCCAAGCGACGAGACTACCAGCCATTGTGCAGAGCTCCCCCGAAGTGGAGCATTGGGTGTCCAAGCATCCAGCAAAATTGGTGTCGACAAACCCGACAGGCGTTATGGAGGCTCCACGATGGTGTGTAATTTTGTAATCCAGTGTGCCCCTCAAATAGCCCAGAACATGCATCATTGCGTGCCAGTGAGCGGGCCCAGGGTTGGAAGAGAGTCAGCTCAAGACATTGACGGCATATGCGAGGTCTGGCCATGTGGCTATCATGAGGAACATGAAACAGCCCAAGACGGCAAGGTAGGGTTTGTTGCGCATAAAGTACGTGTCTTCGTGTGAAAGCAGAATGGGGGATTCGACAAGGGGAGTTCCAGAGGAGATCGGTGTGCGCTTTGGGTTGCAATCTTGCATTCCGAAGCGCTGGAGAACACGTTCAGAGTAGGGTTTCTGCAAGATTGAAATAGCACCGGTCAAGTGATTGTGATCAATCTTGATCCCAAGTGTTTTCTCCAGCTCCCCCAAATCTCGTGCATCATACTTTGCTCCCAGTTCAGCTTTCGCATGGCCGGCTTCCTCAGGCGACGAGGAGATACCAGACACGTCTTCCGTGTACGTCCCGGTCACGGTTGTATCCCCCCCACGGGTATGCACACAAATGGATGGGTCTGCCTTGAATCGCGAATAACCAAGGTCGTCATAGGCGCCGTCAAGCTCTGCCCACCAATTACTCGCACCTTGCATCGTCCCAGACAGGGTGAAGTCCAACTTGGCCACAAGAAGCTCGGAGCCCTCGATGACCATGCCCTCCGTTTGCTCCATGTACACATCTTCTTTCATCTCGCTATTGAGGTACGCGCTGACAAAGTCAACACCCCAGACCTCCCATCCTTTCGACACCGCGGTCGCAAGGAGCATCTGCAAGGACTTGTACCGGACGACAGAGGTGTAGGTCTCGAAGAAGTCCACACCTTCCACCTGCGTGTATCCTTTTGTGACTAGACGCGCCTTCCGACTCTCGACATTGCCATTGGCGTCGTACTTTATTGCAAAGACCCACATCATCTTCACCACATTCACTCCCGGCGGCCGCTCCACGAGATGCCAGACTTTCCGTGTGCGCAATCTCTTGCACTCGGTCTCGATGGGTTTTTGCCAGAGGTCTGGCCGCGACATTGCTTCCTTGTACATCCTCGGAACCCATAGGTCATCAGGGTTAACTGATGATAAGAACACTCTAGCCTCTGCACCCTTTTCGGATGCAAGAAAAGCACTTGTGCCCCGGTCACCAGCCACTCCAAGATTGTCGTCCGCCCATGCTCGGCCCTCATTTTCCCCTTCCACAATGGCTGCCTCGGTCGTGTCTGCAGCCTGCTGAGCTGCTGGTGGCGTCTTCTTCCTGGTGGAACGGCGGGGAGCTGCTGTGGCTGCAGGTGGATTCGCTGGTGGTGCGGGGATGATGATAATGGGCGGAGCGGCTACTGGAGGTGCAGGGGTGATGATAGGCGCTGCAGGAGCGATAACGGGGGGTGTAGGGATGCGCTTGGGGTTTGTTGGAACCATGGACGGCAGTGGCGGCGATACCGTTGGAGTCACAGGCGGCGGTGGCGGCACAGGAGGAGGTGCTCTGTCATTCTTGCTACCCCAAGGCTCGCCAAAGTCCTTGGGGGACTGCTCGTCTGCAACGCCCGTACAATGAGCTTGCCCTTCCTTGAAGAAAACATTGCGAGACTTATAAAATTTCCCTGTCTCGAGGTTGAGGAACCGATACACTGTGAGGGCTGTATATGCTCTGCATATGCCCTCACATAGCATCGCTGGCACAACGGGGATGAAGAAGCACAGCACGGCTATATCACCAAACCGGGACACACCTGGAAACCGCATTCGGACTTCTCACAAACATGCTCCTCGACCTAGGGCATCGACTGGGACACGAACTACAACCAATAATCCACTACAGACACCATTGATTCGAGCCCCACCGAGCCTTTCGCCCTGACTCCTGGTCCAAAATCATATGATTTTCTCTCCACTCCCCGACCTGGCCAAAATCCTTTGATGTGCAATAAACGCCCCAGCACCAGCAGCCTACCTCGTCCATTGCCCATGCGACACCACACCCAGAAGCCTCCTGGTCCCCAGAAATCACTCAATTCTCACCAAACAATAAGCGACTCTGAAGACTGTGCCTGCAAAATCGCTTGATTTCCTAGCATTGGACATCTGTTTTGGACTGCAGGCATCGTTGCCCATCCATTGCCCTCCCTACGGACCCCATGCCCAAGGCCGCCAATGCACCGCGGGATGTTCTGCCTCCATTTGGGCTTGGCCTGAAACAAGGGAGCAAGTCCTCTATAAAATTGCTCCATATTTCGACCTTGGAGCCCCAAAATCACCCTCTTGGACCTCGGAATTGCATGATTTCCCCGATTCCAGCGGGCCTAGCTTCCCTTTGCGGAAGGAGCGCATGGTACCGAACGCCGGAGGCTGTACAAGCAGCAAAAGTATAAAAGGGCAAGGTTTTTGGAACTTTAGTCAGTAGTTGACCTGTGTATCTCCCCCACCAATACACTCGGTTTACCACCACCACCACCACCACATCTAACGTTCCACGCTGCAGCCTCCTGTCTGAGGCTCGCTCTCTTCCCTCCTCATGCCCCTCGCCGTGGTACACCCCACCTAGACGCATTGCTCATCGCCAAGGTATCCACATTCATTGACCGCACTGTTTATTGACCATCGTCTCGTCTCTTGCGAGACACTTCACACACACACACACACCCACAGAACACATCGCGTCTGCGACAGCCACCTACGCCACTGGAGTCCATCTAGTATTAACCCCCTAGTGGCCGAACGAGCTACAAAGTGAATACCATCTATTTCACATTGTAGCACCGCAGTCCGCATCACAACGCACTTGCACCATGGTACCCAATCAAGCGCAGCTTCTTCGACTGCATGGAGAGTTTGCTGTCGGTGTGGACAATCAGTATTTTCATGTACGCATCGCATCCGAAGGCTCGCAAGTGGGCGACATTCGGCCGGACTTTACTCCATAGTTTAAACGGGGATTTGTCGGGATGGCGTTCACTTGGAATTTAATTCATCAAGTACACCATCGTTGCTGCGATCTCAGCCCAGTATTTGTGGTGTAATCCCACATCCTTGAGCCGCAACAAGTCCACTCGATGATGGTGTGTATGCCTCGTTCCGCCGTGCCATTATTCTGCGAGGTGTGGGATGGTGTGACTTCCCAAATGATTCCGTTAGCCTTACACCACAGAAGCCATGCACCTTCGAACTCCCCGCCACCGTCGAAGCGGACAATGCGGACTTTCTTGCTTGTTTGACGCTCCGCGCGTGCGACCCATTCCTTGAATGCATCCAACATGGTCAATGCTTTCTTGTTCTTCAAGAAGTATACGTCCCGCTTTGAGGTTGCGCCATCCATTATATGCATCAGGTAGATCACACCACCCGCCAATGTTGTCCTCGACTTTCCCCAAAGGCCGATATGGACGTGCTCAAGGGCCTCGGTCTCATGCATCACAATTGCATCAAACGGACATCGTGTTTGCTTCCCATAGATACAGTCCTCACAAGCTCCAGGTGCATCTAGCTCCGAAGTAATTTCCAGTCCGTCAACCAGTCCCTTTTTGATCACCGCCCTCAGCCGACTATCTCCCACATGCCCGAACCATCTGTGCCAGGTTGCAAAGTCAACCGGCCGAGACTGGGAACATGCACGTGAGATGACTGCATGCGTAACGGTGTGAGGGCTGTATATGCTCTGCATATGCCTTTGCGTAGCACCATCGGCACAACAGGGATGAAGAAGCACAGCACGGCTATATCCCCAAATCGGGACACACCTGAAAACCACATTCAGACTTCCCACAAATACGCTCCTTGACCTAGGGCATCGACTGCAACATGAACTACAACCAGTAATCCACTGCAGAAACCATCGATTCAAGCCCCACCAAGCCTTTCGGCCTGACTCCTGGTCCAAAATCACATGATTTTCTGTCCACTCCCCAACCCAGCCAAAATCCTTTGATGTGCACTAAACACCCCAGCACCAGCAGCATGCCTCGTCCATTGCCCATGCAACACCGCACCAAGGAGCCCCCTGGTCACTGGAAATCACCCGATTTTCACCATACAATAGGCAGCTCTAGCGGTTGTGCCTGTAAAATCACTCAATTTCCTAGCCTCGGATGCCCGTTTTGGAGTACAGGTATCGTTGCCCATTTGTCGCCCTCCCTACGGACCCCAGGCCCGAGGCCGCCAACGCACCGTGGGATGTTCTGCCTCCATTTGGGCTTGGCCTGAAACATGGGGACAGTTGCCTGCTCTTTCCAGCACAAATCACACAATTTCCTGACTCTGGAACACCAAAATCGCACGATTTCGCCGATTCAAGCAGGTCCCCTGTGACTCATGATGTGAGGGACCGCATGGTACCAGGACCTGGGGGCTGTGCAAGCCAAAGGTATAAAAGGAACACTGTTCTAGCACTGTATATACCGATCCCCCACAATGGAATTCCCATAGAAAATCCCCCACAATCAATTCCCCTCATATCTCCGCTCCCTTGCTGCCAATACACTTGTTTCACACACTCTCTTGCTGCAGCCTTCGACTTCAGGCTCGCTCTGATCCATCCTCGTACCTTTCACCATGGTGCACTAGCCTCGGACCTGTCGAACTATTCACACTCTTTTACCACACAGTTTGCTGACACATCTTGTCTCTCTGAGACACCACCAGATACACCAACGCAACCAAGGACACACCGCATCCTGCTCTAAAGCGCACCCCGCTACCAGGTTTCCATTGCGTAAACACCCTAGTGGCCGAACGAGCTACACCGCAAATACCATCTATTTTGCATTATAGCGCCGTGGTCCGCATCACAATGGGGAGGAGGTTGACCATGTACATGCCATTGTGCACATGCGTGGTCTAGAACTGGGAACCGACAGCGCCATCAGCAAAGGCAGGGCCAGTTAACATCGCAGTTTTGTTGGCAAAGCTGATGGAACAGCCGTTCCGTTCTCAACGAGACGGCTGACAGAGATGAGATTGGAAGCAAAATCCGGGGTATAGATGGCATCAAATTGGAGAATAGTGTCGCGGCCATTCATATTGACGTGCTTGTACACTGTTCCACGACCCAAGATACAGAAAGACGCTCCGGCGTTGGCGGTCTGGCCAGTAGTGGAGGTAGGAGTGTAGGTGGTGAAGTCAGCTCTGCTGACAAAGCAGTGGTGAATCGCACCCAAATTGATAAAGGTGCGAACTTCGGCGGTCATTGCGAGGTTGCTGAGCGCTGCAAACTCCAGGTCCGACATTGTCGCAGGCTTGTCGGACTGGGCGACGGCCATTAGAGCCATGAAGTCGAACTGCTCCGAAACGGCGGTGCCGAAAGCCGGTGCTTGCGCGAATGTGGCAATGGGATTGGTGACGGGGATAACTGGTGCACCGCCAGGAACGTACAGCTTATTCAACCCTTTCCACCAAGCTGAGTACTGCCCTTCCTTCCCGCCTCCGGGATGGAAGCAGTCCTTGGCGAGATGCCCCGTCTTCCTGCACTGTGGGTTGGTGCACCTCAAGCCAGTGTTCGATCCACCCCCGCCATGTCCTCCGCTGCCGTGGTACACAGCAGCCATTTCTTGGGTATTAGTCGCACCAGTACTGGCGAAGGTGGGCGGCACATTGACACGAAGGTCCCAGAGACACAGCCTATTTTCGACCTCGGCTGTCATTGTCAGACTGTCGAGACCAGCGATGACGGGGTCCCAGGAGTGTGGGAGTGCATTGATAAGAATCCTGCAGAACTGCTAGTCGATTATACTGCCACCTTGATGATTGACTGCCTCCCATTTTGACCGGATATCTTCGATGAACAGACCGAAGTCCGCTCCTTCGGCATAGTGAACATCATGCAACTCACGTTCGGCACTGACAAGACCAAGGTCGCTCTTCACATCGAAGACAGAGGTGAGCGCCTTGTATGCCTCTGCGGCGGTCATATCGTCCTTGATGCCATAGCCGATAGGGTTCTGGACGTTGCTGATGATCATCGACTGGGTGTAGCCATTGCGCATATCCCATTCCTCCTCGAACAGATTCTTGGAATACCATGGGCTGGGAGCAGTGGCAACATACGGAGTAGGGCCGGTCAATTTGGTGATAGTCCCTTTCAGGTAGGTGACAACTCTGCGAGCCTTCGCACCAGCGAGGAGTTGGGAGTTGAATTTGGTCCAGTTGGTGCCCTTGAAGCAGTCAGCCTCGGGCATCGAAAAAGGAGATGGTATTCCAGACATAATGAGGATGGTCGGGTTCGGTTCAGGTTTGGGTTCGGGGTCGAGACGATAGTGTCAAGTATTTGGTATTTCGGATTTAAACAGCAAGGGCGGGGCCCATAACCTGTTAAATATATAAGTCAACTCAGTCATAAGGGGGAAACAACTGCATTAATACTACGATACCTGTTAAATATATAAGTTAACTAGGAAGTTGAATAAGTACTGGAAGTAAGTGAAATAGTAGGCAGAGACTCACCTCAGTCGTAAGGGGGAAACAACTGAGGGAGACGACCATAGGTATCAAGTATATAAGAGATGTCGCGTAGGTAGAAACTGGCGCATGCACATCTGTGCATGTGCACCTGTCAGGAATCTGTCAGGAATGCAGAGATGGCTCGTGAACTGAGTCAAATCATAACAGCATCAATAATGGCTGATCGGGAATCAGGCTCGATCTGATGGCAACACTGCCAAATCAAGATCCGCTTGAGATGCTGCCGTTGCCGCCGTGCATTTCGATCATCGCCGTGCTGTCTCGGTAACCCAGACGTTCCGGTGTGATCTGGGCCACATGAGAAAATCAGAAAAAATGATGGCCCTAGATCACACCAGAACGTCTGGGGCATTTGGTAGTGTGATACCCGCCCATCAGGTCACACTCCTGCTGTCACATTCCCCTTATTGTGGTGCTCCGTGCAGCCGAAAAAATTCTGAATGTACGTAGATGTATACAAATATCCTCTAGCTATGTACCTGGACCTTCCCGATTTTTTCCGGAATTGCTGGATCAAGTTAAGACTTGATCAGCACTCCACACCCGCCAAAAATGTCGCAACTTTGGACGCGATTAGCCAGCACAGAAAGCAGCCAAAAATTCAGGGGAAATTTGGAAACCCATCGGGATATGCTCAAGAATAAGGCTGCACAGTCCCTAGCTGGCCGGGGATGGGATGGGTGAAGGGTGCGGGCTGTGACATCATGGGGGGTATCACACTACCAATTGCCCCAGACGTTTTGGTAGCTATCCTGCCCATCATTTTTACCCGAATTACTCGCGTGGCGTGGATCATGTCCGGGCCGGGCGGGATAGCTACCAGAACGTCTGGGTTACCTGTTGTAGTTTATCGAAGAGAAATCAGATGAAAATTAGGGAATAAATCCAAATGATATTAGCGGTTTGCTGAGCTCTGCAAACGCTTGAGCAATACAGTAAAACTGAGCTACTTAAATATTAAACTGATGTAAACCCGCCCGTTACTATACTCACGGACAGTTTACTCACACGTTATGATCAGTCACGGCTAGCTAGTCTCTTCCCATTACGACCATCTTCCCTGCTCCTGTATACTTCCCTCTTGGTCTTCTCTGATATACTATAGTCTTATTGGTCTTCTCGGTCCCTTTCTCTTGTCTAAAGTGTAGCTCGGTGAGTGAGCTTCCACTTTTTGACCAATATCGACTCTGCATCTCCCGGATACCGTTCTGGGAAGCCTCGAATCGCGAAATTTCGCCTCGAGCGCTGAGCGACCGTGCTCAAACACCGTATACCGTCCCACTGTACCGTACTGAACGAAGCCCAGGCTTTGTTACCGTCCCACCGCACCGCAGCACCGGCCACGTCATCAACGCTGGCGCCCCGCCTGCCTTCAGTACCGAACTCCCTCACAACTTGCAGCCAGTCGCTGCGCGCACAGACCGTGGACACCGGCTCGCCGTTGACCGCCACTCCACCGTCCTCGAAATCATCAGGATCACCGCCTTCCCCACCGCCTAACCCAGATCTGTCGAGATCAGCGCCGCTTAACAACATCTCGCCGCCGCGATCTCCATCGCCAAAGCCGTGCTCGGTCTCCCCACCCCCAAGCTCACCACGCCTGTGGATTGACTCTTCGGACTTGGACCTTTCCCCTCCCACTGCACCCCGCCGTCGCTCGCATATCTCAATGGCCACCACGCTCAAAGTACACTCGGGCAAACCACCTGTCCTCCTCGCGGGCGACTGCACGCTGCAGACGCTGCACGAATTCGAAGTCGCTGTGGGCAACTACGCGACGCTGAAGCAAATCGAAGCTCCCAAGTGGATGCTTTTTGTCCCCTCGTGTTTCCGTGACCACCGCATCAACGACTGGGTCAGCCTCGAGGATGAGTGTGCCCGCCTCCTCGAGCTGACGTTCAAGGAGTTCATGGGCGAGTTGCGTGCGCTCATGCTCCCCCCGTCCTGGGAGGACGACCTCCGTATTTCCATGCTCAGCTGCCGTCAGGGCTCCTCCGAGTCCTTCGCCTCCTTCTCCACTGCCATCCGCCTTCAAAACTCTCTGCTCATGAATACCAACTCCCACTTCTCCGACGAACGCCTTCACACCCATATCGAGGCAGTGATGCTGAAGGATCTTATGGACAAATACAAGGCCGACGCCACTGCAAAGAAGGAAACCGATTTCGTCAAGTGGCTGGCCATTGTGTGCCGCGTCGACGAGAAGCGCATGAAGAACATTGCATGCTGGCAGCGCATGGTCGACGACTGTGAGCGCGAGCAACGCAAGCGGTCCACCACCAACGATGGTGCACACACCTCGAAGCGCGGGCGTAACAATGACCAGAACTCTGCGCCCACGTCCCAATCCTCTTCGAAGGGACGCTGCCCTCCACTCACCGGCGCCAAGCATGACCTTCTGAAGGACAATGACGGCTGCTTCCGCTGCCGCAAGCCATTCGCGGGTCACCAGTCCTCAGAGAAGGTCTGCGAGTTTCCAGCTTCCGTTGGGTATCAGGCCGCGCGATGTCGACAAAGCCAAGAAGGACCACAATGCCGCTGCACGTTCCTCGTCGTTGTCGAAGGCCACTGCTGCTGTCGTCGAATTTTCCATGGTCGCCACTGTCCTCCCCGACATCGAGGACCCCAACGATAGCGGGATGTCTGACGGAGACCTATCTGCACGCAATGTGAGTCTCCCCCACCGTGTTCCACATCTCTTCTGGGACTTCCGAATGGAAGGACCCATGTCGAATCTTCCGATTTCGGTCCGAGGCCTTATTGATAATGGGTCGCATCTAGTCTTGATCGATCCTGACGTCATCGACCGTCTCGCCCTCCACCGTTTTAAATTGCACAAGCCCAAACTCGTTGATGTCGCCCTGAGCAACAGCCACTCGAACCAGCGTGAACTTTCCGAATACGTAAATTTTATTGGCATTGGCTCCGACCTTTCTTGGCAGTCTACGGTGGTACGCGTGCTCATTGCGCCAGGCCTCTGTGCCCTGTGATCCTTGGCCTCCCGTGGTTAAGCCGCAACCACATTGTAATTGACCATCATCTTCGCACTGTAGTCGATAAGCGTACAAATTATAACTTCTTAAACCCAGCTCTGCCCCCACCGCCCAAGGTGCCTCTGATCAAACTCCGCGACCGCTTGAAGAAGACTAAAGCGGACCATAAGCTGTTGGCCGCTGAACTCAAGACTATCTGCGCCGAGCGCCATTGCAAGCTTGTTGAGTCAGGTCTCTTCGAGACAGTCAAGGAGGTTGACGTTGTGGCCGCCGTCCGTGAGCGTGTTGAAATCCTCGCTGAGTGGGAGCGCTACCAGCAGTTGGGAGACAAGCTTAAAGACCAGTTTCAGCCCATTTTCGAGCCTATCCCGCACGTCGACGATCTCCCGGCAGATGTGCTGTGCGAAATTAAAGTTAAAGATGTGTACAAGACCCTGTCAAGGCGCAGCTACCAGAGCCTGCGCAAGTACAAGGACGCTTGGCAAATGCTCATACAAAAACATCTGGATGCTGGGCGCATACACCCTTCTAACTCCCCTTTCACCTCACCCGCGTTCCTCATTCCGAAAGCAGATAAGGCAGTATTTCCACGCTGGATTAATGACTACCGCGAGGTCAACTCCAACACCATGCATGATGTCTTCCCCCTGCCTCGCGTTGATGATATCCTAGCAGATTGCGCTAAAGGACGTATCTGGTCAACTATTGATTTCACGGAGAGTTTCTACCAGACTCATCTACACCCCGATTCCATTCCATACACCGCAGTGAGCACGCCACTTGGCCTTTATGAGTGGCTCGTCATGCCCCAAGGTCTGCATAATGCTCCCTCGGTCCAGCAGCGCCGTGTAACTGCGGCGCTGCGAGAACACATCGGCAAGATTTGCCACATATACTTGGACGACATTGTTATCTGGTCCGACTCTGTCGAGGAGCACGAACAGCACATTCGGACCATTTTTGCATGTCTGAAAGCTAACGGTCTATACTGTAACAAATGCAAAACCAAACTTTTCTGTCTCGAAATTAAATTCTTAGGCCATTGCGTATCACAACACGGGATCGAAGCTGATGAGAGCAAGATTGAACGCATCCTTCACTGGCCCACCCCGAAGTCTTCTACTAATGTACGCGCCTTCCTTGGTGTGGTGCGTTATTTCACGCGGTTCCTACCAAACCTCGCGGGGCACACGGAAATTTTACATCAGCTCACGATGAAGGTCGCCGACAAGTGTTTCCCAGAGTGGAACTCTACACACCAGGCAGCCTTTCAAGGCATCAAGGATATTGTCATCAGTTGTGACTGCTTGACAACGATTGATCACCAAGATATGGGTGATAATAAGATCTTTGTCACAGCTGACGCCAGCGACAGACGCTCCGGTGCCGTGCTGTCCTACGGGCCGACGTGGGAGACGGCACACCCCGTCGCTTTCGATTCAATGACGTTTAAACATGCGGAACTGAACTACCCTGTTCACGAGAAAGAGCTGCTGGCTATTATTTATGCACTGCGCCGTTGGCGCTCAGACCTTATCGGGTCCCCCATTTTCATTTACACGGACCACCGCACCCTGGAAAATTTCCAGATGCAGTGGGACCTCTCACGCTGCCAAGCTTGGTGGATGGATTTTCTATCACAATTTGACTGCAAAATTGTTTACGTTAAAGGCGAAGACAACACCGTGGCAGATGCCCTCTCTAGGACTGATTTTTTTGAGAGCTCCGAGGCAGAACGCGCAACTGTGGCTCCCTTCGAAGACGAGGCAGATTTTACTGCGGTGACTTCCAATGTCTCCGCTTCTCAGGATTCCTCTTTCCATGCTGCACAATGCCTTGCACGTACGCGTATCCGTTCGCCTATTGACCCCGACCCTGAGCTTGGAGCTATCTGCTCCGTCATGAATATAAGGGTTGACAGGGACTTTGTAGAGTCCATTCGCTCT
This sequence comes from Mycena rosella, assembly GCA_029378255.1. NCBI lineage: Eukaryota > Fungi > Basidiomycota > Agaricomycetes > Agaricales > Mycenaceae > Mycena > Mycena rosella. The sequence continues at coordinate 242,700 of JARKIE010000034.1, read as the reverse complement.
GGTTATGCCGCGGACCCTTGGTGCGGTAAATTCGATGTGATTTCACCGAGTTTTGCGGGCCTACGCCACGAGAATGGACTCTGGTACATTGGTGACCGCTTAATCATACCACACTTGGGTACTGTGCACAAGAACCTGTACCAGCTCGCACATGACGCGCTTGGCCACTTCGGGTTCGAAAAAACCTACAAGTCCTTGCGCGACGCTTACTACTGGCCCAACATGAGGCGCGACCTTGAGCAGGCATACATCCCTGGCTGCGTAGATTGTCAGTGAAACAAATCCGGCACTAAAACCAAGTCCGGCCCCCTTCATCCACTTCCGATTCCAGACGCGCGCAGTGACTCCATGGCGATTGACTTCATAGGACCACTACCGGAGGATGAAGGTTTCAGCTGTATCGTAACCTTCACGGATCGCATCGGCTCCGATGTCCAAATTGCCCCTATGCGTACCAACATCACGGCGGAGGATTTTGCAGTCATATTTTTTGACAAGTGGTACTGCGAGAACGGCTTGCCCCTCGAGATCATCTCCGACAGAGATAAACTTTTTGTGTCCGCATTTTGGAAAGCTCTCCACAAGCTCACTGGGACAAAACTTAAGATGTCTACGGCTTTTCACCCGGAGACCGACGGCACTAGCAAGCGTATGAACAAAACAATTAACCAGTGCATCCGCTACCACGTCTCGCAGAATCAGACCGGATGATGTTGTGCGCTCCCACGAGTGCGTTTCAACATCATGAATTCTGTGAACAAGTCTACAGGATACTCCCCCTTCCAGTTGTGTATGGGCCGGTCTCCACGCATAATCCCACCACTGGTCTCCGAACCTTCCACGTCCTCATCGACAGCAGAGGTCAACGCGGCTACAATTATCCGACAACTGGAACGTGATGTCACGGACGCGCAGGACAACCTGCTCGCTGCAAAGTTTACACAGGCCGAACAAGCCAACAAAACTCGCGGACCAGACCCCGATTACAAAATTGGCAACCGCGTCAAGCTCTCAACGGCAAACCGCAGAGGCACGTACGTGCGCTCTGGCGATAAATCTAACCTTTGCGTCGCTAAGTACATGCCCTGCTACGACGGCCCTTTCACCATCACCGCAGTTCACAAGGAATGCTTGACGGTCACTCTGGATATGTCCGCCAAACCGCTGGTGTTCCCTGTTTTCCACACTTCGGAAGTCGAGCCTTACGTGGAAAACGATGCTTCTCTCTTCCCCGAACGCGAGCTGTTACGGCCGGGTCCCGTTCTCACTGATCTAGGTGAAGAGTGGGAAATCGAAGAAATAATAGACGAACGAAAACGCGGCCGTGGAAAGCAATACCTGGTTCAATGGCGTGGCCACGGCACTGAGGACAAATGTTGGCTCCCTGGACGCAAACTCGCGGAAGCACAAGCGCTCGACAACTGGCTCGCATCGAAGGAGGGTCCCTAGCCTGGCGAGGCACACTTTCATTTCTAACAGCAGCCGGTCGATTTCCCCATCGTGGGCTCCGAGGCGACCACGGTGCACATTTTTACTTACCATTCCCTTCCCCGTTGCATTGCTGAGGTCTTGGACGTTTTTTGAAGAGGGGGAGGGTGTAAACCCGCCCGTTACTATACTCACGGACAGTTTACTCATATGTTACGATCAGTCACGGCTAGCTAGTCTCTTCCCATTACGACCATCTTCCCCGCTCCTGTATACTTCCCTCTTGGTCTTCTCTGATATACTACGGTCTTATTGGTCTTCTCGGTCCCTTTCTCTTGTCTCAAGTGTAGCTCGGTGAGTGAGCTTCCAACTGACTGTGTAACTAGAATGTTCCATATTGTTCTCCTGTGTTCTGCGTGTATCTACTGACTCGGTGTTCTGACTCGTTGTGACTCGTTGCGACTCATTACCTCGGCGATGCCTCGGCCATGATGCCGGGTTGCCTCTTCTGGCACTAACACCAATATTACCGAGACAGATCGCCGTGCATCGATCGCGCCGGTTCTCTCAATTCCCAAATGTCCTCGCGCTACTATCCATCACTTTGGTATTGAAATTCACCTAGAAGTTGAAAATCCTCTTGTATCTCCCTCACTTCTACACGGATGGCTTCCAGGAGTACTGGAACTGAAACCGACATATGTCCCCCCCATGAATACAAAAAACTTTGAGAAAAACGGTGGCACAAGGGATGCAATTCCATCCCGAGTCATCAGGAAAACCAAGGTCCAAAAGTGTCTTGACAGTGCGGCATAGCACTCTATAGCACTATGTAGCAAAATGTGGCTGTGATATAACTATGGCCCACTATGGAGCAACTATGGAGCATTCTACAGTGCTGCCTAGTGTTGCATAGGCTCGCATACTAAGCCCCATAGGTACATCTCGGCTACAGTTTCCCTAGAGGCCATCAAACAGCATCACTGATTTACGTTTAAAATACATTATAACTGTTGTCCTGCTCATCTGAGCGCTCCGCTGTCTTGCAAGAGCATTCTAACTAGCCTTAAATACCCTCAGGAAAAAAGACGGAACGAAAATCAATCGCAAATGCACAGGGTTAATATTTCGAGGGTCACTCAAGGGTCACTGGCGGAGTTTGAGGTTTCACTAGTCCCCTAATCCCCCTCTGAGAAGCCCAGGGAGTTTTATTGGACAAAGGATGTGTTCTGCGTAAATTTGGGGGGAAAACCGCTGCGTCGGGGACATGATCTCAATGATTACTTCCAACTTCTAGGTGAGTTTCAATACCAAAGTGATGCATAGTACGATTCCCTACGAAGCATTGTGAAGCAGCACGAAGCTATCAAGTAAAATAATACAGTAACTACAGTAAGTGTTCGTACATTAATTAGCAAACAATCTCCCAAATGCAAAAAACCCAAAGAAGGTTATAACACCAGCTCACCCCGTGAATCCTTTCTCCGCATGCTGGCCAGCACCAGCATGCTCCGCAGGCTCGCCTCCAGGACCGGTTTTGTTAATACACTAATGTCGAGCGGTGAGCGGCAGCTTGGTGGGAAAAAAGGATTACACACTGGTCTGCCCCAGCATCCAAATATTCCTAGGGTGAAAAATTAACGGATATTGATACAGGACGAAAGAATTCAACCTTTTGGTCAGTCAATAGTGCGTTCCCTGTTTTAAATTCAATCTTCGCGTTGAAACAAGAGTAATGGATCCGTGCCAGTTACGCCCACAACATAGTCTCTGCGGCCCAACTGTCGCAGGCGCTGTACCATCTTCACACCCGTCAACTTCGGCATCTGATTATCTATAGGATGGCGCCCCATCAAGACCTTAATCACCAGCAGAAACCTCGAAAACGCACCCAAAAAGATCACCGTAAATGGCGGCTCCAGCGTGTCGACCTCGATCTCAGGGGGCTTCTCAGCCGCAGCGCTCCCGGACGGCACAGGCGAATCCATGCCCACGATTCGCTGCAGAGCCACCTCGCCGTTTTCTGCTGTCGTGACGCGACAGCCCATCCGCTCGAGCATCCGCGTCATCAGCATCCGCGTCATCGCATCATCGTCGACCACCAGCACGCGCAGGCCCAGCGGGGGCGACAATGCCGGCGAGGGGTTGTCCAACGCGAAGGAGCGCGGGCTGGGCAGGGGCACGTACGTCGGACGTATTGCCGCCCCCGCCCGATCTGGCCGGACCGTCTCGTCGGTATTCTCCCGCGTCTCGAGGGGCGGCGGCAGGGGTACGCCCGGTTCGTCTTCAGATTCGGACCCCGCCAACGGGTAATCGGTCCCCGTCGACACATCCCCGAGTGTCCGCGTCAGCACAGGCGAGTGCGAGTCAAACTTGGTGAGCACCAGCTCAAAACGGCCGCCTAAATACTAATAAGTATCCGGGAAATCCGCAAGGTGGTCGCGCCGCACCTTGGTTCATCAGCCCGTGTAATGCAGAGTTTGACCTAATAGAGCTCGGGAAGGGCTGCGCGGCCGCCATCGCCGCCGCATCCACCGCCTCCGTGACGCTGCTCCCCGACTGTGATCCGCGCGCTGCAATATGATGGGTCTGGGACGTGTGCTCGATAATCGGCGGCGTCATTGGCGCGCACGGAAGCATGGCCTTCCTCCCCACACCTAGCGGGAGCTCCACCCTGTATGGTATGTGTCAGACCGCATCTTTCATGGCGTGGACAACGCACCAAAACGTGCTTCCCTGTCCGACCTTCGAGCGCAGGCCCAAACGCCCGCCGCTCAGTTTCACGATATGTCGGACCAGCGCGAGACCAAGGCCCGTGCCTTTGCCGCCTAGACCATTCATCCGGTTAACCAATCGATACAGTCGTTAATCGAACGGCGTACCCTGTTGCCGACCTTGCTCGGTCTGGTTAAAAGCCGCTGCGCAAGAGATCATTGTCATCATCGAAGTAGCAGGAATAATATGCACTAACAAAAAAGCCCCACCATATCCTTCGGGCGTATCCCGGAGCCCGTGTCGGAAATCTCAATCCGCACGACAATCCTCTCTGCCGGTGGTGGCAGCTTGAAAAAACCGTCATCCAGCACGGTACTCTCGTTGTGCAGATTCAAGGCGCTAGCAGTCAGCGACTGGGGATCGCCGGCCTCCGTGTGTGGGTGTAGAAACGGTGCGGGGGTGCCCCTTGGACCGGGAAGAACGAGGCGCGTGGTGATCGTGAGTTTCCCACCAGCAGGTGTGAACTTGCAGGCGTTGCTGCGCGAAATTGGGCTCAGCGAGACGCGCGAGCAGAAAAAGGTGCGTGCAAATTACCTTGCGAGATTAGTGATGATCTGCCGTAGGCGAGTCTCGTCCCCTACGACCATGCCCATGACTGTTTCGCCGCTGGGCTGATCTAACATATGCTGGGCGATCGCATCAGGTGTGGCATCCATATACTGGTACGCAGCGCGTCGCGCAACCTTGGTCGAGTTAGAAAACAGTGGTCCTGGTCGGGCGGAATACGCGAACCTCGTCAATTTTCATGTCGAGATCCGTAACAAAGTCCAGTTTGCGAGCGTCCGCAGCGAGGCGCTGGCACATCGTGAGCATGTTGGGAGGTTCCGCACCATGTGCTCGTTACACACCAGTGGAATAAACAGGGACCGTAAGACTTTGTGGAACGCGTATGGCTAGGACCCGGATATGAGCAGTCGTCCGAGTATGTAGGTAGAGTAACTTACTCGGGATAATGACTCGAGCTTCCCGCTATCCATCCGATGGCTGAAGAACGACGTCAGAGGCCTGAGGAGGCTACCAAAACCCGTAGAATGGCTCACAAATCGAGGATATCGTTCAAGACTGCAATGTAAAGAGAATTACAAGGAGAAGAGATGAGTAAATATAAGACAAACCTTTGGACATCATACTGAGACTTCCTTCGAGCGCACTAAACTCTACTTCGTGCTCCTTTGCGATCGGCCTGGAGGCCATGTTTTGCACCGCGAGGACTGAAAAGATTTTTATTGAGTTTTACTCGAATCGTGGAATCAAGAACCTCACGAGCGGTATTCAGCGGCACTCGGACCTGTATTGACGGCAAATAAATATGAGAAGATGAAGTGGTCGTCGAGACTTATCATGAAAAACATAGCTAAGCAGACAAATGAGCTGTCAATGATGGATGGGTGGATGAAGGCCAAAGGCACTCACGAAGTGAGCCGTCGCTTGGAGTCGGAAGCCTGACGTTCATTTACTTGCGCCTTCCGTGTCCGCTGAAATTGAAGTTTGAGCTCCATCCGAAGCCGAAACAATTTCCGCGACGACTGGAATACGCAGTTAATGTCGATATACCTGGTCGTTCTCTGAGGGTCGGACCTGTTCTTTCTGGCTGTGTATATACAACAGAATACATTGGAAAATCAGGAAATTAATGACGTCTAAATCGGGGTCAGGTCATTGCTTGAAGAGTTGTAGGAACAGAGAAACACTCGCTCCATATATAAGATCGCCGGGCGGGCACAATTGTGGCACAGGACCTATCACCAATTTTCAATGAGACAGCGTGGGGAAAGCGCGAGGCTTACAAAGTCAGAAAGCAGAGGGCTCCAAACGTCGCGGGAAGTCGTTTGAGCGATGTACCGAAAAGAGCAACGGCCTGCAATGCTGAGGTGTAATAGAACGTCGGCTGTAACGTCACGGAGGATGTTCAATTTTATTGCGATTTCTTTAGAGAAAAATCTGACCAAAAAATCTTTTCCATCACAGCTGAATGCCGAGTGGGCCGGGGCATAGAATCCGCATAACCACGCAAATATTACGTCGTACAAGGCCCTATTGTGCCGGATTTTCAACGGAACGTCGTGCAAGAAGAGGACAAGTCGCACCATGACCATGTAGAGAGGCACATGTAAACCTGAAACAAGAGCGGGTGGTTGTACGGAACATCGTACGCACACAGAAAAACAGTGGGGAGCGAAATAATGGGCGAAGTCTGACGGAAGATTAGACAGCTAACCAAAAGTACGTCTAGCACGTACTACGTAATAAAATATCTGGAAGTAGGTCAGAGACATATCGTGTTGTAGATGAACCAATGGACGCGCCTTGTCTGCTAGAACCATAGGGCGTTGGATGGACACCATGGCCGCTACGCAGCTGATGATAAAGAAAACAGAGGCCCACAACGACAGACGTTTGGCCTGGCCCCAGACCTCCTTTTGGTAAAGGCGCTCCTCTTCTTCCGCAAACCGCGGCATGTAGAATTCCCTGAATATGGGCCACAGTCGACATCGGATAAATGCGAGCGGCGGTAAGGCCCATAACCCCTCACACCGAGCGTCCAAGCCTGTTGCGGCGTCAGCGATGCTTGTATCGTGCTGGCTGCTCGCAGCAGTTTCTGCGTCCGAGTTGGCCTCTGTTTCATCGTCGGACCAAGTCCGGTCGACCACAACTTCATCCACCTCGTCACTCTCGCCCAGATGCTCAACGCCCTTCAATGGCGGTGAAATATCCTCCGAGACGAGGGTATCCTCCAAGTTGGCCAGCGACGAGCTGGAAGGCGTGTAGGGTGCTGCCAGCGTGCGCTTGATGTATGCTTTTATGCTGCTCCATCCTGCAGCTCGAAAGCAAACAGTCTGAGCCGATGATCGCTGGGTGACCGGAACAGGAAGCTGTTGAGGTTCGAATGGAATGGGATACCGTTGCTTGGATTTCTGGGTTCGGGCGGACATGGGGAGTTCAGCGGCCCATTTAGCAGAGGACTCGGATGAGAAATAGGACATGCAAAGGGGTGGATGCAGCCTTTCACCCGCACCGGCCGCAGCCGCTTCCAATACGTAACGCACAATTAATTTACTAAAATCCGTTTTGGGTAAACGCCGCATCCAGCCGACTCACTGTCTACTGCGCCAAAACTGTGTGTATCGCCACAGCAGGCCACAGCCGACTACTTCGCCTTCACACGACGAGTTTGTTTCGGGCCAAGCTGCACCGCTATTGTTGTGCGTCCATGACTGAGCGTAATGGGAAACCCCCGAGGCGGCTCAGCGTCGCGCTCTTTTCTCTTCGTCCCACGGCCTAATTGCCAGTCAGTCCCAAACCCCGGCCGAGGCATCCCTTCAAAATCGTGAGTCGGCAGCGGGGCTTGCGTCTCCCGTGTACCATGCGAGCTTCGTACGGTCAATTGGGACGAGACAAGTGACGACTCGGTATATTCTGAAGCGAATAGATCCTCCTGCAAATGTTATTCAAGAGGTGAATAGTGATGTGAAGATTCCACGTACTTCAATTTCGAGATCATCAGCATAGCCCGAATCATTCCCTCGTATATCTCGATTCTGACTTCTCAATTCATCCAATAGCTGGTCCCGCTCTTGCTGTAAGCTTTGTATCTTATTACGTTGCGTCGACCGCTGAAATTCTGTAAGTCACATTCAGCGACTAAGATCAAAACACGCACGTCCTCCGCATTTCTTTCCAATAGACCCTTTAGCCGTCGGATCTCCTGTGCATGCACCCCGTCTTTTGTCCGCGCATTCTCCCGTAGCTCCCGCTCTTGCGCATCGGCCTCCGTCGCTCGCTTTACCGCCAAGTCGCGCTGCATACTTGCGTCCTTCAGCTCTTGCCTCAACTTGACACCATCCGTCCGCAAATGCGTCACCTCCCCACTGAGCTGCGTGGCTTTTTCCGCCTGCGCCTTCACTTCCTCCATGCTCGCAAGCTGCTTCTTGAGTGTAACAATCTCGGTTTGCTGCGACTTGGCCTTAGCAAATATCGGCACGATGCGCTTATTGAAGTCATCCAGGGCGACAAGAAGAGATTCCTGCAACAATACTATAAGTTCTGCCACTGTAGTAATTAGTACAACCGCAGCGTACCAAGGCTCGCGCATCCACCCGCGGCTGATCCGTTACCTGTTTGAGTTTTCGCGCAGCCGTCCTCACACTGACCAGCGGCGAATTCTGATCCATCCGGCTGATCCCGTCCGCCACCATGATTTCAAGCGGCTTGGACGCGACGATATCCAGGTAGATTGGCTCCGGGTCATCCACAGCGATCGGTGCCCGACATTCTGGGCATGCAGGGCGTGGCATCTGCTGTACTCGGGCTATACATGCTACACAGAAACAGTGGCCTAGTCCCGAGAGATCAGCGAAAAAATCGAGGAAAGCGGGTACGGGAACGACTTGCCACAGCCCAAACGCCGGAATTCGCTGATGGAGAAATCCGACCAACAAACGTGGCAATTGCATTTTGACATCGGGCCTAGCGTAGTTTGCAGGTGTAATCCGTTCCGAGTCAGACGCGTCGTGTTGGCCTTAGGCTTCGTGGGTTGTTTGGACGGTGAGCTTCAGTCGGACTCCCGATATTGAATTGTTGTCGAGGTGGCAGCGGGAGACTTTTGAGATGCAGAGACTCAAGACAGAGCACTTGCAGAGCACCAAAGAGTGTCACAAAACGCGAAACAATCACATCACATGAGAAGTGAGTGATGGCATCAATGCAGCCCACTGATCTTCCGCTGATCCGTAAACTCCCGAGCCAATCAAAGTATCTTCCGTCCATGAACACCCTCCTCTTGATCTCCTCCGCCCCAAGAAAGCCCCCGAGAACCCACGGACGTAATCTCAGTATCGCTCCAAGTTTCCATGAGCGCCAGCAGGAGCTAGCAAGACCGAAAGGATCATGTCTTGTCACTCTAAAGTCGCCAACATGAAAATTTAAAAAATGTTGTATCAAGCTGCAACTTAGCAAGGTCGCTTCAAGTTCCGTCGGAGCTCTCTACTAGTCGGAGCTCTCTACTAGTAGTTCGTGAAATATCCTCAGATTTATCCGGGTGTATTGCAAAATAATAGACTCGTAACCAGTCTTCCACGTCCAGCAGTGGTATGCAGAACCAGAGAACCAGCAGAACCAATGCAGAACAAAGCCATTGAAGCAAACGAACAAAAAATTGAAGAAGAAAATTAGAAAAAGACAATGTACGTTCGAGCGACACTGCACACACTTTTTCTCTCTATCTCTTTAAAATCGATAACGGTTGCTTCGTACTAATGTCATCCAGTCCATAAAAGAATCGCAATTCGGAAGGGTGCTACTAGGAATCTAGGATACAAATCGTACGAAACAGTATTGATCAGCCCGATTCTCAGGAGTGTGTATAATACAGAACACTTCGCCTTTCCTCTACCCCTCAGAAGTTTAATAAAAGTGTATGCCGCTTAGGGATCCAGACGTAGTTACTTGTCCCAACCAGGCTGCCAGCCTGATGACTTGACGTCGGTAGAACTCTCCTTGCAACGAGGGGTTATAAGCGATCGCGATCGAAACAGTTGGATTTCGGGAAGAACCCACCTCAACACTCCCATGAGACGGAGACACATGGGTTATGATCTGGGTTTGTACATAAACCTGATCTTTATTAATCGTCGGCCGGACGACGTTTCCCAGCTCGAGATCGCCTCGCTAAGGAGTATCTTCAGACTTGAAGTGGCACCCGTTTGAATATGTGACAAACCTTGGTGGTTCGGATGTTGCCCACCCGAGAACCGGAAGACGTCGTCATGCGTTCTTGGCTCAACGCTTGATTCTCGCGGTATTGGTTGATACAATTGAGGGTATACAGAAGCGAGATCGCGTATAACTTGCTCAAACTGTCGAATGGTTAGGACGGTACTTGTGAAGTCGGGGAGCACTTTAGTACGCATAATTGAGTACAAGATGCCCTGTGTGAAACTGAATGAGTTCGTTTTCGAATGACACAGCACGATCGACTTACACAGTAGGTGCTGGGCACCTAGTGTCTGGGTCATGATCAAGTCAACCGCGGCAACGATCTGAGTACAAGATGAGGACTAAGGCAGTGGTCTTGGAAAACTGCATACCGTGGGGGGTACAGCGCTCTCAAAGACCAATCGAAGTAGACGGTTAATGAGCGAGTTCGTTCTTCAAAAAGGGCTTCAATTCAGGGGACTGGGAAAAGCAATCCGCGTTCTTACGATGCAAGGCCTCTTGAGTTGCGGTTGCGCAGCGCCCAACACGTCCCGATCGTGATGAGTAGGTCGGTCAAGAATGCACATATAAGATGGACCTATAAACTGTGAGGATCACATAGTTACTGGACGCAATAGACTCACCAAAAGCCACATGACTTTTGTTTCCGCGTTTCCAACAATAATCGCGTTCAACTGTGTTGCAATGAGCAAGGTCGCAGAACTTGGCAAATTCCGAGCGTACCGATAGACACACCCCGGCAAAACCAAGAAGCATCGAGCAAGCAATTGGCAGAACGAAGTAGACCTTCCGAGAGAGCATGTAAAATCTCAACGCAAAGAATGATTGGACAACGACCGCCATTATTCCAGTCTAAAAAAGTAAATATGCGCGCCCGCATGGAGAAGATAATCAACCCACCATGAGAGGCGTGCTGACTTGATACCAAGCTGTGGCAATGAGGGTTCGGGCGACGTCGGGGTTCATAAAGTCCTCGACATTCTATTCACTCTGTAAGTGACTGGAAGGAAGCAAGTATGACTTTTTCCGCACCTGAACCCAAACGATGGCGATACCTTGACTAGTCTGCAAGCAATGTCCATAAATTTTACAGTTGAAAATCCGAATAAATTCCACACCTTTAAAACAGACAGGAAGATCACAAGTACCACGAGCCAGCGGTAGTGTCTTCCGAGGCCTTCCTGAGGCCTCCGAGACTTAATAAATTTGCCAGCTTGGCATAGTACTACACCTGCAGACGATACGGCCGTAAATCAACCAGGTTCATGTTCTCAAAGAACGGCTGTACATACCCAGAAGGATCGCGTCGAGGAATCCGGCTATAACCTGCCAGTGGTTTATGTTCAGTCTTGTGCCGTGACAACTCTCAGATTTAAATACGAACCCATGCTCCCAGCGTCGTTGCGCGGTTGTCAACAAAAGTCTGGGAGGCTGGTGCAAGATTAATGACCGAACCTGTCGTGGCCATGGTGTGTGGGACGGAAGTGACCAAGAAGGAGCAATGTTCGGGTGAACGAGACCCCGCTGCATATTAAATAATCGCACTGTGTATATCATCAACTGAGCTACCAAGTCGTCGCATGATGATCGCGCGAAGGTTGCAACCCTGAATCTGATTTAGAGTTGTCTGATCCCGTCGCCGAGGAACATGTCCAAAAACGTCCAAAAATTCAACAAGTAACCAAGTTCGCTAAACCTTGGCTAAACCCGAGAAATTCAAACGTGGAAAAATATTAGCTAAGTACGGCGTGAACTATAAAGAAACCCACCCTTGAATAAATTCACTTTTGATTCTCTTGCGTATGATCATCCCATGAGCGCTGAACATTTCAATCTTGCAATATTTCCCATGATGATCAGCGTCTTCGCGACCGATCGAAGAATAGAAATTCATACCATAAACGTGGCTTTCGCGCATGTTAACAAGCGGGTTTTAATTTCACGTATCCTCCCTTTGCGTATTCAAAAAAGTCCCGGCGATGTTCCTCGGTTAGTCCGATAAGATTGGGGCCTCGACAATGGTGGAGAATCCGAGGTGGGATCGGCATCTTTGAACAGCTGAAATGAAATACGGTGCCGCGCGTGAAGTTCCAGAGGTTTATATTGTAGAGAGGGTGAGGTGAATAGGAGAGTTTCCTGGGAGACTATAGCCTCGAAAAACAGGGGATTTTGGGGTTTGATTAATATTGTGCGGTGCCCTGTCCGAGAAACATTTCAAAATTCGCCATGGGCGTTAGGGGGATGTCCAGCAAGCGGCCTCGCAGTGGTTTCCTGTAAAGTACTTTCGCGTCAGAGGTCATCATTACATCATTGATCGGGACTTATCCTGTTATGAAATAAATGATCGGGCCTGGTTTCGGTAAACTTCCACCCTGCAACAGCCTAGAACAGCGCGCCGCAGCGCCGCAACGCGTACTAACGTAACAGGCTTGAATCTCGGACTGCAAGCCTTCGCTTTCTGTGCCGGCTCCAACGCACAACATTATTCAAGTTTACTTTAATGCGTATTGAAGCAAGTTCCTTTCCCAGAGACACGACAAGTTCTCGACTTCTTTGACTTCTTTGCCGGCCATCAAACTCAAATATTTTTGTTACGAGATGACTTCCACGGCAACAGTTGCCAGATCGTCCAACTTCGGGTTCCAGCGCTCTCGTAAAGGTATTTGGAAGAACTTGGGCGTGTACTGTTTTCGAGTGTGTTTCTTTCATCTCCCTCCCTCCTTCGTTTCCCGCCAGAGCCGGTATCGGCGCGTAATCAACCTCTTACTCCCAAACAATGACCACTGAAAAATCCTGCTTCGACGATACGTCCTCTGGACAGGGCGTTGAGGATAAAGCCACCGTCTCTGTTGTTGGCGATCCCGAGTCGGGTAAGGCTCCATGTTTGTGCTTCCAGTGCACCCCTCGATTTATTTTTCCTCTCCAGTGCATGTTAGCCTTGGCGTGTCCGACTCCGAGAAGAGCTTGAAGCTCGATAAAACTGGCCTTCCTCTCGTTCCCCAGCCCTCAGACGATGCGTCCGATCCTTTGAATTTCCCCCAATGGCTCAAAATTGCGGTGCTGCTCCAAGTCAGTTTTTTGGCGCTCCTTGGGCCTTTAAACCAGGCCACGGTCAACCCAGGTAAAGTTTCATCCCGGCCGTTAAATTGGCAACTCACATCCGCAGCCTTCGTTCCCCTTGCGGCTCACTTTCATGTATCTACCATCGTGGCTAGGTGGGTCTCTTATCCGAAGATTCGTCCAGCATCTCATCCCTTTTCACAGTTACCAAACGTTGGTTGTTAACCCAAAGTCTGACCGAGGTCTCATCTAATCCCCACAGCACAATTGCGATAGCTTTCGCAGGCATCGGTTCCTTCATCTGGGTACCGCTTGCAAACACATATGGCCGTCGTCCGGTCCTTCTTTTTACTACCCTGATAGCAGCTGCATCATCCCTCGGGTCCGGTGAAGCACTTACATGGTCTCAGTTGATTGCAACCCGGGTAAGCTATCCATGCAAATCCAACGCTCGCAAATAAACAGTTGTGATTCCAGGTTCTCAATGGACTTGGAACCTCGTCTTTCTTTACACTTGGTGCTGGGATGGTTTCCGACTGCTTCTTCCTCCACGAAAGGTAATTTCCAAACAAGTTTCATGGAGAAAGACCTTGACGGATTGTTCTCAGAGGTCGTGCCATGGGTATCTTCACTGTTTTCCTCACGAACTCGGCGCACATTGCACCGATCCCAGGTATGAATTCCCTCGCGGTCTCTAGAAACGCGACCTGACTACCGTTGTAGGAGGCTTCTTGGGACAGTTCATTAGCTACCGGTAGGCGTTGCCCTTACATATCATCGGGATGTTGTCAAACCTTCATAGGTGGTGCTACTATCTCCCTGCGATACTCGATTTCACGATGTTTGTCGTGATGTTCTTTTGCCTACCGGAGACGCTCTATCTTCGTGGATCTACGCCCGTCGTCACGGACAGGCCGATCCTCCGCAGAATGAAGCTTTGGGGCCTTCGTCCCAAGGGCAAACATCTTAAGGCCTCTGACTTCCTTCGTCAATTCATCATGTTCGTTTTTTCCCTCAACGTCACCGCGATCAGTCTAACACCCTGAAGGTTCAAGTACCCGACCGTCGTGCTGACAGCACTTTACTATTCGGTCACCTTTACGCTGAGCTCCATTCTTCCGGCTGTAACCTCTGCGATTCTCTTCCGCCGGCTATACCTTTTCGATGCGTCGTCAACCGGCCTCGCCCTCGGTGTCGGCACACTCATTGGTTCCACACTTGGCGAGCTACTCGGCGGCATCGTTGTTGACCGCTCTATGTATCTCAGTCGCAAGGGCAAGAACGACGGCGACATCGTTCCTGAGGTCAGGTATGTTGCGTTCCTTCCGCTGTGTTGGCACCCCAATTGAGATCATTGCAGGCTGCAGGGTATCTGGTTAGGAGCTATCCTTCAGCCCGTATGTGTCGATAATATCTCCGAGTCTGTTCGACGGGGATTGATTGCTTCTTAGATTGGATTGCTGATCTGGGGCTTCTGCATTCAATACAAGAGTGAGTTTCGAAGCTTTGCTTTGTTTTCCACATCTAAACTTCGTGCAGCGATCTACATCGGACCCACCATGGGCTTCGGTATCATGTGTTTCGCGATCCAGTAAGATAATCCTGATTCTTCGTTACTTTCCACTTAATTGTATCTTTAGAATCATCAGCACCGTATTGTACAGCTACAACGCTGATAGCTACAGGCCCCAGACCCCCGAAATTGCCCAAGTCCTGAACTTTGGTCGTCAAACCATTGGAATGACCGGTACGTCCAATCCCTTCGCTCGTTTCCACCGGCTGACTTTTCCTTCCCCATCGCGCAGCTGGCTTCTGGGCCATGTAAGCAAACTTTATTCGCCGTCGCGTGCAAGATACTAATATCTTTTAGTCCTCTTGGTGACAAGATCGGCTACCAATGGATGGCTGTTACCATGTCTCTCGTCGGAATTGTTACCTTCCTGCCTGTCATCTTTCTCATGTTTCATGGAAAGACTGTTCGGGATAGGATGGGCGCCCCTACTTACAATCGTTCTCTCTAACCATTCGAGTAAACACTGCTCTAACCCCTCTTTTCTGGAACCTGTAAATATCGTAAGGTTGTAATTGAATTCTTTTGAGATTGATATTGTTTCAGCCTCAAATCTGAATTTTATTTTTGTATTATTTGTTTCCTATGGGCCGCAAGCCCAGCCTTCGCTGTACTGAACTCAAGTCTTCCCAAAACCTGGTAGGTGTTTGGAAGGGAGTTGAAACGTTCGGTTGGATATATTGCTAAAAGGACTCCAGTTGCGTCTGCCCTCTTCGACGTGCCCCAAACTTGCGGAGACAAGGTGGCAAAATGAATGAAAAAGTGTGCTTATTGGAAGAATGAAAATGAAAAAGAGACGACACTGGCATGATTCGAACATGCGCCCTACAAGAGGAACAGATTTCTAATCTGTCGCGTTAACCACTCCGCCACAGTGCCCTGCAGGAATATCTCTACAAGTATATATTGAGCTATGAGGATCAAGTAATAAGGAGGACGAGGTTAACCGAAGACGACTCGACCTATACATGTACAGAGCAAAAGCATTATGTTTTGATTTACATAGACGGCAATTAGTATCCTGCATTTCCGCACCCCACACACTCATAAATTGCTCTCCAAAAGAAGCGGGCCGTTCCTCCACCCAAGCGTATTCTATGTTTTCAGCATACTATATGATGGCTCTGCCGTTTTTAATACGCGTATAATGGACCCGACCTCTTCCGAGTCAAGAACTTTACATAAAAAACCTGCGGCTCAAGGGGTCGGCACAGGCACTAACCCTAACCCTGACCTATCTTTACATAGTAGTGGGTTTTGTCCTACCAGCCCATCCCGTTGTCCCTGCACAAGACACTACACCTTGCCGTCCTCCCATTCGCCCACCAACATCCTCCCTATCTCGCACTTGAATCTGAGTCCACGCACAAGTCTCCGACATTCGACTCTTTCTATTTCAACCAAGTCGTAAGGTGAAGCGAAGTTATTGCACAAACACCTCTTTTCAAGCTACTCAACACCTGGGCCCCGGTCGAGTACATCAAATAGACCGAATTTCGTCTCGGGTATCATCACTTATGACCCATTTACGTGTAGGCACCGGCAAAGTGGGTGGAACCTTACATGAAACCTTCTTCGCACGATACAAATTCCCTATTTCGGACGCGAGCGGTTGTTTGGCCCTACTTAGTTCCCCCAAGAATAATCGACTCCACTTCGGCAGACTTTGACACGGCTATCAAGGGAGAGAATCTCAGACTCAGATTACCGGGCTGTTCAGCGACTCCGCTATGCCGTGGGACGAACGGACAAGCGGCGCGCCAAAGGAGTTGGACGGTGTTTTACATTGTACGGTATCTGACGGATCAAACAAAGCATTAAGATAATCAAGATAATCAAAGCTTGGCTCCGTGAGTTACGACGTCGCTGCTTACTCTGTTAGAAAATGATTCGACTACAAGTACTGAAGAGGGAAAATGCGATTACGCGCATTCACAGCACCTCAAGTGGGTTCCTCGTCTCCTTAATAATGTATTCCAGGTCTCCACTCTGGCTTCGCGAGGGTTGAGATCCTGCAACCGCCCTTCCATCAATATCTGCAAGGGCAACTCAAAACCGAACACAAAATGGCATGTCGAACCTCGATATGAGTTTTGAAACGCCGAGTTTCCCAGATGCACTGAAGTACCGCGAGCGAGCAATGAAGCTCCACAGCGCTTTCTGGTGCGACAAGGAGTCGCAGAGGCTGGCCTCGCGGAGCTTCGAAACTTTGATTTGGAGTCTAAGTTAGGAGGCGGGTTTCTCGCCGACGGTTGAATTTGTTGAGCTGACCTGGTCATCTGCACTGCTTGAGCGTCGCAAGCGCAGAATATGCCATCGTCAATGGCCCAAAGGTACACTCTCTCGGTTTCGTCCAGGAGCGCTGCTAGGACGCGGGTTAAACGCGCGGGAGAGGTGAGGAAGGCGAGGTACGTCGCGATCAAGACGAGGATGAAGGAGGCAGGCAGAATATTGGTCGTAGATGTGTTTGGGAGGACCGATGCGAGGAAGGGAAGAGAAGTTTCGCTGAGAGTGGACATTGAGAGGTAGGGGTAATATCAACGAATATAATACAGCTCCCTTGCATGATTCAGGCGTATTATATAGGTCCCATGTACACCGATAATGGCACCACACTCTGAGGCCCGGCCACGGCGCATCAAGCTGTACGGCGTTTGTCCTTTTTCAGGAGATCACAATTCGGTGTCATCATGTGGCGTTAACGATGGGCGTGACGGGGAACTGTCAGGAGGAAACCGTGCGGGACATATGTCGCTGGTACTCCGAGTCCAGGGAGAGTGTAACGTCGACGGTCGGCGAAAATGTACATCACTGATTCACGAACGCTGGCGGGCTGAGCGTGGCCGTTCGGCATATGATATCCCAGTGAAACGTCCGGAAAATTCGCCATTTCATCACTGAAGAGTGACTGTGTAACGTACACACATACTCCCGAGTCGGTGTTGCCGGACACAGCATAAGCAAGTGACCGGAAAAATTTCCGCCGTACTAGCAAGTTAGAGCGCACGCCACACTAAGAGATGTCCCCACTTTGGTCATAACTTCCCAGTCGGTGTTGTTGCAGCAGTACAGTGGAAGCAGGGGACCGAAAGTTTGACGCTGAAGAGGCACGCCAAACTGGTGTTCCCAAGGGCGCGCCACACCAATATTCGGAAGACTGACATTCCCGCAACAGCATCTCTTGGATCAACGTCAGCGCTAAATGTAGCGGAACACCGAACAGAAAATAAAGCTGGAGGGTCGCAGCATTTGATCACGGAAAGGGGTAGCGTGCGTCCCAAGCGCCCAAAGCAGATGGTGGTTCAGAAGCAAGCCCGATAAGATAACAAATCTGATCATCTTCTCGACCTCCATCATCATGGCTTCGCTGGACTACATCGACGTGCCCGCGGCGGCCACTCGCCTGAGGCCTCAATCCCCGGAGGATGGCCACCAGATACGACGGGTCCCGAAAATCGTCACCTCGCTTCCCCATCCCCGTCCACCACCCATGCATCGCCGTACCGATTCTGCCGCGTCAATATCGTCACCTGCGAAGACCGCCGTAAATCTGCTACCCCAGCTTCTTCTTTCTTCTTTACCTTCCAATGCACCTCCACAAGGCCCCTCCAATCCGCGGGGAAAGCAGCAGGCAAATACGCTGCTGTCTTCCCGCGATCCACTTTCTGTGCCGATATTAACCGTCAATTTCAAACGGTTCATTGAGCGGGTTGGCCCCATCTTCTGGCTCCAAGACAGAATAGAGGAGATCATCTTTTGGAGGAGAGGATGGAAAGTGACGGGCGTTTGGATAGCTGCGTATGCATTTTTATGTATGTCTCAGTTTTGTACGCTGTCCAGTGCTGACCGTATAATCAGGCTACTTTCCACGCCTTCTCTTCCTCCTCCCGCAAATAATTCTCATCGGCATCATACTTGCCACGCATCCCGAAACTACGCACAAGCCGCCCCCAGCTCCTGAAGCTCCGGCGGAAAGCGGATCGGTGGACTGGCAGGCCAACATCCAGGCCATACAGAACCTCATGGGATTCGTGTATGTGGCATCTAGACTCGTCGAAATAAATTTACCTGTTCACAGAGCCGACGGCGAGACCGCACTGCAGCCATACATCCCGTATCTAACCCACCGCAAACCGCACACGCCACATATCCTCACCCTACTCATAATCTCGCTGTTCCCCATGCTTGTCCTAGTCTGGCTGCCGGCTTTCCCAGTGCGCGGCGTATGCCTCTTCCTGGGCATCGCGCCACTGCTGTTCACCCACCCGAATATTCGCTTGCTCCTTCCCAGCCTTGCCGGGCTAGCGGTCTCGCACGCCGACGCCAGCCCCTTGCTAACCAAACTCCGGTCCAAGCTGTTCAATGGCCGCTCCACGTCCGTACCCCCGTCCTGGAAGTCCCTCGGCGTCCGCTTGATCGACGACGCAAATCTCACCGACGAGTGCTGGGTCGCGCAGATACGCGAGGTCGAGCTGTTCGAGAACGAGCGGTTCGGTGCCGGTGGGTGGCATCCTTGCTTCCTGGCGCCCTCTGATGCCTGTTCCTTGCAGCGGAGGACTCGACCCACCAAGAATGGAGCAAGACCAACCTGCGGGACGGGGAGCGCACGGGCTGGACGCGCGGCCGCGACGGGTGGAGCAGCGTCGGCGGTCAGGGTGGTGTCAGGTGTGTTTCGCTCCTCGGGCGTCGGGCCTTGCGCAGCGCTGACCCGACATCTACACAGCAGCAACCTCACCTTCTCGCTCGATGCCGGCTGGGCGTTCGTCGACACGGAGGACTGGCGCGCGGACCTCGGCGCGCGGTGGGCTGCTGATGGGGGTCCGCGTGGCGGTGACGACGAGGCGCCGGCGGCGGTCGGCGACGAGGGTGCGTTGATGCGTTCTTCGCCTTGTCTTTTCGCGGGTCTGACATCCACTTTAGATGGTTGGGTATATACGAACGACGCGTGGATCGCGCACCGCCCGCCGTCTGCGTCGTACGCGCCCAGCGTGGGCGGGGTGACGCGGCGGCGGCGCTGGGTCCGGAGGATATGGTATGACCACACGCGAGCGGTTTCGATGTCATAATAGCCGTCCCTTGCAAATAAAATCCTGCGAAAACAGCATATCAAGGCCGCGTCTGATTCCTATCAGTCATTATGGCCGCTCTTTCACTTACTGCTGTGTTTTTGGAGTTCGTGGCATCGGCATCGCACTCGAGAGTTGATACGCCCTACTTACAGAAGGCCGTCATCCCGCCCAATTCTGACTTTCCCACTAAGACCGACTGCCCAGAAGCCGGACCGAGAGTGTCAGACGCCCGGGCTTTCGGAGACAATGGGAAAGACGCCTTCTCCTCCTTCGCCATACTATATCTGTCCTGATCTCGAACTTCAACAGTACTTGACTAGCATTGGATTGTCCTGCCTGGCACCCGGCCATTCGGAGACAACGGGAAATCGAATGCAGATTATACACAGAGGCCTTTTTCTCCTTCGCTATATCTGGCCTGATGACCTTCCGCGAACAGCTTTTCGTTGTCCAAAAACCATAAAAGCCCTGGATGATACTGCTGGTGAGTCAGTCGCTTCCATGTCCACTACCAGTATCAGCAATACCTCCTTCCCATTTTTCACCTCGGTTCTTCCGAGCACAACTGGAACCAACGCCGTCGTCGCGACTGTCATCATTGGATCGGTCGCTGTATATGTCGTTCGCCATGCCTCGCCGACGCGTCTGACAGAAATCCTGCTCGCCTCCTTATCCGATGCGGAGAAGTTGTATTATGACGCCGTCGAGGCTGGCGTTCTTTCTAGCTCCGACGCGCAGGTCGGCGCGATGTTGTTGAGGTATACGATCGTCGCTTCCCCCAGTTATAGTGGCTCACACCGGTACAGACTGCAGCGCGAGGTGTCTGAGATTCGCGAGACCACTCTCCATAATTCCCTTTCAAGATGGACAGCATTTCGAGACATCTTCAACGGGCGGTCGTTCATGGTGTTCCAATGCATCGAAGAAGTGTCGAGATTCAAGACTCACGTCGAGGTCAGGCGCTTCGCTCATTTTGAACTAGGCCCCGTGCTGAATATAACATTCGAGATTCTGAAGGAGTCTCGACTTCGAAGCCTTGATGCTGTATCTGAGACTTGGGCTCTGTACCTTAGACGACGACGCACTTATTAACGACGCTTACATAGAAGTCATCAGGCGAGCTCTAACGTTCCATTGATATTTTTTGATTGCATGATATTGGAAAAAATAGAATTGTACCTAATTTCCCTCTAGATACTCGTGCCATCGCCAAAGTTCTGGGAACGCCGGTGCGAGAATAATTTCGAGGTGAAGACACTGAAAACAAGTTGCCGGAGTACGTACGTGATTGCCGATCTGCGCCGCCACCAATGCATCTCCATCCCCATGGGGATTCGGAAGCACATTGCATCAACGCCAAGAGAAGCAACTAGCAAGAGAAGATAATCGACTTTGATTCCGCAACAAGCCTTGAACCTTCCGAACGAGACACGAGAGATAGAGTTTGTCAAGAGAGACTACCTTGATCATGAACCTAAGCCGCAAAATTTGCGTTTGGAATTTCAAAGTGAGGTTCCTGAAACCCAACATACTGCACGGGACTCCGCGGGACTCCTACTTCTTGACCTCGGCTCTTCACTAGATCAACGAGAGACGACTGAGCTGGAGATTCATTAAATTTGGCTGGTAGCCACTTCAGCTCACAGAGACTGGGCTGGTAGTAAGTACCGTTTGACGGACGTCATCGGGAGGCCGAGGAATCGATGCCCTGTGGTGGCACATGAGGGCTGGTACACCTCCGTGAGAACCTTGGGTCAACTGGGATTTTTTTTCTTTTCCCTGAGTCTTGTTCGAAATGTTATCGAGGAGACGCTCGAAGTTGAGTTGAAAGCCATAAAATAAAGATGGGTCTTCAAGTTTGCTTGGGTGCGTCAGGGCATGAGTAGTGGGAATCGGGATCGCCGCATTCGTAAAGCTGAGGTGAAACGTGAGTTCACCAGTCATTTCAGCTTCCTTAGACTGTGTTTTCCATAGTCTACCATGTCGGTCCAGCGAAATTGTATAAAAGCGGATGAAGACGCAAGGCTAATCCCATCTCAGCCACCTCGGAATGTCCAATATACTGCATGACAGAAACCTTAGGCTTCGATGCAGAGTAAAATACACCACTCTATGTAAATCAAGCTTGCGCGCCAAAGGCGTTGGGCGGTGTTAGATGTTAGATGATAAGCTAATCAAGACAATCACAGCTTCGCCCGCCTGACAATCGATCCTCCGTGCGTCAAAATCGCCGCTGCCTCCTCCACCATGTTGTCGACGATCACCTGCGCGCGACAATCGCACTCAGCCGCATCCCAGTTCCCTTAAGAATGCGTGCGTACCTTGGCCGGCAGCACCTCGTGGATGAGCTGCACTACACGTGAGGCTGCATTCAGGGAGAAAAGACGATATGTAAACACACCGCCGCGACGCTCCCGATCACCCACCGCGCCCCCTCGGCCAGTTTTTCCGGGTGCGCCTCGAGCTCGTGTTGGTGCGGGAGGATGCCCCGGGACGTGAGGTCCTGAATTTCCGCCTGGCGGTTCGTGTTCCTGCGCCCCACAAAAACAAAAGAGATCAGCGCCCGACCGTCGCATGATCGCGAGCCACGCATGCATACCAGTCCTCGACGTACGGCGTCCGCTTGACGCGCATCGGGCGCCCGCTGTAGATCAGCGTCGTCACCGCGTCGTCGAAGCCCGCGCTGAGGACGTGCGCCTTGTGCGCCTCCGGCGCGTCCGCCTCGACGGACGCCAAAAAGCGCGTGCCGACCCCTGTGGGCATACGTAAGGAGTTCGGAGTTCGGAGCACATACATAGACTCACAAACGGCGTGCGCGCCCCACATCAGGTTCGCGGCGAGCCCGCGCCCGTCGTACACCGCGCCCGCGCCCACGACGAGCACCGGGCCCTTCGTCAGCGGCGACGCGCGGCCGCGCACGGCGTCGACGCACGCGGGGACGAGGATGCTCGCGGGCGTCGTGCCCGTGTGCCCGCCGCCCTCCGCCGCCTGCGCGCAGATGAGGTCCACGCCCGCCGCGAGCGCCTTGGCGACGTGCTTCGGGTGCCCGACCATGTTCATCACCTGCCGGGCCGCAGATTAGCTAACGCGGGGTGAGGGCGAAGGGAGCGGGTGCGCACGGGGATGCCGGCGGCGTGCAGCCGGTCCACGACGGCGCGCGGGGGGACGCCGATCGCGCAGACGAACAGCGCGGCCTGCTCGGCGATGATCACCTCGATCAGCGCGGGCAGCTGGCCCTTGGTGTAGTCCGCCTTTCGCGAAGTCAGCGCGGCTTCAGAACCCAAACAGTGCAGGCGAACATTAGTTTTGCGCGCGCCCCCGCCCACCTGCGGGACGAGCAGGTCCACGCCGAACGCCGCGGTCTTGTCGACCAAACCAGCCTTCAGTGCCCGGATCTGAATCAGCCAGCATCAGCAGGCCGCGCGCGCGAATCGTGTCCGAGCCCGAGTACGCACCTGCTGGCGCAGCGCCGTCGGCGTGTATCCGTACCCGCCGATGACGCCCAGCCCGCCTGCATCAATACCCACTGTGAGTGTCTCCTCGCGCCCCGCAGTTGCGCCGCACCTGCGTTGCACACCGCGGCGGCGAGCTCGGGCCCCGCGGCGGTGTCCATGCCCGCGAGCAGGACGGGGTGGCGGATGCTGAAGAGCGCGGTTATTGGGGTCGAGATGACGGCCATGGGAGTGTCGAGGGAGGAGAGCGAGTGCGGGGTGGGCGGTGATAAGTCATGCCGGGCACTGTAATATGAGCGGAGATGAGACGATGCATGCCGGCAAGCCTATTGGCCGCGGACACCGAAAATAGTACGCGGCGTCCAGCTAGGCTGTTTTGGAAGAACCGGGCGAGCAGGTGGGATGTAGGAAAACATATTATTGCAGCTCATTCATACACCAAGGCGAACCGCGTCTAAACGACTCACTCACCAGGCCCCACCGCCAACGCCTGGGCACCACGCGCCAGCGCGTCCACCTCGTCCTCTCGCGGCGCAGCGTCCGACTCGCCCGAGCCCAATTCGTCGCCAGAATCCGCGCGGTGATTCGGGTTCGCGAACAGCAGGTCTTCCTCGTTGTCCGGCCCGCGCTCTACGCCATATTATATCAGCCTAGAAGCAAAGCGCGCGTGCAGCGCCGCGCACCTCTGTCCCGCCGGGACTCCTCCCAATTTCGCTCGAGGTCGTCCATGATGCGCTCCTGCATCGCGCTGACCTCCCCCGCGGTGCCGCACGTCTGGTACCGCTCCAGGAACGAGCTGCATCCATGCCATAGATTATGAGCCGACGAGTGGTGCGGCAGCGGCGCACGCACCGGTTGACCTTCCAGAACGAGCCGCCCCACCCAAAGCCGCTGAGGAGCTTCTCCGCGTACGCGTCGAAGCCGGTGATGTAGAACGCCGCGGCGAGCGCCTCGACGCAGTTGAGGCGCCAGGGCTTGCCGTAGTTGGTCGGGTTGGTCGCGAGGAGGTACGGGACTGCGGGGCGGCGCGTCAGCGCCGCACAGCCGGAAGACGCGGGGACGCACGTAGCCGCTCATGCGGGCTGGCGATCTTGCCGAACGGCACGTCGTCGAGGCGCGCCCAGGAGCACTCGACGACGGCCAGCCCGCCCCTGAGGATGAGCTCGCGGTCCGACGGGCTGATGACCTGCGTGCCTTTCGGGCTGGGGGGAGTGAGCACGAGGCGGAAGAGCGAAAAGCAGAGGGGGGGAGATTGGGATACGGACGAGAATGCTCACGAGACGACGATGCCGCGGAAGCGGGCGCCGACCTTGAGCTCCTTGATGAGCCCGAGGCGCGCGAGCTTCTTGCCCGAGCAGCGGCGCGGGTCGCAGTGGTCGAAGTCCTGCACAAGAGAAGGTCAGCCGGCGCAGACCGGATTGCCGGCGCACTCGCCCACATCGCGACGGGGACCTCGATCTTGACGGCGGCGTCCTCTGTACCGGGGTGAGCGCGGAGCGAGGGATACGCGGTGTCACTGGCCTTCGTCCGAGCCGCTGCCGTCCGCGCCGCCCTCGCCGTCGTCGCTGACTTCGTCCACCGCACTGTCGGGCCGCCCGTCGGCTCTGCTCGTGTCCCGTTCTTTGCCCTTGTAGTTCGTGGGGCGCGAGGAAGTGCCGCCGCCGCGTCCGCCGCCTCCGCGCCCCCGCTTGGCCCGGGTAGTCGTCGGCGTCGAGCCTGAATTTTTCTTGCCCATCGTAGTCTTGAGGAAAGTCGGAGCGTGACACAAAAATGATGGCATCGACCGTTTAATGATGGCCGTGCTCGTGCCGGCACCCACTCATCCTCGGCCCACCCTCGGCATCCCCGATCACTGATGCCCCATCGAGAACCGTGTGACCCGCGTGCCTACGTGACACCAAATCCAAAAATCCATGTTCCCGACCTCAGCGCGCCTCAGCCGCTTCCAAGGCCGCAGGTCCCTGCAGTCCTTCCGCGCGAACAAGGACTTCTACAAGGGTGCGCACCGCATCCGCCCTCTCCCCCTCTCGCTGAATGACTGGCTGACTGAATGGATGGACGCGCAGGCAACCGCCAGGCGGCGCTCCCGGGCGGGCACCGCACGGGCGCGCCGGGCGTGCACGTCAACCGGCGCCCGGGCTACCTCCTCCTCGAGTCCAAGGTCCGCGTGTTCGTCGCCCCGCACATCGACCACATCCTCGCGAGCCCCGTGCGTCCCTTCCTTCCCGGTAATACTGTAAGGATGCTAATGAGGGGAACAGCTAAAACCGTACGTCTCGCGCAACGTGCGGATCCCCGACACGAAGAAGCACGGGGTGTTCAAGGGGATGCCGGACAGCGGGCTGACGCCCGCGCACTTTTTGGGCGTCGCGCGCAAGTGGCATTTGGAGCAGCAGCGGCTGAAGAGCGCGGGGGGCGCGGGGGCGGGCGCGGGGGAGGCGGGGGCGGATGCGTGATTGTGATTGCGCGCGAGCATACGATAGGGAATTTTAACTAATGACTGCAGAATGTACATGATGAACGAAAGCACTGGGGGCCGACGGAGACGCGGACTAGCTGCGGAAGGGTGAGCCCAGGTCGTACGGCTCTGCGCGCAGGTTCAGCTCGTCCTGTCGCGGTCGCTGGAAATAGTGCGCTCTCTCGGGAAAGACCAAGCGTTTGACGGGTGTCTCGAGGCTCTGCCGGGAGCGGGGCAGGGGCCGGATGACGCGCAGGCGTTTGGGCGACACGGGCGACGCTGCCTCGTCGACGGAGAGGTCCACCAGCGAGCTGTTGCGCTTCCCGACGAAAGACGGGCCCTCCGCGACGCTGCTGTCGCCTTTCCGGCTGCGGGGGAGTGAGCATAAGCACCTGAGAGGGGCTGGGGCCGTACGTACCTGGCTTCAAGCGCACGGCAATGCCGCTTCATCTTGGCGTACTTGCCCTTCAGCGCCTGCAGCGCGCGCTCGGCGTCCTGCACCTCGCCCTCGGCCGCCTCGCGCGCGCTCTCGAGCTCCTCCTCGAGCTCCCGCACCCGCAGCAGCGCGTCCGTCTCGCCGCGGCTGTGCGCGTCGGCGGCGGCGCTGTGCCGCTCGCACACGGCCAGGAGACGCTCCTTGTCGCTCTCGAGCGCCTTGACGCGCGCCTCGGACGCGGCGAGCCTCTGGCGCACCCTGTCGTGCCGCGACATGTCGATGTACACGCGCCGGATGCTCGGCACGACGAACTGGTGGAACTTCTTCGGGAGGCAGGTTAGCTCGGGGCGGACTGATTGGGTTGGGTTGGTTAGTGCGTGATAAGGTTTAGCGTGCGCGTGCGCACCCATGTTGAACGTTTCGCGGCACGAGGGGCAGGTGGAGGTGAAGCCGTCTGGGCTGGTTGCAGAGACGTGGCTCGTGAGGCAGTCGGTGCAATAGACATGGCCTGAGGCGAAAAAAAAGTGAGTGGCGCGGCGGTGGAAGCGACTTGCGATCGAACGCACCGCACGGCACCGATACGGGCTCTTTTAGCCTAGAGAGGCATATTCCACAGGACATGTTGTGGGCGTCAATGAGAGACGCGTTTGTGACGGTGACGAGTGACCCACCGCGATTTTCCGGTGTACATATTTGGCTTGTCGCCTTGCAGTGCTGGCCCCACCGCAGCTTTCATGACATACGCTGTCCCCGCCTTTCTCTAGCTTGTTTTCTTTGCCAGTGAATGTCTTCGCCCGGAACGCCTTCATATCCGACTTCCCCGCGTCTTACGACGCCAAAATTCGAGCGCCCTTCGTCTCGCAGCTCCGTGCGTTCTAGCTCTGGCCGCGCACCCAGCCCCTCTGTCTCCTCGGACGACCCAGGTGTGTCCCCCGCCCTCGTTTGTGTTTTTCGGTTATCCCCGTTGCGAGCCTTACACCGCCCCAGTTGCCGTCCGAAATCAGGTTCGTCAATTTACAGTTACGACTATCTATCGCCGCACTGACTACCCCTGCGCCAGGTATCCACGCTAAAACATACCATCAGGCACCAGCAAGCCCAGCTCCAGACCCTCGAGAACATGCTCCTGCGCGGCCCGCGGCCCTACCCGCCAGAGATCGCCGACCCCATGTTGTCGTCCTCGCCCCCGAACGGCGCCGCCGCGTCCGCGTCCGCCGCCCTCAAGATGAGCCGCCGCTCCAGCTACGACGTCCTCCACGGCATCGCCCCGGACTCGAACCTCCCGCTCCCCCGCCGCGACGCGCCCCCGCTCGAGGACTTTAGAGAGGGCATCCCCATGAACTTCGCCACCCCCGCGAGTCCCGCGTCCCCGCCCAGCTACAAGCGCGGCACGAGCCCCACGCGCACCCTCAGCCGTACGTGTTCTGCCTTTCTTTCTTCCTTTGTCTCCGCCGATGCTCACCACATGGCATGGCATGGCAGGCATCCCCGTGTCGTCCGTAGGTCCGTGCCCGTCTTCTAGTCTAGCTTAGCTTGAACCACGCATTACGTACAGGGAACGCCCGCGCGCTAGCAGACGAGGGCCAGCCGGCGACGCACCGCCCGGGCGGCGTGGCCGCCGCGTCCACGTCCGCGTCCTCGTCGTCCGCCAAGCTGTCGATCGACGTCGACGCGCAGTCCCCCGGCTCGCTCTCGCTGCAGCCCCCGCCGTCGCCGAACCGCCGCATGTCGATCACGCCCGGCGGGACGACCAAGGTGCTCGCGGACCTGCAGACGGGCGTCGTCAACGCGCGCAACGCGCTGGAGAACACCAAGGCGCAGCTGCGCCTGTCGCAGCGCAGCGTCGCGCAGCTCACGCGCCAGACGGAGGACCTCAAGGAGGGGCGCGAGCGGCTCCGCCTCGAGAACGAGGGGCTGAATAACGTCGTCGCGCGCAAGGAGCGGCTGTTGCAGGAGGTGCGGGTTGTGTGCACCGGGTGACCCGGATGCTTGCTTACTCGTTACAGGTGCTCGACCGGGCGCGCAAAGCCGAGGCGGAGGCGACTACGCTGCGGACGCAGCTCAAGTCGGAGACGAGCACGTCGAAAAAGACGATCCGCGAGATGGAGACGGCGCTCGCCGAGTCGACGGCGCTGTCGCAAAAGTCGGAGCGCGAGTACATCACGCTGCGGGACAGCATCAAGGGGCTCGTGGAGGGCTGGAAGGGCGACACGGAGCGCCTGCGGGAGGAGATGACGAAGCGGGAGGACAAGTGGCGCGGCGAGGCGGAGAGCGTGGGGAAAAAGTACCGGCTGCTGCTGGAGGAGATCAAGACGGCGGGGGCGGGCCGCGCGGAGATCACGCAGGCGCGCGAGGCGGAGCAGGCGGCGGCGCGCGCGCTGGAGACGGCGTGGCAGGAGGAGATCGCGCGGCTGAAAGAGGAGGTCGACAAGAGCAATGCGGAGAGCGAGGAGACCGGGAACACGGCCAGGCGCGTTGGCCCCCTCGATCGCGGTTCATTTGTGTCCATTCTGACCCCTCTGCAGGCAATTGGCGGCCGAGCTTGCAAGGCTGAGAAGGATGATGCAGAACGTGAGGCGGCTGCCGAGCGACGAGGCGGATCCCGACGCGCCGCCTTGAATTGGGGACGCTTGTTACTAGATGCTCTGACTCGTACATTCGATACCCTCCATACCGTACCGTATCACTTTCTAGTACCTTCGCATTGTATATTCTCCTGCAACACATCTGGAATGGACGGTGATTTGCGTGCACGGTGCCGGAATTACCGGCCCCGGAAAGGATGTGCCGATCATTCCCCTCGATTAATCACCTGAAAGCGTCGGGCGATACAAATATCTGGGCCGGGGTCTGCTGTCCTCCTCCTCTCCTTCCCCTTACCCCGCAACCATGGCCGTCATCTCCACACCCATAACTAAGCTCTTTGGCATGAAGCACCCCGTGCTGCTCGCCGGGATGAACATCGCCGCGGGGCCTGAGCTCGCGGCCGCCGTGAGCAACGCAGGTGCGCGGTCCTTGTCTAGGGCGGGGCGCCCGGCTGAGCATTCGCAGGTGGATTGGGCGTTATTGGCGGGCTGGGGTACACCCCCAAGATCCTCCGTCAGCAGGTAGGCAGCCGCGCCCGGAGACCGCGGCGAGACCGGGCTAACATGCATTGCAGATTAAGGAGATCAAGGCGGGGCTGACCGACAAGTCGTTCCCCTTCGGCGTCGACCTCCTGATCCCCCAAGTCGGCGGGAATGCGCGCAAGACGAACGTGAGCGCCTAATTCCGAGTATGCCATTGTTTATGTGCTGACGGGCGCGCAGTACGACTACACGAAGGGCCAGCTGCCCGCGCTGATCGAGGTGATCATCGAGGAGAAGACCTCGCTGTTCGTATGCGCCGTCGGCGTCCCGCCCAAGAGCGCCGTCGACCGGCTGCACGCCGCCGGCATCCCCGTGCGTCCCCGCGCAATCACCCTTATAGCATATTGACGGCCGGCAGGTCATGAACATGGTCGGGCACCCGAAGCACGTCGCCAAGGCGCTCGCGGCGGGCGTGGACATCATCTGCGCGCAGGCGGGCGAGGGCGGCGGGCACACGGGCGACGTCCCCGCGAGCATCCTCATCCCCGCGTGCGTCGACGCCGTCAAGGGGCACAAGTCGCCGCTGAACGGGCAGCCCATCTACGTCGTCGGCGCGGGCGCCGTCTACGACGGGCGCAGCCTCGCGGCGAACCTCATGTGGGGCGCCGAGGCCGTCTGTGCGTCCTTCCCGCTCCATTCACCCCGGCGTTATTTGCTTATGGTTGCGCGCACGCAGGGGTCGGCACGCGCTTCGTCGCCTCGGAGGAGGCGAGCGCGCCGAAGAAGCACAAGGACGAGATCCTCAGCGCGGGCTTCGAGGACGCCGTCACGACTATCATCTACACCGGGCGCCCGCTGCGCGTCCGGCGGAACGACTACGTCGACAACTGGTGCGTCTTCCTCTTCCCCTCCTTCGTGCCTGGCTGAGTGCGTGCATCCAGGAACAACAACCGGCAGGAGGAGATCAAGGCGCTGACCGCGAAGGGCGTCATCCCGCACGAGGCCGAGCTCGAGAAGCACCCCGAGATCTCGCTCGCGACGCGCCCGTGGCTCATGGGCCGCGTCTCGTCGGTGCGTCCCCCCTCTCGCTTCCTGCTTGTTGAACTGAACGGACCGCAGCTTATCCACGACGTGCTGCCCGCGAAGGTCATCGTCGACAACATGGTCACGGACGCGGCGGCGATGCTGCAGCGCGGCAACGCGTACCTCAAGCCGCAGGCGAAGCTTTAAGTCTTCAAGTCTTCGTGTCTAGCTTTAAGCCTCCGTGTCGTTAAGGCGCCGTTAAATATGTATTCTGGCCTGGAGTGCGTGGTGGTGGATGGATCGTGTCCTCGAGGTTCCGTAGTATTTACCTACCTATCGTATTTATTTCTTTGCCCTCCTGCAATTATAATAACTTGTGGAATTTTAGGAAGTTGGTGAGCGAGATGCAGGTGGCGGCCGGGGCTACTATTACTTGAAGCAATTGGAGTTGAGTGTGGAGATGGTGTGGGGCTCGGAGGGCGGGGCGGCGGGGAGCCACCGCGGCCGATATTGCAATTTGTTTCACTTGTCGGCAGAGATCGGCCGACGGCAGCTGTCGAGTAGTCCGTTTTTAAGTGATGGGTCCCGATTGGGGTTGAGCCTTATTACGTAATCACATTTTGAGGCCCTTGCCCCCGCTCTTAAATCTTGGGAATACTCACGTCGTAAAGGAACAGATGTTTAATGTATGCGCAAATATTTCCATATTTTTCCGATGCCATGGGACAAAGCTATTAACGAGTCAAATTGATGGGTTTTGGCCCGTTGATGTCCCATCACATTGAAGGATGAGCTCCTGCACTCATTCAAGCGCCATTCAACAAATTTTGAAGAGACAGATCATTTCTAATATACTCCGAATTTTAGTTCCACCCCAAGAAACTAGAGAAAGAGGTGCCGCATAGCGAAAACGGCACCAGGGCAGCTAAGCGAAGATTATGTAACAAGGGCCAACCCCAATCGGGACCCATCACTTATGTCGGAAAAATATAAATAGCCTTCCAATACGTAAGCCTTCCAATGACCTTATCACGGCCGTTCGAAGCACCGGCAGTGCCTTGGAAGGTAATGCCGAGGCCGGGGCCGGCTGCCGAGTCTCGGCCGCTTCTCGCAAGACCTTTCAATGATCGCTCACTGTTTCAAGACCTTTAAATCCTCAGGCAGTCAGTCAGCTATTCGTGTTGTACTACTGATTTATGGGCCTCAATTATGGACTCTGACCGGACACCTCTGCTCTGAGCGCCAACTGAGCGCCAAACACAAGGACCGGAGATCTCGATCCGGATCAGACTTACGCGGCGCCCGTTATTCGGTACTCGGTTCTTTGCTTGTCTTGGAGTGAAACTGGTGCTTCCTGTGCTCCGTTTACACAACGGACGGTGCGCGCCCATCTCTCACCATACCGCTTCTGCAGCCAACTCAGCCGAATGGCCGACTTGCGTACCAAACCGAGCTCTACGCGCGAGCCTCGCACCAAGGAGCCGTCACATCATCTCGTCGCGGTGAGCGACTATCGCGCTGACTGTAGGGCGCTTGTTTCATTTATTTGACAAGTGCCGAATTACTAACACTTCCCTCGCCTCACTTCGCAAGTACAGTTGCACAAAATCCATCAAGTTCCACATTAAGGATATGCGCGCGCCAACACTCGATTCAAAAGGTAAACATATGCTCGAGTCATGTAAGTAGTTATTCATCTATTACTAGTATCGATCCGGATACATATCCTTTAAGCGGAGTGAAATGTCTGTATCTACAATGTCCACAATTAAAAATTCACCGTAATTGTCGAAGTCTGGCGCGAGAAGCACACCCCGAATGATAGAATGAGCAGAAATGAACTCTGCATTCTTCCTTGGTTTTGCGTGCAGACGATGGAATCGTAATAGACGATCTTTTCTTCCTATAGCACGAGTGTCCAGGGGTAATACTAGGCCGAACGGATGGGATTTTTCTCCACCGTGCAGGAGAACATATAAATCAACTGAACGAAGATGTGACCGTCCGTGGTTTTGACCAAAGCACCATCATAGCGCGGGTGGCCGTGAAAACTCGGGTTGCATCGCAGGTAATCTGCTGAGGATGTCCAATTCCCGAGATGCTCATAGTGTACTTTGAGGAATTGAAACGGCACGAGCTACATCCTAATGAGTTCGATGAACATGACTAACAAGGCAAAAGCCATACCGTATCATTCTGTTCAAATCGAATTCGTTTTCCATTGGGCAAATTATAGCCATATGCCTGTAGGAAGTCGGACAAGAAATCTGCAAACCGCACGCGGAATCTTGCAAATGCAGCGTCGCCAGAATTGGTGTCCTCGATCACTGAAAATGTGATGGGCTTGAGTTTCGAGCCAATAGAGATGTTGGACAAAATTTCGGTCTCCTGATCCGGCGGGCATTCAGAATCACCGGGTGCATCAAGAACCTCAAGCTGCTCTCGGATGAAAAGTCCGACAGCACGTCGGTGGTCGTGTTTGATTAACTGCGGAACATCAATGGGATATTCGAGTTTCTAGCTGATCTCATACCTGAGGAGTAACGTTCTTGAAATTGGTGAGTCGGTGGTAGGTTTGTCTGATTGGGCCGTGCATAGATTCACTAATCTTCGTTCCAAAATTCCGAGTCGCTCCTTTGTTTTTGATATCGTCGAAGACATGCTGATGTGAATGCATTTTCGGAAAGTTCCAGCTCTTGTCCCCGTACTCAGTACCTTTGCAAGCTTCAATATATTTCTAGAATATTGTCAATACCCCCGTCGACACGAAAAACCAAGTATTTCCATGCCTTTGTGATGTCATCGAAAATCAGAAGCTCACGCTCGCCAGCTGCAATGGTCTTGGATGTATGAACCTCCAGCGAGACATACATGTTGAGCTCCAGAAAGCTTCGTACGCATTGCAAAAGCTGCACACCAGGCACATCAACCAAGACATTGTGAGCTGCGAAAAGCATCATTTTCGCAATGTCTTCATTCTTCGAACCGTCATTGAATGTGATATTCATGACTGCGTCGAAGTGGTTTAAGCCTCTCCAGCGAGGCATAGAGCTCATTCTACAGAAGTTATTCACTAATCAATATGGGAGGGATATTTGAACACACTGTTTGTCAATTTTGGCAATGGCATTGCGGCCCTTTTCGGTGACACGCAACTTGATTTGGGCGAAGAGATGGTCAGTCCAGAGACCACCATAAGCGTGGAGGCGGTCGAAAGAGCAAGCGGCGTGGGGATCTGTGTTATGTATCTTCCAAAACACATTCTGAAACAATTTAAGAAATATTCACACTGTGAGGAAATTTTAATACTTCAACGTCACGTAACGAGTTGTCTTTCAGTAGTTGTTCCCGCTCTGCTGCAGTCCTAAATGCCCGAGCTTTCTCTAATATGATTTCAGATTCCTGTCCTGTGCGTTTCGGGTGCTCTGTGGAAAGGTCTGACTGTTCGTTCCATGGGACAAAACAGATTGGACATGGATACAGTGCGTTTAGGCCGCGAATGAGGGCCATTACACATCTGTGTTGTGAATTCAGCAAATAAAATCAAGGTCACAGGTTGTTGTCAAACACTCACGCTTCCTCATAGTCGGAGGCAAGAATCAAAATCATGGGCCACAACCATCGACGGAGGTCATCGCCGCACTGGGTCCAACTACCAACCTTGGAATGGTGTACTAGCGACTCGAGTAATTTCCAAAATGCGGCATGCCATACAACATTTTTGAAGTTGCTAAAGCCCGGTTTGTTATTTTCCTGTGTGTCGTCTTTTACCTGGAAATAATGAATGGTCACTCCATTTTTAAGAATTGGTAAACATACAACAGGCTGATGTCCGACGACCTGCCCCCCCCCAAATTGTGTACTGTTCCGGATGGGAACTAAAATATTTGCGACTCGAGCAACTACTGCGTAGGCTTTCTCGGTACCAAAGGTAGAAAGTTTTGATTTATCGGCATAGATGATGAGGCCCAGGACTTTTGCATCAGGATGGTTCGGTAGCGCTGACTGAAGTTATACAAAAATTAATTAGTCTTGGCCGGGTCGGGTATGAATTAAATCACAAACTTGCGCAGCCCAAAATGCGTCGGCGGTCCAGGGTTCATGATAAAATCGAACATAGGTATCACCATTGTATCTGTAAGCCTTTTCGGCATCCCATACAAAGCAAGAAGCCAGACGTGGGTCTTGAACGAGGCTGAGAACCCAGTCCCAAATCGGGCGTGTGTATGTTTTGTATGTCCGGTTCTCCTCCTTATACGGAACGGCGATAGTGTCTTCCACAAACTGCAACATAATTGGCACAGTACAAGCAAAGAAGGACAACCTCACCTCTGTACATTTGTGGGAAGCCAAGCCCCATAGCTTATCGAGCTCAGAGTGGTTAGCTATGGTGAAATTTTTGATATTGTTGCCGCAACGTCGGATGAGGGTGATCAAGGTTTCTGTCATTTCTGTGTTCAACATTGCTAGCTCGCAAAATTCGGCGACTTCAAAGTCCAATCTGGTTCGGAAAGGTTTCCACGGGGTTGAATTACCGGTGCATGGACAGATATATCAGACACGACATAATCGGGGAATGATTGAAAGATTGGTGGGCGCTTGCTGTGAGGATGAAACACACGCTTTATCTCTACCGAAGCTTTAGAAGGACGGGGGAGATTAGGATTCTCCCGTTCTGCTTCGTCTTCGCTGTGTTCGCGTAAATTCAAACGGGGAGATCCCGGTGGTGAATCCAAGTCTGTACGGATTAAATATGGCATGACTTCTGGTCAATCAGTATCTTACCGGGGTAATTATCTTGAAATCCCTCCTGGATTGAACTTTGCGGTCTTGATGAAGATACAGAATGATTTACGGTGCCTGCGGGTGCTGAAGCACGGGCTAAGTTAATTGTAAAAATGCATGTAAGACCATACCTCTTTCCTCGGGCTCTTTAGGGTTTATGAGACGGGAATAGGCAGTGTCCCCTGATACACATTGAAAATAATTTGAGTATAAACAGGAGACAAAGTGACTGTCAGATTCGTACGCCTTTGCGCTTTCAGATTGGCGGCGAAGGTGCTGTCCTGCTTCATGGTTGCTGCCTTGGATTTACAAGCCTTTTCATGGCTTGCGATGCCTCGGGGTTTGAAGCCGTGTCCACAAGTCTGCAGATCTCGTCGCCTTCGGATGGAGGCATTAGTTCGAGGGAGAGGAACGTGTCGGACGCGCGATCACGTCCTCGTGTCTGATCGCGACTCGCGAGCCGCATCTCTTCAACTATTTGAGTTCTTCAAAAAGGACTTTTATTGTAGCAATAGGCACATTTGATTTGCCTTCTTTTTTGTTTCATCCGGGACCGCACTTCTCGCAACATCCGTGTGGAATGAAGACATTGACTTCATCATTCAATAAGGACAAATACGGGCATTAAATCTCATCCGCTTTCGACCATTCGCACAAAACCTCCATTCGAAGCGCGCTATCTCGTCGAGCGGTATTTGACCCCGATATCGGTGTTACGCTGTCCATGAGCAACGGCCTTGCTACGTATGTCTAGGAGCTGGCCGTGGATATCCTGCTGGCCTTGTACGATTCGGATCGGGAGAGTACGTGTATTGTCTGGGCTGGGAGAGGAAACGTGGCGCTGACGACGCACATTTGTTGCAGGTAAAGAACAGGAGGCGCTGTGCACGCTGCTTGCGCACCTGCACATCGAGCCCCCGCTCCCGCCGCCGCTGCTCGTTAAGCTGAGCATCCTGTTGCAGCACGTTCAGGTGGTGCGTCGTTTACCTACTCCTTTGCTCCCTTGTGCTCACTCTGTTCTGTCGTTGTTGCAGCAATGCCCTTTCGACGACGCGACTCTCGACCGGGCGATCGCGCGCTTCAAAGCGCGCGTTACCGACGCGCTCGCGGATGGCGTGGCCGCGCTGGATTGGGGGGTGTATGAGGCGCCGGAGGTGCTCGAGCTATGCGAGTTCATTAGGATTGACGTCCCGGATGGGCGTGGGTGCGTGTATTTGTCGAGCTGGGGGGTCGGATAGCGCGTATCTTGGTACTGATTGGGAATGCAGGGAGGCGGTGCCCGACAAGTCGTGCAAGGGCCATCGCGGTCCAAGTCTTCGCCGGTGCCGGTAGAGGACAGTGAGTACGTCGTGCCGTCAATCTGTACCCCCCTGGCTCACCCGCTGTGTAGGCCGGGGTCCGATGGAGAGGAGGACGGAGAGGAGGACCAGGTGCTCCCCCAGGCGAAGCCTGCTGCCGCTGTCCGACGAGAGCGCGTGCGTCATCTCGGTTTCTTGCGCCATGTTATTTATTCGAAGTGGTTGGTACAGGCCGGATTCCGATGACAAACAGGAGGATGAGGCGCCGCTGAGCCCGGTGCCCGCGCGGAAAGCCAAGGCGCCCAGCAAGAATGTGCGGTCCCAGCCGGCTCTGCCTTCGTCCGAGGAGAGCGGGTGTGTTGTCTTGAGTTTTACTGCATGCTCCTGTTAATGTGTGTAAGCCTCCCATGAAGAATTCGCGCGCACGGGCCAAGCCGGCTCCGCCGCGTTGACGAGGAGAGCGGGTACGGCATCTTGATTATCACTTCGTGTTTTTCCATCCACGCGCTTTGGTTAGGCACGGTTCCGATGAGGATGAGGAGGAAGAAAATGAAGATCAGGCACCGCTGTCGCCACCGCCTAGCTCGACTCCACCACCCAGGGCCAACAAGGGTAAGCCGCCCGGCAAGAAAACGCGGTCCAAGCGTGCGTCGGCCCCATCGGAGGATATCGAGTGCGTTTCTCGAGCACCCAGACCACGCCCCACCGCAATGCGCCCGCGCCCGGCTGCCCCTCGTGCCCGGCTGGCCCTCAGCGCCGTGTACGTCACTCGCCTGTTCAGCAAGTGCTGGGTCGGTACCGGCGGTGTGCTCCTCTGCTCGAGTCTCCTTGCGCCCCCCGGGACCGCCCCCGGCAGCGGCACGAGCACGCCAGCTGCATGCAGTCGGTGTGCGTTTCCCATCATTTCGTTCCACTACTCGCTCCTGATGCCGCCACGCGCAGTATTACAAGCACTAGGCAAGCAGGACACCAAGCTCGTGAGTATTCACAGGGCTGGACATCGGCAGCGTGTTTTGGAGCCACACAACTGTTTACGCAGTCCCGCTCGTGCTCATGCTCGTGTACACCCGTTGCCCCCGCTACCGCAAATTGGCCGTCTCGCCTAATATGTCACGAACCTGCGCCGCCTCCGTTTCATGAACTTAGACTGTATTTATACACAAAGCAATATTAGTTGAGTATATTTGTATGTTATTCGTTGTATTTCAAGTCTCCTCCATTTCATTTGACGCAGTTCCCAGTGTATATAAGTAGATTCAAGGCAACTACTGTCCCAATATTTCTGCCGCTGCAAGTCCGCAGCGTGGTACCTTCATCATGATCGCCGCCTCCAACTAAAAGTTTATATGCGCCGAAATTAAGATTTGCGTTACATCAAAGTCATCAATTCGGACCTGAGAATCCTGCGTAACAATTCATCTTTTTCTCTGGTACCACGACCATGCCACAGCGGGAAACTGTTGACTCTGGCGAGGAATCGTTCGGTGACGACAACAGAGACAAAGAAGAGGAATTTTTACGACCAGTGGATATCAATGCGACCAAGGACGAACTCATAAAGGTGAGTTGTTTTGTACGTGTCTTTATACTTGATCTAATATGACAAAAGGCCCTTGAGCACTGTCAACTCGCTCTCGGTCGTGTCCTCGCCGAGAACCGTGGCCTTCGTCAGAGCAACAGTGAGTTGCAGGCCACGTCAACCTCCAAACGCCGCAGACGCGAAAAGGGCGACAATCAGCTGGGTTATGAGCAACACATTGGTCCATTAGCCAGGCGCTTCCTCTTCACCAACGAAACTTGGGTTCGAACTAGTGACTTTCGTAAGGATCGGCCAGAGCTATTCTCAAATGCAGAAGATCGTTTCGCCAATAACAATATGTATTCTCGGGCTGTAACTGCGGCACTCTTCGACAGCATCCCTGAAAAATACCATTCCTTGTTGGATTACACCGAGTACAGGCACTTCGCGAAAGATGTGAGCATTCATCTCTTTTCAAATATTGAATCTTAACCCAATCAGTTCATTGCAGAGCTCGGAAATGCACGCTCGAGCATGATTAATTCCGTCCGGGGAGTAATTGCTTCTATCCTATCCTCTGCCGGCCACTCAGTCAACAACAAAATACTGGGTTCCGCGAACGCAGATAGAAGCAAGGACAAAGTCCTTATCGGTCTTCTCCGTTTTCCGGAAGACAACAAATCAAAACCTTTCGCACCGATTCTATTTCCTCAGGGCAAGAAGAGGTTAGAATATATTTTTACCAGTCAAATCGTTCTCGAAGTATGTCGTCATTTATTCTGTTTCATTTATTCTCTCACCTTTCGTCTGCGGCAGATCCACCGTGTCATGGTTCACGGGCAGTCGAGTCTCGGAGAAAATTCGAAACCCGACCCAAAAGCTAACGGGACGAAGTACGGCATTTCCGAGGCGACTGATCATTCCATTGCCTTGGCTGGAACTCTGGTATGTCTCGCTTTTCTTACCTATCCATAATGCGAAAATACTGATACAATCTATTATAGGCCCGATTCCTCGTGTCTGCGGACAAACTTTGGGCCTCCAAGGGCGCTATCACCGAGATAAACTGGGAAGACAACTATCGCACATATCGAAAGCTTCTCACATCTAACCCCGATGCGCCCTCCATCAAAAATATATTTCGAACATTCAACAAACATGTATTTGCTGGGGTCCCTAAAACGGCGGGGAATACGAACGAGGTGGATGAGGATGATGATGTCGAGGATGAAATCAATGCCGCAATGCACCGTTTGGCGTTTGGTGATTTCGACAACGACCGCGACGAATCCGATGGGAACGGGGAAGTATTGGGAGACAACAGCAATGTTCATATTGACGTCCCCGTCCGTGATCGGCAATCCATCGCAGGGCCCAGCCACTTGCGCCAAGTGCGTTTCGCCGACGGCCCGCCCCACATTCAAGAATATATTGCTGACCAAGATGAGGATACGGATGACGAACGTCCTAGATGCAGTAGCCGCCGGGCTGGGAGTCAGGCCAATGGGAGGGGAAAAGGGATGGCCTAATATGTACCGTAGCTAGTCAGTTTCTTGAGCGTCGGTCGCGCAACATTTTTTTTGGTGAAAAAGTTACGCGTAGGGTCTAAATAAATAACCCCCACAAACCATTGCTATAAAGGTAGTCTGGCTTAGTTGGTTATTATGGCTTCTATGAATTTCGTTGGTAGTGGCGGGGTCGTGGGTTCAAGCCGCGGAACCAGTACAATATCTACATTATCTTTCTGTAGAATGATCACTTAATTTTTCTTTGCCATTACATCGTCGACTTGGCAGTCATTGAAAAATAAACGCACCTTACAAGCCCTTACATTGACTTCAATTCCTTACAACACATTACAATGTTTGTTAACCTTACAATAGGGTCAGGCCCTTGCGACCATCACCGGCCCTTCCAAGGGCCTTCCAAGACGACTCTCACG
Organism: Mycena rosella; assembly: GCA_029378255.1. Lineage (NCBI taxonomy): Eukaryota > Fungi > Basidiomycota > Agaricomycetes > Agaricales > Mycenaceae > Mycena > Mycena rosella. The sequence goes on along the minus strand of JARKIE010000034.1, from coordinate 203,102 downwards.
TGACAAGGCGCTTCCAATGCAACGTAATCTTAAAGCCTTACAAGTGATTATTACGTCTTAGAACCATCCTTACGATTTTCCGACATAATAACAGACTTCAACACATCGAGGTACGAGATCATACCGTGTTGAAGTCTGGCTCTGAGAGACTAGCTGTCGAGACGGGCAAGTGGGCGGCCCGGCCCGTCCCGCACACCGACTCAAACCGTTTTATCTTCCCCCGTCGATGCAGTCTTGGCAGTCACTGCAGTGTGCTCCTTTCCTTCAGGCTCGAGCTCCACGTAACGCTATCTATCGAGGGGCCCCCCTCGGGCTCCGAGTCTTCGGAAGGTCTCGTCCGACTTGGAATGGCGGAATCTCGGCTGGGAATCTGTGGTGCTCCTTCTGCTGAAATTTCTAAATTTCACACCGACCGTGGCCCATGGGGAGCGCGTCATCGTGCAATTGTAGGGCGTCCTGCTCCCAACATGCCGCACTCCGACACGTCCTGAACCAAAACATTTTGCGCCCGATCCCAAGTTTATGCCTTTGAAGCACATACACACCTTTGTACTTGTCGACCCGCCGTACGCTTGATATCCTGGTCCCTTGGTCGCTCTTCTTCGGAACGGACTCGGAGGTGCAGAAATGAAGGTGCTTTTCTCGCCGCACCGTGTAGTGGAAATTTCTACTCGGATGCACTATTCACGTTCCCCGGTCATTTGATTTGCGAAACCGACCATCCTTACAGTAACCAAATTTATCCAGCCGACATAGACTACCTAAGCAAAAAGCAAAAAGCAAAAAAAAGGCAAAACATTAAGACAGGCGCGGATACCAAAGCCCGAAAACAAAACAAAAAAGAGAGGCATCAAGAAGACGAACAGGGATATTTTTAAAAAGCCAATGCTCCCGTGAACTGTAACACGAGGCATTTGCAGTACTTGAGACAGCAAAAACACAGCATCAAGATAGCGGGGGACGACAAAAAAAGTAAGCGTCGCTGCAAACCGTTTGACTACGAGCATTTACAGCGCTTGAAACTGTTGAAACGGTCGTAACGTCTCCGAAAGGCCACGGCTCGTGTTGGCGTGCCGATCCCTGGAAGACCGAGGTGCCGCAGCTGTCTCTCTTTCAGGATCTTATGTCATTCAGTCAGAGTAATCCTCCATTGAAGAAAGCGGGCCTACCTCGATATGGGTCTGGAGCCCCTGGACTTCCCAGATGCATCGGAGCAGGGCAAGTGTATGTCCTTTGAGCAGCTCCCTGAGCGCTTGGCTACTCGAAAGGGAGTTGCAGAGACTGGCTTCGCGGATGATCGACACCTTCATCTGGAGACTGCGCCGTTGTAAGTATAATGCGAATGCAGGACAATTCGGCGCACCTGGACAACATCTCTGTGTGGACGTCGGAGCCAGAGAGAACGCCGGCTTCGACCGCTGCGAGGTGTGCTTCCTCGGTTTCATGCAGGGCCGCGACCAAGACAGCTGTCAACCGCATTGGCGAGGTGTAGTGGACGAAGAACGCGGACAACGCGAGGATCACAGCCCCGACTATGACATTGGTCGTAGTACTCTTGCTGGAGGGAAGGGCCGACTGGGCGAGGGAGATGGAGGCTTCACCAAGACTGGTCATCTGCTGGAGAAATATGCGCAAGTAATGCTGCCGTGCAAAATTCTCTTCAAATGATCACCGTTATATAGAGTTCGGCTGCAGCGCGGAGCGTTCGTGAATCCTGTTCTTGGGTACGGTGATAGAGGGTCGTTTTCTTGATATCTACTAGATGGGATTAACGTTTTCGGTCTTTCAATAGCTTTCAATACAAACCGCTGATGATCCTCGCTGCGGAGGCAGTTCTCCCGCCGTGATTGATTGATACTGTCCATAAATTTGATTAATGAGTGGCTCCGGGCTATGTGCCTTCCCGGAGAACCGGTGATTGATATACTGTTTAATGAGCGATTAGGATCTCGAAGACCAGTCATAATTGATTAATATGCTGCAATAGGCGCCTGCTCCAACGGTGCCTTGCCAGCGCGCGCCCGTCTCTGATTCCAACATGCGGAAGAAGCATACGCTCACGAAATAGATAAGTATGAATCTCCGCCGGCGCTCCTTGCCGAGCCAAATATCTGGAAAGGTTCGCGAAGTCGGCGGTATTCACAGCGGACACTTCGGTCACGCTCAGGCACCTGCGCTGCTTCCGGGGACAAAAATCTCTGCAAGTGTGCGCATTCGGCGGTGTCTATAATTGCGGACACTTCGCGTTCAGGCATGGCTGTTTAGGTCTTTACCCGCCGAAAATGGACAGGCGCAGGCAAGGTTGACCTGGTCGAGTCCGCGCCGGATCAGTTGTGAATTTAGATCCAGCCGGCAGTGTTCATGTCGATGCTAATACTTAGGTATAATGGGAGACATGAAGCTGGGAGCCGAAAAACAGTACTACGGAGGGGTTTGAGTAAGCGACGTTGAGGCTCAATGCTAAGTACGACATATTTGAGCCGTGGGAATAAGTCGGGTTTTCCCGCACCAATGCTTGATTTGGCACATTGAAGCGCTCACGCCGGACATTCTGAATCGTAGGAATGGAGATTATTGACCCGCTATGCAGTGCTGGCACTCACTCTCAAGTCACCCGCATCCCCGGTGCAATGGGACTATGGGGAACTGCCCAGAATATGCGTGCCGAAAATACCTGGGATCGAAGTCGACAAAGAGGCATGTGGATCGCTGGCCGAATTCCGTTTCGCTCTGCCGTTAAACCACCGTTTCTTTCTCTTGTACTCAAATGAATCTCTCTCTGTGCTATTGGTCATCACTAAACCTTTATTACTGGTCAACCTATGGATAATTTCCCTGTTCGATCTCAGAGTGAATAGGTTTAAACGAGTTAGTTCAGTGAGGTCGGTTTCCAACCGTGGGAATCCTTCGGGCAAATACGATTCGGATCGACCCGGCATTCTTGAAGAACCGCGTGCACGGGTAAGCCAATTTGCGTTCTTACTTGGTTCTTACACCCAATCACATCTCCCCAGCTGCGTCCAACCTGCTTAACCGCCCCAGTGGCTTTCCTCACATGCTCACTGCGCACGGAAACGCCCATGGCCTTCCATTCCGTTGCCATCGCTCTACTTCTCTCAATGGCACTCACTATGCGACTCGGACTCTATGTTGCTCCAATACTGACCAAGACTAACCAATGGCCTCTGCTCCGCAGCCGGAAAACATCTACTTGGCATTGTATGAACACAAGAGAGCACAAACAAAACAAAAAAAGCCATAGCAGTTCGAGAGCGAAAAAGCAACGGAAACCTCCATCTGAACACTAATCTGACTTATAGAACTTCGCAGAGTCGGTATAGCGGTGACGCCTGGAGACCGCCTGCATCGCGTTTTCGGACGCGGGAACTCGCAGCTGTTCTTCTTTCAGGATCTGCCCAGACGCAAACGGTATATCTCTCAGCAGCTTGGTCACTTCATGTTGAGAGATCCATACCTCGATGCGAGTCCCAAGCGCCCGAACATCCCGGATGCAATGCATCACGGTGAGGGAACGACCCTTGAAGAAGGCGCAGAGCGCGGCCCGGTATGAGAGGGAATTGCGCAGAGTGTCCTCGCGGATAGTCGAAGCTGTGATCTGGAGCCTGTAGTGGATGCTAGAAAACGATCCGACGCAGCGGAGGTCTAGCCTATACATACCTGGTCAAATTTTCTGCGATGTGGACATCGGATTTCAACATGCCGGCCTCGATGGCCTGCAAGTATGTTCTCTCGGTATTGGCGATGTCAAAAACCAATACGCGTGTTAGGCGCGTTGGCGAGGCGCAATGGATAGCGCTAGTTGCCGCGGTAAGGGCCAACACCCCGAAAAGCACCTTGGTCGCGGTGCTTGTCGGAGAAGCCGATGCGACGAGGGAGAGAGAGGCTTCGGTGATGCTGGCCATTTACTGAATTGAACAGTGAGTTCAAGAGGTTGCGGGCTTGGAGTACTTATATATCTCGCGGCAGATTCACTGCCCGATTCAGGATGGCCACACTGTTAGTTATGAACAGCACTGGAGTAAGTAGGGCTTTAACAAAAATTAAAGTGGAATAGGTACACTGCCTTCGGCCAGAGATTCTGCCAGCTGCGTACCCAATTCAGGGATGGCCACACTGTCAGCTATGACCAGCACCGGAGTAAGTAGGGCTTTAACAAAAATTGAAAGTGGAATAGGTACACTGCCTTCGGCCAGATATTCTGCCAGCTGCGTACCCGATTCAGGGATGGCAACACTGTCAGCTATGACCAGCACCGGAGTAAGTAGGGCTTCAACAAAAATTGCACAACGTTAAAGTGGAATAGATACACTGCCTTCGGCCAGAGATTCTGCCAGCTGCGTACCCGGAAAAGACAACACAGAGGTATGATCGCACTGCCTTCGGCTATCCGTTCAAGTTCCTCAGGCGTCAAAAAATGCAAAGCACTGCCTTCGGCCAAAGGTTCACCAGCTACGTACCCGGAAAAGGCACTGCCTTCGAATTGCCATCAGATATCTCGGTCCAGGAGAAGTCAGTTAAACAACAACATCTGTTTTTTTACTCCGTCCTTACCTCCTACTTCTGAGTTCTCCACTGCTGACTCCCATCACAGACAGAACGGCCTCCCGCGGCGGCGATCGGTTTATATAGCTGGCTTTCCTGCGCAGACATTTACCAACGAACATTGGGTTTGTCGTGCTGACAGGGGACCAGTTCGGCAGACGGAACAATGTCGGACATTCACAGAATCGTACAATTAATTCACAACTTGACATCAGCGAATTTATCCGTCGCCTGGAGCGAAATGTGAGCGACCGCCAACAAAAAACAATTGTGCGTACTTGGACGAGCAACTCCGCCGTTCCTTTCTCGCGGGAGCTGTGACCCGCATCGGGGACAATATGAAGCGTCAATTCAGGCCAAACCTGTCGATAACATTACATTTGGTCTGTGTAGCACATTGATCAACTTGCCTTCTTCAGCGTATATGCTGTTGTGGCCTATGAAAGAGTAGGCGGAGACAGAATAAGCAAGGGCGGGGTTACATACCGTGCAGACAACGTCGTATCTTCCCTGGATAACGATGGTGGGAATGTGACGACTGAAACTGAGTTATTTAGGGTTGCCTCTGTCCAGTGGAAATACGAACATTTTGTCAATTTCCTGTTTTTCCAGCAGTTGACCGTCTCTCATGAAGCCTGGAACTATTGAAGGGGGGCTCAAGACCTGTCGGGGAGACTTACCGCCATTGACGAAATAGTGGTTCTCGATCCGCGCGAACGCACTTGGTAAATATTCAGAAGCGCCGAACGTGGCACAAGGTTCAAATATACATACTTGGCGAAGTGATCAGAAGTGGCGCGCGCTACGTATTCTGGGTCGACGAACAGTCTCGACGTCGCCACCCTACGCTGATGCATGAGTTGTCATTCGATGGTCACTGTCGCCGCTCACTCGTATTTGGACCAAGCTTTCGCCGCTGTGACGCGTGTCTGGTCGTCGACCGAGTTGAGCTGGGCGTGGTACGCAAGGATCATGTCGTGCCGCTCCTGTTCAGGTATCGGCGCGATGTATTCCTCCCTGTAAAGCTGAAAATGGTGTCATTGAGTACGGTATACATCCATACCATGCTTCCGGGAACAGATGCGAGGTCCCGTTTTGGTAGAAAAAGTTGAGTTCGCTGAGAGATTTATGAGCTAGTCGTTACGAAGAATGGTACCAGGGGTACCGACCTCTTACGCAGGGTGAGTATTCCTCTGAATATATAAATATGAGCGTGTCTTGCGAGATGCTCAACAGATATTACCGCAGTACGAGACTCGCAACGCGGTCTGGGTGAGCCTGAGCGTGCGTGAGGTTGGTTTTAAACTACTCGCAGGAGACTCATTTACCTGCGCGTAGGCCAAAGAAAGGGTTGATCCCTGCGATGAGACCGTTAGCGGCGCACATTTCCGCTCGTCGGGAACCGAATCACCCAAGAGCCGCCAAATACATGCCACTTGTCGATACCGATGTGCTCCCGGAGCTTCTCAATGTCCTTGACCAGATCCCACGTCGTGTTTTCCTCCAAGGACGCGCTCCTAGGGCCCAAATTCAATCCCAGCCTACAAAAAGTATGCGAGCGGAGCGGAAGCGTACGGGGTAGACTTTCCGGAGCCGCGCTGGTCGAACAAGATGATCCTGTACTTGTTCGGGTTGAAGAACCCGCGATCTTTCGCGTCGCAGCCGCCGCCTGGGCCCCCGTGGAGGAAGATGACTGGACCGGGGTAAATTCAAGATGGTTTGAATGGTGTGGAGATCTGGTTACCCGGCACCCCGTCTTTATTCCCGCTGAATTCATAGCTGGACAATGATTGGGATCATGAACGGTATAAACGAAATTGTCTCGCGCGGAGTGACTGACTAGAGCGTGTGGATGTCCGAAACCTTGAGCGTTCCAGTCTCGTAGGGCGTGATGTCGGGATACATGGTGGTAGGATAGTGAGTGAGAGAGCACGGTGAGCGGTCCGATAAGTGATCGGAGCGTACACCGTGATCAACGATCGGCTGCACGTGGCCTAGGGGGTTCTCGCCTCGCTGCTGCAAGACTCGCCGTCAGACCGCCGCCCACCAAAGCAGAATCCTCTACGCTGGCCCCAGCAGAAACAGCCGCCGCAGTAGCAACAACAGCCGCAACAACAGCAGCAGCTCGCATGGCCCCCGCCCCTGCCCGGCTACGGCCAGCTGCAGCCATACTGCGAGCCCTACCCCCGCCCGCCCCAGCAGGCACCCCCGCCTAACGCTCCCTGCCGGGGGCGTTAGCAGTGCTTGTCGGAAGCCGATGCGACGAGAGAGAGAGAGGCTTCGGTGATGCTAGCCATTTGCAGTGAGTTCAAGAGGTTGCGGGCTTGGAGTACTTATATCTCTCGCATAGTAGATTCACTGCCCGATTCAGAGATGGTCTCACTGTCAGCCATGAACAGCACCGGAGTAAGTAGGGCTTCAAACGAAAATTGCACAACGTTAAAGTGGACTAGATACACTACCTTCGGCCAGAGATTCTGTAGCTGCGTTATCCAGAAAAAGTAACCCGCCCAGTCTGAATGCACTGCTTTCCAACGACTCGCCATCAGATATCTCGTATTTCTGCAGCTCCGTACCGGAAAAGGCAGCACGCCAAGTATGAACGCACCGCCTTCTAACAACTCCCCATCAGATATCTTGGTGGTATATCTCCAGGAGGAGTCACAAACAGCATCCGTTTTTTGTTTTTTACTCCGTCCTTGCCTCCTACTTCTGAGTTCTCCACTGTTGACTCCCATCACAGACAGAACGGCCTCCCACGGCGGTGATCGGTTTATACAGCTGGCTTTCCTGCGCAGACATTGAATATTGAATAACGAACGTTGGGTTCGTCGGGCCGACAGGCGACCAGTTCGGCAGACGGTCGACTCCAATCATGACTCAGACCAGAATTACGCTAACCCACTCATGCACATCCGACATACTTTCCGTATAGACAGCAGACAGTGGAGGGTAGGCCCGACGTACTCTCCGCGCCTTATTATCAATATCACCCGTCACCCCCAGACAATAGCTCCCAGTCGTTTATTCCATTTGATTGGAAAGACAAGGGATAAGAGCAGTGTTCTTCACCATAAATTCGCCAACGGCCGAATCAATTTTGATTACGAAATAACTTGGCCAGGGAGGAAGTAAGTAACAATCCGGTTCCAACATTCGACAGATAGTATCTTACCCAGTGTACGGCTGGGGTAAAATTTGACCTCTTATATACAGACGCTACATCATTTTCCACTTGTACCTACCATAATGTAAGGGAAATGTCTCTCCTGATTTGTAAGACGATACGGAGAGCACTGTATTTAGATGCAAACAACTGAGAGCACGAACATCCTCGAGTTGAGATACGTATCTGCTATCACAGGATCAGCACTCGCACTTGACTCGCATTATAATGTTTCTTCCCTTTGCCGTGATCAGCCAAAATGGCAGAATTCCCACGGTTGTAAACCGCCCTCCGCCGTTGGAATTCGTTCCCTCTTATACTTTGGCTATTCTTAAGAGTATCATTCAAATTTGAACACATTAATCAAGTATTCATGCAACGAAATCAGGTAGGTAAAACAGAACACAGCAGCGGGACCAGCAGAACAAAAGCAGCTCAAAGAAAAGTAAACGTACATTTTCAAAGCTTCGAACAGGGGAAATGGGTGCGACGCCGACGGAGGGAAACTGCGCGCGTCACGGCTTCGGCTACGGTATGAGGATCGAGGGCGCGGAGGTGGCTCTCCTTCATGATCTTCCGAGGACGAACAATGAGCGGATGGAGTTTTAGAGAGGCTGCCAAGCATAATACTTGCCTCGATGTGGGTCTCAAACTCACGGACCTCTCGGATACTATAGAGCACGGTGAGGGAATGTCCTTTGAGAAATGCGCAGAACGCTGCGCGATATGAGAGGGAGTTGCACAGGGTCGCCTCGTGGATCGTCGAGACTTTGAGTTGGAGGCTACGACGTGCAGGAAATCAAAATTAATTCAATGCATGGGGAGGTTAGCAGGGCGTACCTCGACAGCCTCTCTGCCGTGTGTAACTCAGAGTTGGAGACCCCGGCTTCGAGGGCCTCGAGATAGGTTTTCTCCGCGTCGGCAATGGCGGCGACCAAGTTGCGCGTCAGACGTATCGGGGAGGCGCGATGGATAGTGAACGCTGCCACGGTAAGGACAACCACCCCGACGAGGACCTTATTCATGTTGATTGTCGGAGGAACCGAGGTGATGAGGGAGAGAGAGTTTTCTGCAATGCTGACCATTGGGAGAATACGAGGGAGGAAGGCTTGCAATGCTGCATTTACTTCGCCGTACACGCTCCTTTTATAGTCACCAGCCGGCAAATGCCGACGACTTATCCGGAATGTACCACTGTGACTTCTCGACATGTGAACAAGATTAGCGCCACATCTCGCTTTATTTCTCCCCAACGGTCGCCACCACCGCCACCACGTCCGTGAGAGAGCCCGCGAACAAGCGCCGAGAGTGCGCAGCCAGTGGGAGGGAGGGTGCGGAATTTTGAGTTTCCCGACTCCGTACCCGGTACAGGGTTATTCCTGTAAAGAGGAGCCTCTTATCGGACCCACTCCTTCCCCTGCTTCACGGGCAGCACCGGCGACATATTAAAAGGGGATGAAGTGAAGTATATTTAGATGTGGATATGGACGGTAATGGACACTAACGCTGGTATCAATCTACAACACGCGAGGTACGAGCGAAAAATGTTGTACCATCTGTTTATAAGAGACTAGTATCAATCACGTATCAATATCCGCAATCCACAGATGTTTTGCCTGTCAGTGTCAATTCATAAGGCCCTCCGGGCAGTCCTGCAACCTCAACCTTCCTGATCGCTGGTATCAAAGTTGCTAATGTCCTCCACCTTACTACATGCTGCTCCTTTTCCATTAGCCTGTGTTTGGATATACAGCACACTGTACAGCAGTTGCAAAACTTGCACCTGTGCTGGAACATGTGAATGAATTTTCAAGAAAACAAAGAATTGACCCCCAGAGAATATGTTAAGCTACTAGGGAGTGTTGAAGGTTCTAAACACGGAATTCACCGACAAGACATAGAATTGAGGTTGCCGGTTGGATGGGAGGGCTTGAGGGTTGCTTGAGAGTCTCGGAAGTTGCCGTCATAAACAGCCTAACCTGGGGTCTCGGGAACTGCCGTTATGTTCGGCGCTGGGCATTTATACTTTTCGGTGCTAGGGAGGCGGCCTAGATCATTTTTCGGCCGTTGCCGCCGTGGATCATGTCTAGATTTTCTATTATGCAGTGGCGGTGTAGGCTTTCGGCCGTTGCCGCTTTCCATCAAAGTTCAGGAATTAACGGATATCGGATGACTGATACCCATATAAGGACTCTCGGCAAATACCGTCATGAATCGAGAAATCGAGAATTTCCAGACCCAGACCTGTTTCCCTAATCGGTTACAGGAATAATTATTTCCGTCGTTATAAACCAAACAGCCCCCTTGTGGCTCTTCCACTCTGAGTAGCGCTGAGTTCCCAGCCCTGGTGCTCCGACGTTCAAATTTAGAAGGAGGTGCACATTTATCCAAAATTTTATAGTCCATCAACGCCGTCGGTGCGAGACGAAATCGGAAAACGAGGGAAATCGAGGACAACCTTCCTCCTCCTCGCCCTCCTCCTCACCTTCCAGACTCCTCGTCATCCTCGTCATTTTCGTTCTCGTCGTTTTTGCCCTCCTCGTCTTCCTCGGGGGTTTGATCTTGCCCCATTCTTGCTTGTGGTGCCGCTGCATTCGAAGCCCTGCTTGCCATCTTCCGTGCCTCGATAGCACACTTTTCTTCCTCCTTCTTCTCGTCCACCGGCAACAAATATTCCATCGCGAGATCTTTCCATCTTAGGGCACCGTTGACGCGGCCGCCGTCACAGTCCATGTCCTGGAATAGCACGCAGGAAGACAAGTCATATGGCGAGCGGGGCCGCAAAGCAGGGTGTTTGACATTAGTAGGGTTCCCGTGCGATGTGTTTGTGAGGGCAATGCTGTTAGTGCAAGGCATTATGTAACGGGGCATGTCGGAAAATCGTAAGGATGGTTCTAAGACGTAATAATCACTTGTAAGGCTTTAAGATTACGTTGCATTGGAAGCGCCTTGTCACGTGAGAGTCGTCTTGGAAGGCCCTTGGAAGGGCCGGTGATGGTCGCAAGGGCCTGACCCTATTGTAAGGTTAACAAACATTGTAATGTGTTGTAAGGAATTGAAGTCAATGTAAGGGCTTGTAAGGTGCGTTTATTTTTCAATGACTGCCAAGTCGACGATGTAATGGCAAAGAAAAATTAAGTGATCATTCTACAGAAAGATAATGTAGATATTGTACTGGTTCCGCGGCTTGAACCCACGACCCCGCCACTACCAACGAAATTCATAGAAGCCATAATAACCAACTAAGCCAGACTACCTTTATAGCAATGGTTTGTGGGGGTTATTTATTTAGACCCTACGCGTAACTTTTTCACCAAAAAAAATGTTGCGCGACCGACGCTCAAGAAACTGACTAGCTACGGTACATATTAGGCCATCCCTTTTCCCCTCCCATTGGCCTGACTCCCAGCCCGGCGGCTACTGCATCTAGGACGTTCGTCATCCGTATCCTCATCTTGGTCAGCAATATATTCTTGAATGTGGGGCGGGCCGTCGGCGAAACGCACTTGGCGCAAGTGGCTGGGCCCTGCGATGGATTGCCGATCACGGACGGGGACGTCAATATGAACATTGCTGTTGTCTCCCAATACTTCCCCGTTCCCATCGGATTCGTCGCGGTCGTTGTCGAAATCACCAAACGCCAAACGGTGCATTGCGGCATTGATTTCATCCTCGACATCATCATCCTCATCCACCTCGTTCGTATTCCCCGCCGTTTTAGGGACCCCAGCAAATACATGTTTGTTGAATGTTCGAAATATATTTTTGATGGAGGGCGCATCGGGGTTAGATGTGAGAAGCTTTCGATATGTGCGATAGTTGTCTTCCCAGTTTATCTCGGTGATAGCGCCCTTGGAGGCCCAAAGTTTGTCCGCAGACACGAGGAATCGGGCCTATAATAGATTGTATCAGTATTTTCGCATTATGGATAGGTAAGAAAAGCGAGACATACCAGAGTTCCAGCCAAGGCAATGGAATGATCAGTCGCCTCGGAAATGCCGTACTTCGTCCCGTTAGCTTTTGGGTCGGGTTTCGAATTTTCTCCGAGACTCGACTGCCCGTGAACCATGACACGGTGGATCTGCCGCAGACGAAAGGTGAGAGAATAAATGAAACAGAATAAATGACGACATACTTCGAGAACGATTTGACTGGTAAAAATATATTCTAACCTCTTCTTGCCCTGAGGAAATAGAATCGGTGCGAAAGGTTTTGATTTGTTGTCTTCCGGAAAACGGAGAAGACCGATAAGGACTTTGTCCTTGCTTCTATCTGCGTTCGCGGAACCCAGTATTTTGTTGTTGACTGAGTGGCCGGCAGAGGATAGGATAGAAGCAATTACTCCCCGGACGGAATTAATCATGCTCGAGCGTGCATTTCCGAGCTCTGCAATGAACTGATTGGGTTAAGATTCAATATTTGAAAAGAGATGAATGCTCACATCTTTCGCGAAGTGCCTGTACTCGGTGTAATCCAACAAGGAATGGTATTTTTCAGGGATGCTGTCGAAGAGTGCCGCAGTTACAGCCCGAGAATACATATTGTTATTGGCGAAACGATCTTCTGCATTTGAGAATAGCTCTGGCCGATCCTTACGAAAGTCACTAGTTCGAACCCAAGTTTCGTTGGTGAAGAGGAAGCGCCTGGCTAATGGACCAATGTGTTGCTCATAACCCAGCTGATTGTCGCCCTTTTCGCGTCTGCGGCGTTTGGAGGTTGACGTGGCCTGCAACTCACTGTTGCTCTGACGAAGGCCACGGTTCTCGGCGAGGACACGACCGAGAGCGAGTTGACAGTGCTCAAGGGCCTTTTGTCATATTAGATCAAGTATAAAGACACGTACAAAACAACTCACCTTTATGAGTTCGTCCTTGGTCGCATTGATATCCACTGGTCGTAAAAATTCCTCTTCTTTGTCTCTGTTGTCGTCACCGAACGATTCCTCGCCAGAGTCAACAGTTTCCCGCTGTGGCATGGTCGTGGTACCAGAGAAAAAGATGAATTGTTACGCAAGGATTCTCAGGTCCGAATTGATGACTTTGATGTAACGCAAATCTTAATTTCGGCGCATATAAACTTTTAGTTGGAGGCGGCGATCATGATGAAGGTACCACGCTGCGGACTTGCAGCGGCAGAAATATTGGGACAGTAGTTGCCTTGAATCTACTTATATACACTGGGAACTGCGTCAAATGAAATGGAGGAGACTTGAAATACAACGAATAACATACAAATATACTCAACTAATATTGCTTTGTGTATAAATACAGTCTAAGTTCATGAAACGGAGGCGGCGCAGGTTCGTGACATATTAGGCGAGACGGCCAATTTGCGGTAGCGGGGGCAACGGGTGTACACGAGCATGAGCACGAGCGGGACTGCGTAAACAGTTGTGTGGCTCCAAAACACGCTGCCGATGTCCAGCCCTGTGAATACTCACGAGCTTGGTGTCCTGCTTGCCTAGTGCTTGTAATACTGCGCGTGGCGGCATCAGGAGCGAGTAGTGGAACGAAATTGATGGGAAACGCACACCGACTGCATGCAGCTGGCGTGCTCGTGCCGCTGCCGGGGGCGGTCCCGGGGGGCGCAAAGAGACTCGAGCAGAGGAGCACACCGCCGGTACCGACCCAGCACTTGCTGAACAGGCGAGTGACGTACACGGCGCTGAGGGCCAGCCGGGCACGAGGGGCAGCCGGGCGCGGGCGCATTGCGGTGGGGCGTGGTCTGGGTGCTCGAGAAACGCACTCGATATCCTCCGATGGGGCCGACGCACGCTTGGACCGCGTTTTCTTGCCGGGCGGCTTACCCTTGTTGGCCCTGGGTGGTGGAGTCGAGCTAGGCGGTGGCGACAGCGGTGCCTGATCTTCATTTTCTTCCTCCTCATCCTCATCGGAACCGTGCCTAACCAAAGCGCGTGGATGGAAAAACACGAAGTGATAATCAAGATGCCGTACCCGCTCTCCTCGTCAAACAGCGGCGGAGCCGGCTTGGCCCGTGCGCGCGAATTCTTCATGGGAGGCTTACACACATTAACAGGAGCATGCAGTAAAACTCAAGACAACACACCCGCTCTCCTCGGACGAAGGCAGAGCCGGCTGGGACCGCACATTCTTGCTGGGCGCCTTGGCTTTCCGCGCGGGCACCGGGCTCAGCGGCGCCTCATCCTCCTGTTTGTCATCGGAATCCGGCCTGTACCAACCACTTCGAATAAATAACATGGCGCAAGAAACCGAGATGACGCACGCGCTCTCGTCGGACAGCGCAGCAGGCTTCGCCTGGGGGAGCACCTGGTCCTCCTCTCCGTCCTCCTCTCCATCGGACCCCGGCCTACACAGCGGGTGAGCCAGGGGGGTACAGATTGACGGCACGACGTACTCACTGTCCTCTACCGGCACCGGCGAAGACTTGGACCGCGATGGCCCTTGCACGACTTGTCGGGCACCGCCTCCCTGCATTCCCAATCAGTACCAAGATACGCGCTATCCGACCCCCCAGCTCGACAAATACACGCACCCACGCCCATCCGGGACGTCAATCCTAATGAACTCGCATAGCTCGAGCACCTCCGGCGCCTCATACACCCCCCAATCCAGCGCGGCCACGCCATCCGCGAGCGCGTCGGTAACGCGCGCTTTGAAGCGCGCGATCGCCCGGTCGAGAGTCGCGTCGTCGAAAGGGCATTGCTGCAACAACGACAGAACAGAGTGAGCACAAGGGAGCAAAGGAGTAGGTAAACGACGCACCACCTGAACGTGCTGCAACAGGATGCTCAGCTTAACGAGCAGTGGCGGCGGGAGCGGGGGCTCGATGTGCAGGTGCGCAAGCAGCGTGCACAGCGCCTCCTGTTCTTTACCTGCAACAAATGTGCGTCGTCAGCGCCACGTTTCCTCTCCCAGCCCAGACAATACACGTACTCTCCCGATCCGAATCGTACAAGGCCAGCAGGATATCCACGGCCAGCTCCTAGACATACGTAGCAAGGCCGTTGCTCATGGACAGCATAACACCGATATCGGGGTCAAATACCGCTCGACGAGATAGCGCGCTTCGAATGGAGGTTTTGTGCGAATGGTCGAAAGCGGATGAGATTTAATGCCCGTATTTGTCCTTATTGAATGATGAAGTCAATGTCTTCATTCCACACGGATGTTGCGAGAAGTGCGGTCCCAGGATGAAACAAAAAAGAAGGCAAATCAAATGTGCCTATTGCTACAATAAAAGTCCTTTTTGAAGAACTCAAATAGTTGAAGAGATGCGGCTCGCGAGTCGCGATCAGACACGAGGACGTGATCGCGCGTCCGACACGTTCCTCTCCCTCGAACTAATGCCTCCATCTGAAGGCGACGAGATCTGCAGAGCTTGTGGACACGGCTTCAAACCCCGAGGCATCGCAAGCCATGAAAAGGCTTGTAAATCCAAGGCAGCAACCATGAAGCAGGACAGCACCTTCGCCGCCAATCTGAAAGCGCAAAGGCGTACGAATCTGACAGTCACTTTGTCTCCTGTTTATACTCAAATTATTTTCAATGTGTATCAGGGGACACTGCCTATTCCCGTCTCATAAACCCTAAAGAGCCCGAGGAAAGAGGTATGGTCTTACATGCATTTTTACAATTAACTTAGCCCGTGCTTCAGCACCCGCAGGCACCGTAAATCATTCTGTATCTTCATCAAGACCGCAAAGTTCAATCCAGGAGGGATTTCAAGATAATTACCCCGGTAAGATACTGATTGACCAGAAGTCATGCCATATTTAATCCGTACAGACTTGGATTCACCACCGGGATCTCCCCGTTTGAATTTACGCGAACACAGCGAAGACGAAGCAGAACGGGAGAATCCTAATCTCCCCCGTCCTTCTAAAGCTTCGGTAGAGATAAAGCGTGTGTTTCATCCTCACAGCAAGCGCCCACCAATCTTTCAATCATTCCCCGATTATGTCGTGTCTGATATATCTGTCCATGCACCGGTGAATTCAACCCCGTGGAAACCTTTCCGAACCAGATTGGACTTTGAAGTCGCCGAATTTTGCGAGCTAGCAATGTTGAACACAGAAATGACAGAAACCTTGATCACCCTCATCCGACGTTGCGGCAACAAT
The DNA here is from genome assembly GCA_029378255.1 of Mycena rosella. Lineage (NCBI taxonomy): Eukaryota > Fungi > Basidiomycota > Agaricomycetes > Agaricales > Mycenaceae > Mycena > Mycena rosella. Next base: position 187,272 of record JARKIE010000034.1, on the reverse strand, counting down.
ATCAAAAATTTCACCATAGCTAACCACTCTGAGCTCGATAAGCTATGGGGCTTGGCTTCCCACAAATGTACAGAGGTGAGGTTGTCCTTCTTTGCTTGTACTGTGCCAATTATGTTGCAGTTTGTGGAAGACACTATCGCCGTTCCGTATAAGGAGGAGAACCGGACATACAAAACATACACACGCCCGATTTGGGACTGGGTTCTCAGCCTCGTTCAAGACCCACGTCTGGCTTCTTGCTTTGTATGGGATGCCGAAAAGGCTTACAGATACAATGGTGATACCTATGTTCGATTTTATCATGAACCCTGGACCGCCGACGCATTTTGGGCTGCGCAAGTTTGTGATTTAATTCATACCCGACCCGGCCAAGACTAATTAATTTTTGTATAACTTCAGTCAGCGCTACCGAACCATCCTGATGCAAAAGTCCTGGGCCTCATCATCTATGCCGATAAATCAAAACTTTCTACCTTTGGTACCGAGAAAGCCTACGCAGTAGTTGCTCGAGTCGCAAATATTTTAGTTCCCATCCGGAACAGTACACAATTTGGGGGGGGCAGGTCGTCGGACATCAGCCTGTTGTATGTTTACCAATTCTTAAAAATGGAGTGACCATTCATTATTTCCAGGTAAAAGACGACACACAGGAAAATAACAAACCGGGCTTTAGCAACTTCAAAAATGTTGTATGGCATGCCGCATTTTGGAAATTACTCGAGTCGCTAGTACACCATTCCAAGGTTGGTAGTTGGACCCAGTGCGGCGATGACCTCCGTCGATGGTTGTGGCCCATGATTTTGATTCTTGCCTCCGACTATGAGGAAGCGTGAGTGTTTGACAACAACCTGTGACCTTGATTTTATTTGCTGAATTCACAACACAGATGTGTAATGGCCCTCATTCGCGGCCTAAACGCACTGTATCCATGTCCAATCTGTTTTGTCCCATGGAACGAACAGTCAGACCTTTCCACAGAGCACCCGAAACGCACAGGACAGGAATCTGAAATCATATTAGAGAAAGCTCGGGCATTTAGGACTGCAGCAGAGCGGGAACAACTACTGAAAGACAACTCGTTACGTGACGTTGAAGTATTAAAATTTCCTCACAGTGTGAATATTTCTTAAATTGTTTCAGAATGTGTTTTGGAAGATACATAACACAGATCCCCACGCCGCTTGCTCTTTCGACCGCCTCCACGCTTATGGTGGTCTCTGGACTGACCATCTCTTCGCCCAAATCAAGTTGCGTGTCACCGAAAAGGGCCGCAATGCCATTGCCAAAATTGACAAACAGTGTGTTCAAATATCCCTCCCATATTGATTAGTGAATAACTTCTGTAGAATGAGCTCTATGCCTCGCTGGAGAGGCTTAAACCACTTCGACGCAGTCATGAATATCACATTCAATGACGGTTCGAAGAATGAAGACATTGCGAAAATGATGCTTTTCGCAGCTCACAATGTCTTGGTTGATGTGCCTGGTGTGCAGCTTTTGCAATGCGTACGAAGCTTTCTGGAGCTCAACATGTATGTCTCGCTGGAGGTTCATACATCCAAGACCATTGCAGCTGGCGAGCGTGAGCTTCTGATTTTCGATGACATCACAAAGGCATGGAAATACTTGGTTTTTCGTGTCGACGGGGGTATTGACAATATTCTAGAAATATATTGAAGCTTGCAAAGGTACTGAGTACGGGGACAAGAGCTGGAACTTTCCGAAAATGCATTCACATCAGCATGTCTTCGACGATATCAAAAACAAAGGAGCGACTCGGAATTTTGGAACGAAGATTAGTGAATCTATGCACGGCCCAATCAGACAAACCTACCACCGACTCACCAATTTCAAGAACGTTACTCCTCAGGTATGAGATCAGCTAGAAACTCGAATATCCCATTGATGTTCCGCAGTTAATCAAACACGACCACCGACGTGCTGTCGGACTTTTCATCCGAGAGCAGCTTGAGGTTCTTGATGCACCCGGTGATTCTGAATGCCCGCCGGATCAGGAGACCGAAATTTTGTCCAACATCTCTATTGGCTCGAAACTCAAGCCCATCACATTTTCAGTGATCGAGGACACCAATTCTGGCGACGCTGCATTTGCAAGATTCCGCGTGCGGTTTGCAGATTTCTTGTCCGACTTCCTACAGGCATATGGCTATAATTTGCCCAATGGAAAACGAATTCGATTTGAACAGAATGATACGGTATGGCTTTTGCCTTGTTAGTCATGTTCATCGAACTCATTAGGATGTAGCTCGTGCCGTTTCAATTCCTCAAAGTACACTATGAGCATCTCGGGAATTGGACATCCTCAGCAGATTACCTGCGATGCAACCCGAGTTTTCACGGCCACCCGCGCTATGATGGTGCTTTGGTCAAAACCACGGACGGTCACATCTTCGTTCAGTTGATTTATATGTTCTCCTGCACGGTGGAGAAAAATCCCATCCGTTCGGCCTAGTATTACCCCTGGACACTCGTGCTATAGGAAGAAAAGATCGTCTATTACGATTCCATCGTCTGCACGCAAAACCAAGGAAGAATGCAGAGTTCATTTCTGCTCATTCTATCATTCGGGGTGTGCTTCTCGCGCCAGACTTCGACAATTACGGTGAATTTTTAATTGTGGACATTGTAGATACAGACATTTCACTCCGCTTAAAGGATATGTATCCGGATCGATACTAGTAATAGATGAATAACTACTTACATGACTCGAGCATATGTTTACCTTTTGAATCGAGTGTTGGCGCGCGCATATCCTTAATGTGGAACTTGATGGATTTTGTGCAACTGTACTTGCGAAGTGAGGCGAGGGAAGTGTTAGTAATTCGGCACTTGTCAAATAAATGAAACAAGCGCCCTACAGTCAGCGCGATAGTCGCTCACCGCGACGAGATGATGTGACGGCTCCTTGGTGCGAGGCTCGCGCGTAGAGCTCGGTTTGGTACGCAAGTCGGCCATTCGGCTGAGTTGGCTGCAGAAGCGGTATGGTGAGAGATGGGCGCGCACCGTCCGTTGTGTAAACGGAGCACAGGAAGCACCAGTTTCACTCCAAGACAAGCAAAGAACCGAGTACCGAATAACGGGCGCCGCGTAAGTCTGATCCGGATCGAGATCTCCGGTCCTTGTGTTTGGCGCTCAGTTGGCGCTCAGAGCAGAGGTGTCCGGTCAGAGTCCATAATTGAGGCCCATAAATCAGTAGTACAACACGAATAGCTGACTGACTGCCTGAGGATTTAAAGGTCTTGAAACAGTGAGCGATCATTGAAAGGTCTTGCGAGAAGCGGCCGAGACTCGGCAGCCGGCCCCGGCCTCGGCATTACCTTCCAAGGCACTGCCGGTGCTTCGAACGGCCGTGATAAGGTCATTGGAAGGCTTACGTATTGGAAGGCTATTTATATTTTTCCGACACACGGCAGGGCACGGCAAGGAGTCGATCAGGAACCTACCACAAACTGTCGGAGTCATCCGGATCCGGGGCAACCATATTGAGGTCTATTAAAACAGCTTTAATCCACCGAGATCCAGATAAATCTTGAGAGAATAACTAGCTGTCACTCGTGCGGTTGCCTTTAAGATAGTCTGTGGTCTTTAGTATGTCCAGGAAGGCCCCGTGAAGCTCCACCAATGGGTTGTCCCAAAAAATCCCCAAATCTGGCCTCAAAAAGCTACTTTCAAACGGAATTTTGGACCTCGAAAAGCCACTATGGGACAGAGACGTCACACCTTGGCGTTGTAAGTTTGGCCAAAATACGGGCGGAAAATCGATTTTTCGCTTCCACCGCGCAGTCCTCCCTCTTCATTCCTCGAGTCGTGGTCCGTCATGTGTTCGTTCCTCTGACGTCCCTTGTTTGAAATTCTTTGAGATAAAGCGACCAAATCCCCCTCAAAAAGCCACTCCTGGGACAGGGCTCTTCAATTTTCGGCCTCAAAAAGCCCCTTTTGAGGCATGAAAATCGCAAATTTTCACCCTCAAGAAACCATTTTTAAGAGACAACCCTTTGGTGGAGCTTCACGGGGCCTATCCAGGACTTGTAGGTCGTAGTTGGACATGTGTAGGTAGCAATAGGTGAGATCCTACAGGCGTTGTTGAGTTAGGCGCCAAGCACACTGACAGTCATCTTGGACGAACTAATAGACAAGAAGGCACTATGTTTTTCCATCTTGACTCATCCCATACAAAAACTATTCCGGAAAACTCCGGGCAGATTGAGGAAGGGATTGAGGAAAAACCAGGAAATCCAGACCCATTGGATCAGATAGTAGAGAAAAGAAAAGAATTTGATCACCGGAGCCGAAGACAGCGTGGGACGATGTCATTGTGATCAACGATCGGCTGCACGTGGCCTAGCGGGTTTCTGCGATGAACGTCGCCTCGCTGCTGCAAGACTCGCCGTCAGACAGCCGCCCGCCAAAGCAGGATCCTCTGTGCTGGCCCCAGCAGAAACAGCCCCTGCCGCCGCCGCCGCCCCAGCAGCAGCAACAGCAGCCGCACCAGCAGCAGCAGCTCGCATGGCCCTCGCCCCCGCCCGGCTACAGCCAGCCATACCGCGAGCCCTACCCCGCCAGCCCCAGCAGGCACCCCCGCCTAATGCACCTGGCGGCCCCCCGGTGATGGGCTGGCAGCATCTTATCTATCTAAAGGCTATCTTATCAGCTCGAAGAAGTTGCTATGTCCATTTGGCAACCGGGGTAATTATATATGACACAAGAGCGCGGTTGAAGGCACACTGTAAAATCAGCTGGCAGGATCAATCTTTTTCGCTGAACACTGACATTGATGACTGCCGCAGGTAATGCTGACGGAAAGGCGTGGGCGAAAGGTGGAGATAGAAAGTGCTGCCCATTCACACGTTCGAGTAGACCGGTAACCGATCTGTCTATGGAGCAAATATACTCAGATCGACCGATCTGTCTATCCATAGACAGATCGGTCACTGGTCTAACGTTCGGGTTTATTTGAAGGGCGGCCGGACACGGCAAAGAACGGCACGGCGGACTTGGAAGTATTGATCTGGAAAGATCAACGATACCGACCCGGAGTGACGGCGCATATCAAGAAGTCAAGCTGAGATTGAAAAGGCTTCGGACAGACGGACAGTGTAATTTTATAAAGAGGGTGAAAAGAAGGTGATGGATAATCCATCATACAGCTTTACAGAAAAGTATCATACAGCTTACAGAAACAGAATTTGGTGATGGGAGTGTGCTGAAATTTAGTCCGCGGACGATCCACGGATTTCAGCGCACTTAGAACAACTAATTTTGGTTGGCATTTCAGCTTGAGCTGAAATTCAAATCGAAATTCGGGATTTTAATAGGTTTCGGGACGGCTGAAATGAGAAACAACATTTTAAGTTCTGGCTTTGATTTTGGTGCAATTGAGAGACAAAGTCTTGGGTGCCCTGTTTCCAATCCCGATACCCATAATTTCGGTTTTCAATTTTAGTTGAATTTTTGTGTAACTTGAATCATAGGCTTTCGAATGGATTTCAGGGCGCCTGAATCATAATTTTATTCTACTACTATAGGTTACAAAATCAGTGGGACCGCAAGTACTAGAAGTCAATTAAATTTCAGGCCCACCTACTTGCAACTCAACACTTGGGTGTTCAAATTGCACCTGGATGGGCCCTAAATATGATAATCGTCGGTGTGATAATTATCTGAACTTCTCCATCATCCGAACCAGTCTACATCCGAACTTGATCCGAACCAGTCTGCATCCGAACCGGTCCTATGGTCTTTCCGGTATAGTTTTAAGATGGACTCAGTCGATGGAGCTATGTACGTACCGGCATCGCCTATAAAGGACGGGTGGAACAAATGTGGCCCTCAGTTCTTTCCAATGGCCAGCACTGTCGCACAAACCTCTCTCTCTTTCATCGCGTCGGCTCCTACAACAGGCAGCACACCCAAGATGCTCGTCGGAGCATGTGCCATTGCTTTGGTCGCCTATATTATCCATCGCGCTGCGCCCATGCATCTAACGCGCGTATTGGTCGCCGCCATCACTGACGCAGAGAAAACTTATCTCGAGGCCCTCGAAGCCGGGGTCTCCTTCAATTCAGACTCGCACATGTCAGAGAGGCTGACGAGGTACGTGTCGCGAAATCCCTCTGCATCGAATTAATTTTGATTTCCTGCACGTCGTAGCCTCCAGCTCAAAGTCTCGACGATCCGCGAGGCGACCCTGCGCGACTCCCTCTCGTACCGCACATCGGTCGGCGCCTTCTTCAAAGGAAATTCCCTCACCGTGCTCTATTGCATTCGGGAGGTCCGAGAGTTTGAGACTCACATGGAGGCAAGTATGCTTGGCAGGCTCTAAAACTTCATCCGCTCATTATTCGTCCTCGGAAGATCATGAAGGAGCGCCGCCTCTGCGCCCTCGACCCTCGTACCGTAGCCGAAGCCGCGACGCACGCAGTTTCTCTCCATCGGCGTCACACCCATTCCCCTCGTGCGAAGCTTTGAAAATGCCCGTACTGATTATATTTGTTGAATTGTTTTCCTTGTAACTCTCAGTACTACTACTGCTGCTATGTCCTGCTTTGCCTACCCGCTTTCCTACTCCAGGAATTTTTTGTGTTACGTAGTAATATTAAAAGGATATCTAGAATGGCCAGCTTGTACATTTATGGGAGGGCGCTTCGCATTTGATATACATTCTTGTTGGGGAATTTGTGCACGGATCGCGCTCATCATCTTCTGCTCATCAACGCTGTGGTCAAGACAGCATTCATCGGAGAATGGAGAGTCTGTCTGACCAGGGCAGCATAGTTAATTTCTTTGGTATGGACATCCGCGCTTCGGACGTCGGTCCCTGAACGCATCGGGGAGACGAAACGGCGGGTTTACTGGTAGCGTAACCGTGACCAATGCTGGTTCCCGGACCCGCAGAAGCAATCAGCCTGAGCAGCGGCAGGAAGGTGAAGTAATGCTCAGACTGGTCATTCCAGGCATACTTGGCGTTAATTTGTATCGTGAGTCGGCGTGCGACAGGAGGAAATCTTCATAGCATACCCCACCCAGTCATCGCATTGTTCACACAGTTATATTTTTTACCCACCCAGTGATCATTGATGCGAGTTGCGGGAAGATACCACTTACCAGGACTCACCTGATTTTTGTGGTTATGTTGGGATGCGCTTGACCTGTAAAAATTGCAAGTAACTGATCCCTCTGCCGAAATCACAGAATTCCCACGGTTGGAAACGGCTTCTATCGGTTGCGCACGCGGGCACAGTAGTGCAGTACATACGCAAAAAACTAGGAAGGCAGGAAGATGAAATTTGCAAGCCAAAACCGTCCAATGAATGGTAAAACATTTTCAAAGCTTTGAACGCATGTGACGGACGTCGGGAACTGTCACCATGGCGCGTGAGATCGAGGGTGCGGAGGCGGCGCTCCTTCAGGATTTTTCGGGATCATTAGATAATAATGAGGGAATGGAGTTTTAGAGCCCACCAAGCGTACTTGCCTCAATGTCATATGTGAGTCTCAAGTGCTCACCCGCCGGATGCAGTGGAGCACGGTGGGGGGAAAAACCGTTGAAGAAGGCGCAGACCGCTGTGTGGTACAAGAGGGAGTTGCTCAGGCTCGCCTCGTAGATCGGCGAGACTTTGAGTTGGAGGCTACGACGTGCAGGACATCAAAATTAATTCGATGTACGGGGATCTCGCGAAACGTACCTCGTCAGCGCGATATGACAGCAAGCTGTGCTGGGTCGCCTCGCGGATCGCCGAAACTTTGAGTTGGAAGCTATGATGTGTAGGACCTCAAAATTAATTCGGCACGGGGGGTTCGCGACACGGACCTCGTCAGCCTCTCTGCCGTGTGCAACTCGCTCGGAGACCCCAGCTTCGATGGCCTCGAGATACATTTTCTCCGCGTCGGTGATGGCGGCGACTAACCCCGGACCCGCGCGTCAGACGCAGGGGCGCGACGCGATGGATAATATAGACAGCCGAGGCAGTGGCACACGCCCCGACGGCAGTTTGATGCGGAGATTATATTATCCTCGGGGTGGCCTTCAAGCTGCGCCGTCCCGCGCCGTCCGAGCCATGTCAAATTCTCTAGTGTGGACATCCGACTCGGTTTTGCACGTCGACGTGGACGCATCGGAGGAGAAATTAATGTAATGTATCTACACATCGGCCTCTACCTCTGCATTTGATGAGATGTGACTCGGAGCGGCGGGGTATGTGATGTCCTATGTGCGGCACACCTTGAGGAGTATCCTTTTGTCGAGCGCAGCCGAGATCGCAGGATCCCCACGGTTCTAATTGCGTCTTTCTCGAGCGAATTGATCGAGGAACACATCACAAGGTCAGCACAGAGGAGGGAAATACAATAGAACACATCAATACGAGCTAGAGAACGCAGCAGTAAAACGGACGGTGCGTGGGAGAGATGAGATTCTCGAATCTGGCACTGACGATTATGATTCTCGGAGGACCTGCAAAAGTTACCAACCGCCGCTGTAACACCACATCACCTGCCATTCGCAGTTTTTCTGGTGCCCCCGCAAGAGAAACTGCAGGAAATGGAATCGAACGGTCGTACCCAAGGCTGACAGCGAGCCGGTTCTCGACCGGATGTGGTCTCTAGTGATCAAGTATCGAATCGCACGTAGAACATCGGTCAGAAATCAGAGCAGCGGGAAAATAGATTAACATACGACATTGGAGAGAGCACTGAGAAACTTGAAGCAGCAGAATGAAGAAACTGCTGGACTTGAGATTTTGGGCTGCGACTCGGCACGAGCTAAGCATGCTCCTTGCAAGATCTGTGGATCCTGTGAACCAGACGGGACCGTGACGGGCATTGGAATGGATTTAATTGAAGTTGATCACCGGAGGCGAAGACAGCGTGGGACGATGACACTGTGATGAACGATCGGCTGCACGTGGCCCAGCGGGTTTCTGCGATGAACGTCGCCTCGCTATTGCAAGACTCGCCGTCAGACCGCCGCCCGCCAAAGCAGGATCCTCTGCGCTGGCCCCAGCAGAAACAGCCGCCGCCGCCGCCGCCCCCGCCGCAGCAGCAGCAACAGCAGCCACAACAACAGCAGCAGCTCGCATGGCCCCCGCCCCCGCCCGGCTACGGCCAGCCCTATCGTGAGCCCTACCCCCGCCCGCCCCAGCAGGCACCCCCGCCTAACGCCCCCGGTGGCCCCCCCTACCGCCCACAGGGGCAGGGGCACCTCTACCCGTCGCCCCCGCCCGGCGCGCCCGGCCCCGCCCCGGGCGGACCGTACTCCGAGCCGTCCCCGATGTACGCACCCATGGGCGCCCTCCGCCAGCCGGGCCCCCCAGGCCCGCCGCCGCGCGACATCCGCGACCCCCGCGAGCGCGAGAGAGACAACCGCGACTTTCCCCCGCACAGCGCGCACCCCTCGCTCGCGTGGCAGCAGCAGCAACAGCAGCAACAACAGCAGCAACAACAGCAACAACAGCAGCAGCAGCAACAACAAGCCCCACCCCCGCCCCAATCGCGCACCTTCCAGGGCCAGTTCCACACGTCCTTCGTCCCCGTGCGCGACGCCTCCCCGCCCCGCAAGCCCCCGCCCCACGTCAAGCGCGAGTCCGTCGGCTGGGCCCCCGACGCCAGTGAGTGGGACGGCCCCGCCCACGCGCCCCCCTCCGCGCGCGGCCCGCCCCCGCCCCCGCCCGCCCCGCCCGAGCGCGCCTTCCGCGCCCGCCGCACCGTCTCCCTCGGCACCTTCGTCTTCCCCGCGCTCCCCTTCCCGTACGCGTTCCCCCTGAACGCCGAGGCCGCGGCGCTCGCGCGCCACCCCAACGCGCTCCCCGCGGACGCGCGCGCGGCGGACGCGGACCGCGACGCGGAGCTGCTCGCGCTCGAGACGCGCGCGACGCTGCTGTTCCCCGCCGCGCACCTCCCCGCCGCGCGCCCCGCCAAGCCGCCGCGCATCTGGGGCGGCGGGCTGCCCGCGCGCGTGCCCGTGCCGCAACAGGCCCACGCGCGCCTCCCGAGCGCCGAGCACGCGCTGCCGCCTTCCACGCCCCAAAATGCGGACCCCGCGCCCCCGCGCCGCATCTACACGGACGACTCGGACCCGCTCGCGGCCGCCGTGCACGCGGGCCGCGTGCGCTGGAGCTCCGTCGCGCGCGCGCAGAGGGAGGGAAGGGATCTGCGCGTGGAGGTGAGGGTTGTAAGGGTGCTGGGGGCGGGCGGCGACCTATCGAGCCGCGGGGGGGAGGGGGCGGGGCGCGGGGAGGTGGGGAGCCGGGGGGAGGTGGTGGGTGCGGGCAAGGGTGCGATGGTGCCTCCTGTGCCTTTGGGCGCGAAGGACGTGAAGGACACGAAAGACGCGAAGGACACGAAAGACATGAAGGAGAAAGAGAAAGCCCCGGACGCGGTGCCCGTCGTCGAGGCGGTGGGGCGCTTCCTCGGCGGGTGGGGCGCGAGGTGTGGGCTCTCGTGGGAGGCGCTTCAAGTTGGGGGGCGTGATTCTCCGACACACGAGGGAGAAAAAGAGAAAGAAAGGGAAAGAGAAAAAGAAGGGGAACGAGAGAGGGAAGGGGAAGAGAAGGACGAGCCTGAGGACGACGGGCGCGCGCTGCGGAGCGCGGGGTGGGGCGCGGGGCATGCGGGGAGCGCGTTTGAGGTGCTGGGCGTTTGGGTCGAGGGGGTAAGTCGCGTTTACCTTGTCTTATCTTTTTTTTCTCTTTTCTTTTGTTTTCTTCCACTTCCACGTCCAGTTCGAGCTCCAGTTCCAGTTCCAGTTTCCTTTCCTTTCCTTGCACTTCACATCATCTCCATCTCCCCATACTGACCCCGCCTCTCCCCCCCACAGCCCCCCGCTCACGCGCGCACGCGCCCGAACCGCGCACAGCGCCTCGCCGAGTACGCCGCGCGCCGCGCCGCGCTGGGCCTCGCGCCCCTCCCCACCCTCTCCACCCTCTCCACCTTCGCGCCGGCGGTGCTCGCGGGCCGGAAGCGCCGGCGCTGGGAGCTCGCCCCGCCGACGCGGAGCGCGAATGCGCGGGTGCTGGAGGGGATTGCGGAGGTGGCGGAGGAGGTTGAGGAGGCGGTGCCAAATGTAGGGGAAGGGGAGGGGGAGGGGGCGCAAGCGGTCGACATCGTGTGTGCTTTTGGGAGGGGGGTGGGGGCGCTCGGGTGCGTTTCTTTTTTATTTATTTATAAAAAGGGAGGGTGGATGGCTGATGTGGGTGGGTGCATGTAGGTTCCGGTACGATGCGGGGGTGGTGCGGGGGGTGGTGTTTCCGCCTGTCGAGGCGGGGGGCAGACGACTGGACGGCGGGGAGGCGGGTGAGGATGGGGGTGAGGGTGGGGATGAGGATGAGGACGGGGACGGGGACGGGGGCGGGAGGCGGCGGAAGCGGCGGCGGGTGAGCGGAGGGGGCGAGGCGGTGGAGGTGGGGACCGACGATGCGCACGAAGAAAACGATGTGCGCGAGCCGGAAAACGAGAACGAGAACGAGAAAGAGAACGGGAACGGGGAGGAGAAGCAGGAGGAGGAGGGCGGGCAGGAAGAGGCGATGGAGGTTGATGCGGGTGCGCTGACGCCGAAGAAGGAGGAGGGGGAGGATGGGGAGGAGGAGACGACGCCGAAGGCGAAGGGGAGGGCGAACGCGAACACGACGACGACGACGACCCCGCCGCAGACGAAAACGCCCACTAAAACGCCCACGAAGACGAAGGAGAGGGAGAGGGAGCGGGAGAGGGAGAGGGAGAAGAAGAGGCGCGAGGTGCTGCTCGTGACGCCGGCGAATGCGGTGTACGTGCTGGCGCCTGCTGCGCCGGAGGGGAGGTGGGACGTCGCGCTGGAGGGCGGGGACGGGGGGAAGGGGCGGACGCTGCTGTACCGCGCGCTCGGCGCGGATGGGCTCGAGTTTGGGGAGGGCGGGGTGCGGTTTCGCGGGGGGCTGGCGGGGCTAGGCGACGCGAAATCGGCGGGGGAGGATGACGCAAAATCGGCCGTAGGAGAGGAAGGGGAAGGGAAGGAGGAGGGCGAAGAGTCCAAGTCGGTGTCGGTGGAGGAGGGGGAGGTCGTCGAGGGCGAGGACGGGCCCGTAGATGCGAAAGCCGCCGACGTGCCAATGCTGGCGGAGGACGCGGTGATGGGGGACGGGGACGGGGCGTGGAGCGAGCGCGTGGAGGTTGTGCTTTGGCGGTATGGCTAGCCTACGCTTGGCTTGGGTCGCGGGGTCGGGTGGGGGGTGGGAGGTGCTGTGCTATCGTCTAGTTTCGTTTCGCTTTTTCTAGTCCAGTCTCGTCTATTTCGTATCTATCGTCTACTCTCTCCTCCCTTTCATATCTCGAGCTTGTTATCAGCCTCTCCGATATCGATATCTTGTCACCACTCACTTATTACCGCTTCGGGCCACCACCGCCTGCACCCCATTTCGGGCGATATTGATCCCGATCGTGATCGGCGTGATGGTTTGATCGGGGTGATGGGCGCTTGGCGCTTGGCGGTCAAAGCGCGGGTTCGCTGATCGAAATGATCGGAAGACGGAGCCCGGAGGTATCGGCCGGGTGACGTCATTGGTTGAGATCTGCTGTGAGCTATTTCTGGGCGCTGAAGTGATCGGAGGCGGTGTGCGTAAATCGGGCGCGTTGGCGGCGTACAGGAAGGTGAACCCGAATCCGGGGTTGATCGGACAGATATACGGAAACGCCGCGAGCAGAGCCGGAAATACGTATTACGGGCTGTAGGCCTTTGATACGCAGTAATAACGTAGTATTCCCGGGCCCGATCAGCGGTGTGCTGAGCGGGGCGCTAGTTGGGTGGGATTTCCTAGTGTCCGACGTAGGTGGTACTGCCGAGCTGCTCGTGTGGAAACATATGCATATGGGGTGCGGGACGCGCCAGGCTGCCACTTGATCGGTCTCATGATGCAATAGTTTTACGCGTTCGGGATGTCCGGTACTTATAAGTAGGGAATATGGCGCCTGACGCAGGTAAAAGAGATGGGCTGTCGAAGGCACGCATTATAATTTTGCATGGCGTATTGGGCCCACCACATCATAATTTTTCTATTCCGAGTGAACTATGCTGTACATATATCCATGCAAAACGGGCGAAAACGATTCACAAATGAGGTGTGGGGGGGCGGTCTCATGACACGGTGATTTTCCTCCTTCGGGATGAGTTGTGTTAGTGTCTGACAAGAAGAGGCAAAACAAAATGGCGCGCCAGAGGCGCCGCATCAGAATTTTGAATAGGGTGTCGGATTCGTATCATAATTTTGAATGGGCATCAGATCCGCCTCACATTTGTGAATGGCGCGTTGGACCCACATCATGTGTTGCCTGTTCCGAGTGCAGGCGCCTGAGCGGTTTTCCCATGCAAAACGGGCGAAAACCAATGAGGTGTGCGCTGGTTTGATTGGTCTCATGACACGATCTTCGGCAGGAGCAGGTGCCAAGGAGTGCCTGACGGGAACAGCCAAAATAAAATGCCGCATCACATAGGGCGTTGGATTCCCATCACAATTTTGAATGGGGCGTCCAGCGGGGTGTTGAACCCACCATATCGTATTTGCCTGTCCCCAATGCATTTGCTTGCTGATCATCCACATCTGCTTCTGACTCGACAAGGTGGGGGAGATCTCGGCAAGAGATAGGCACCCGCCGCATAACCACACAACTGAGAGGTTCTCAGGGCTGGTTGAATACAGCACCGGGGACGCGAAGACAAGTGTTTAGACGGCTTTATTCCGCAGTACTATCAGTCGCTACGTGCAGTACGGAATAAATAGTGCACGATACGCGCCCATGGGTGGATTCTCGCGGGCAGCACCCCAGACATTCCGTATTGGGCTATGCTGTTTTGCGCGCTATAAGTAACTGCCGGGCTTGATCTGACTGGGTTCTTGCCGCCGGAATGCCGGAGACCGCCCGTCGTGGAATCCACCACATTTGTGGGCTATCCGTGGGACGGTGGGTTCAATTGTGACATCTCAGATCTGATATATATGGCCCTTCCCACGATTTAAATAGGGATAGCATCGCCGCATTTGTGGACTTGCGGGACCAACTTTGAATGGATGGGTAGTGGTGGTCCACACAATTGGAATTTATCTCCCGTTCATATCCATTCGCTTCCTAATGAATGGATACGATTTGGAGCCTGCGAGTTTTTCAGAAGAGGCCGACTCACCGAAGTGTCACTATCAATAAACCTCACTGACCAATCGCAAGCCAGACCGACTTATGCCGTGCCATGCCAGTAATGTCGCATCCCCGCAGCACACGGGTTTTGCATTCGGTGCGGGCACCGCCGGCCATAACACCGAACCGGTCAACGCTATATATGTCGATGCTGCCTGCCGACACCATCCCCGAGTTCCGCACGGGCATCACTGCTTTTGTCGATCCCACATACACGCCCACACGCATTCCTCACTCACAAGGGTGGCGCAGCTCATGGCGTTGCTATTCGCGCGCCGGAACTTGAACACATATTCGCGGTCCAGCTCAGCACGTCCAGTCGTGCCCAGAAGCGAAAACAATGTTGTTGTGTAGCGACAGTTTCTGTGAAGGTTTGCGGCCGAAATTACGGTCGAAAGAAAACCAGAGAGATGGGCTAATCCCGCTGTAGACACGCGGCGGCACGTTGCATGATTTAAGAACGGAAGCTTTGCTAATGGGGTAAAGCACCGTTTATACGTGCGCAATAACACAGCCTTCAGACGGGAAAAGCGAAGACGTTTCTAACAGAATGATTTCATGCCTTTTTGGGACGATACTTTGCATCCCAAGAGTGCCCCAAGCCATATGTATGACAAGCTGCGTTGATGCATCGCCTCTGCACGTACGGCATGGCACGTGAAAGCATAATATCCCCGTATCCCCATTCTAGTATCACTTGTGGAGAATCGCATTTAAAGCCACGAGAACTACTGGCATGCACAAGTCACTCTTCCTCGAAATGTCCAGCCTCACGGAAACTGTTTCTTGCCTGACGTCAACAGCGCTTCCGGCCAGCAGAACCAGCGCTGACATCCTATTCGGGATCCTCATTATTACCTTCGCGGCAGTCAGCGTCCACTGCGCGTCGCCCATGCGCTTAACGCGCGTCTTGGTTATCGCCATGGACGACGCAGAGAAAGCGTACTTGCAGGCCATCGAGTCTGGCAAGGCCGACCTCCATATGCTCCACGCGGCAGAGATGATATCCAGGTGCGTTCAGACGAGGTTCCCTTTTGTTCAATGTTTTGACCCAGAGCACAGTCTTCAAATGAAAGTGTCGACCATCCGCGAAGCAACTCTGCGCAATTCTCTCTCGTATCGCACCGCCTTCTGCGCCTTCTTGAAAGGCCAGACGCTCAGCGTGCTCCAATGCATTCGGGAGGTCCGCGAGGTTGAGACTCACATTGAGGTATGTCTTCCTTGTATACGGAGGCGTCAGGATAGTTAACGAATTTTCTTCTTGACAGATCTTGAAAGAAGAACAGCTGCGCGACAATCGTCATATCGGAGCGGGAACCGCGACGCGTACCGTTTCCCTTCGACGCCGCCGTAGTTAGTCTTCGGGTTTTAAGTGCGAATGTCCTTAGGATTGGCAGACGATGGCTGCTTTTGTACCGGTATCTTCGTTCCCGCAAATATAACAGAGTGTAGTGTATCGCGTCGGGAGAGGATAGATGTATCAAAGGAGTAATTCAGTGAGTTATACGATAGGTTTGCGTGGATATGGGATTACATTCCGAGGAGAGCAGTGTTGATAGCGACTCGGAGGACCAGGCTGAAGTTCGTTGCAAAGAAGGGTGGCGCACGTGCCACTCTCAGCTCGGATCATTTCAACATCATCTCCCACGCTGTCGCCGAATTCTCCTCCTTAAGCTTGCCTTAAGCCTTCCCCTTCTCTTGATCCTTCCTTCGATTCGTACTGCCAGGCCAACTCTCAGGGGAGCACATACAATTTCCCGATGGCCCACCATGCCTTATAAGAACAATGGTGTGGGCCGCGTGGCTTCCGTACGGCTATTGCACTGAACTTGGGTTGAACTCAAACTTACCCAAGTTTGTCTGCCACTGGCAGTATGCTATTTCTAGAGGTTCCCATTTGAGGATGAAATATAGAGCAGACTATAGCGCTTCCGCTTTGACCAAGGACCTCAGATGCGTGCCAGCTCCATCGTACCTCACGGCCGTTCCTTCACGCTCTTGCAGGCACGGCGCGGCGGTAGCTAAGCATCGAAAATACAACCGGCATTGTAAGTACCCCGCCGCTCGCAGGTCTCTCATCCCATAAGTATTCGCCGTCGCCTTACGCAAAGCCGACCGGCCCTCTCAAGGTGGCGATGCGCCAATGACGGCCAGTCAATCTTATCCGGCAGAAATCACCTCTAGGCTCTTCACGTCCTCTCCACACAGGTCCGTTCATCCGTCTGATCCGACTCCTTTGTCTCTGAAAACTCGAGCGGCTCGGAGTCGCTTCATTTGCTGGATGTCTGTCCGACCACCCATGGATTGATTACCCTAACAGAGGTCAATTGGAACTCGGTGTTTAAGCATCAGCCAGAGGGCTGGTTAACAGAAAAACTAACACGAGCCACTGTCGTGATGCTCCGTAGAAGACTCGGTGCTGCGTGGTGCCCTTCACTTTTGAATGCGTGTCAACTTTTTCACTGAAATGCGAACAAATTTCAAAGGACCAGCCAATGCCTGGTTGTTGGTTTGATTCAAAGCCTCTTCAAGGTTCGCCGTCCTCCTGTGATCTGCACCGCCTAACCATTATGCACAATTCTCAAGATCATCAGAAATGACGGATCCGGATTCACCGCCATCTCTTGTATCCACCCGGCCAAGTCTTGCGGCTGTAGTCATTTGCCTCCGAAGGCCCCTAGTGTCTCCGAGTCGTTACATTGCGCTCTTGCCGGATATCGCCCGGAGCTCTCGAAAGGTGAATCGGGGAATTAATACAACTCCTGGAACTCCCACGGACTCGCTGACATGGTCTGGTGTTCAAACATCAGCCGGAGAGTGGGTCAACAGCAGGCTTTGTTCTGATTGCCTACGCTAACTCTACACATCCCCGATCGAAGGCGCCTCGGCAATAAAAGGCTGTGTTTATATGTGGATGCCGCCCGTGCTTCTAGAGAGCCGTCTTGCGACAGTAATGGGGTGAGATACGAGTACTGAAGCTGTCGAAAGGTGGAGGGAGGAGTTCTCAAGTACCTAGCATACACCAAGGTCCCTTTCCATTCCTCTTCCTGAAACGTCCAATCCCGGCGAAGCCTCTCTTTCGCTACTTGCCTCAACCTCTCCAACAGCGTCCACCACCAACGTCCTGATTGGGACACTCGTCCTGATCCTGGCGGCGAGCATTATCCGTCGCGGGTCACCAATGTGCTTGACCCGCGCGCTAATTTGTGCAATACACCAAGCCGAGAGCATATATCTCGAGGCCATGGATGCCGGCGAGCTCTCCGCGTCCGATGCCTACACCACAGAGACGATGTCCAGGTGAGCTCCAAGCATATTTCCGGCCTCGATTTTTTCTTATGCGTCCGTTCAGGCTACAGATCAAGGTGTCGAACATCTGGGAAGCGAGCCTGCGCAATTCCCTTTCGTTTCACGGCGCGTTCTGCGAATTCTTCGAGGGGCGCACGCTCACTGTACTCCGATGTATCCAAGAAGTCCGGACTTTTGAGACCTAGATTGAGGTATACATGTTTCACCCCTCGGGATTGTCAAACACTCATGCTCTTGCAAGATCTTGAAGGAAATTCGCCTACGAAATCTCAATCTTGGCGCAACCGCAACGCGCACGATTTCCTTTCGACGATGGCATAACAACATTAATTCCCCCAGTTCCAAATACTCGTATTAATCTGTTTTACCGTCCGCGCTACCCTCCATTCTTCGCTATCTTGTTACTTTATAACGTCGGTTTTCGTTGTTCTTACTCTTTTTTTATGCTTGGTGAATACCATATCAACATTCCCCTAGATCGCTGATAGACGCGAACACATGTTTTTATTGTATCGTTCCGCTAATTTCTCTTGCAATTTTCTACGCTATGTACTCCTGTGTCAAGTCTCTGCGTTTTCGTACTTTGGTTTTATGTATGAACATAACCCCTCAAGGAATATAAATAAGCCTGAGCGCCTAGGTGTGGTATAAGAGAGTTGGCGTTCTGGTCGAATTGAAGGCCGTGGGGTCCTGCACCACCCGGGAATAAGCCCATAGCCCAGTGCTCTATTGTTGTCAATAGAGCACTGGGGGGTTTCAAAATAGACCAACAATTTGTTGATCTATTTTGCAACAGTGGGAATTCAGGAACTCGCTTGACAAATCTCATCAAGCCATATATTGACTTTGAGGTATACATTCCATAAAACCCTCGGAGGTTCTGTCAAGTTTATGTTCGGAGTCCTTCCAATCTCCTTCCTTCGATTCGTACTCCAAGCCACAAGCAGTACTAGTTGAATTCAAAATCGAGCCAAACTCTCCACTTTTAAATTGTTTCTGGGCACGGCCAGCATTCCACTTTTGCTGGAGGTTCCATTTGCCATGATGGAAGATAGAGCCACCACTGAATCAAAGACCTCGGATAAGTCATTAGCTCGTTCCAAGGCACCTCACGGCGTTTCCCGCCGTAAGTAAAGCATCGAAAACACGACCGGCACTGTAAAGTAAGTAAGACGTCCGGGAGTTAAATACTGGCATTGAGGCATCATGTACCGCTGCTATTTTAATTGATCCAAATTCAAGGATAATAGATATCTCAATATATAATGAAGGAGCGCCAGCTTAGGAAGGTGAATCCTCATGGAGTTGAAATCTCGACGTGGAACATGCCTTCGAAAGCGGTACAGACGTTCATCGAAATCCAAGTGGTATTATTGTCAGTAAAATACTGAGATACTGGAGTCTCTACTGGACAGACGCTACAACAATTCGACGCTTGTGCCTCGCGTGTTGTACAGATACTGTTGATATACTCGCCTTAAGTATAAGGAGATCCAATTCCTTCAAGTTGTATCGTGTCTGGCCAAGATCGATAAGGGATTTGTTTCAATCATTCTGGAAGCAATATAACTTCGCCTTTTTTTTAATACAAGGAGTATACAAGGCCGAGCCTCAGCTACGGCGACGACCACATAGGGGCTGCATTGAAGTGTGATTGATATACACCGCCACTGATTGCCAGTGGTCATGATTGATCGGCTATCGTATCGGACGAAGCTGTCAATCAATTCCCACAGCAAAAAACTTGAAAAAAGTTCGGATTCGTTGCAAGGTCCGTAAAATATATGTAGAAGGTTAGAACAGCGAGAGAAATAATTCCGTGGTCAAGCTGCATAGGCAAGCTGAAATTAAACACGAATTACTATAATCGATCGTGTAGCAGCCGCGCAGGATAAGCAGAGTTGTAAGTTACACACGGTCTGAAACGAAAGAGCCCGAGCCTGCTAGTATGGGCAATTATTCGCGCTCATCCACTCTTGTCAATAACCCCCCTTGAAGAAGCACATCGATAGTGGACCTAGTTTTGTACACCATGCCTTGCCCCGACTGGCCAAAAAAAGCGGCAATGGGCCCGGACGTCACGACAAACGGATATTCCACCCTGTAGACGCGATAGTTGAATGCGGCGATGTCGTCGTACGTCGGCGTGTTGAGGCTCGAGGGCGGGAGGGAGCGCATCGAAAAGGGCGTTCCCGCGGGGAAGAGGAACGTCTCGTACAGCGTCCCAAAGCAGTCGACGAGCATGCCGCGCTGGAGGACTTGGTCAGCTGCGATGGGTTTGTGTGCCGTGGAGAGCTGGAAGCCGTCCGAAGGGGGGCTGAAGTACGTATAGTCCGAGTTGTTAAACCATTTTTTGAGGAACGCGTCGGGGCAGAGCCCGCCGAGTCGGTGGTAGCCGGATAGTATGGATGCAAACGGGGATGATGCGGGAAGGTGTTTCGGACCCAGGCGAGGGTCGCCGCACAAAAATCGTTTGGACATAAATTCGGTGCCGTTGCAGAAGGTTGGGTCACAGTGCGAGGTTTTATTCTTGCGCGATTGGTGAGTGTGTGGTTTTAAAAACAAAAATTCGCACTTACAGCTGCAGCGATCCCCGAGGACAATAGGAGCACACCGAACAAGTGGGAGAGTGAAAAATACATGGTTTAAGTTGAATGGGGCCACGCGCCTTGAGTATATATGTATGGAGACGAAAAACTTCTGTTTGTCACTTTTAGGTAAAGGAATCCCTCGAAGCGGAAACCAAGAAGGACCTTGTCATTTCCCATTCAAAATTTGTTTCAGGATTTAAAAAAAGTGTCACAGGGGCAAGAATGAATTAACGAATCGCACTAGAAAGAACGCCCACTAGCTCCCATCAACTTCCTGATCTCGTCCACAGTCTGCAATGCCGCGTCTCGCTCCTTCTGGGCCTCCGCCAGCTGCCTTTTCAGCGTTTCCGTATCCGACTGCAGGACAGCATACCAGTCGTCCGCAACCCGCTCGTCCAGCCTCAGCTCCAGCACAGGCGGGTGCTTCCCGGCGTCCTTGTCTTTAGCGCGCAGCTTGGCCTCGAGCTCCTTCACCTGCTCCCGCGCTTTGAAGGTCTCGGAGATGGCTTCGGCAACAGCGACGTCGCTTCGTTCGAGTTCGCGCTCAAGGAGGCTTATGCGGCGGAGGGCTTGAATGTGGGACAGCTCTCGCTCCTCTGGGGGGTGCGTGGAAGTAAGGGTATCGTCGGGGTCCTCCTCCGGAGATTGGTATCCCGAGTCGTCGCTGACGGATGCGTTGTCGGAGACACCTTCGGGGCGCTGGTGGCACCCAGCGTAACGCTTCCAGCGCTTGTTGTCAAGCTGGTCGAGGGGGCCGTCTCGCGAAAACTCCGAAGTGACATCGAGGAGTCTCTCCCCCACTGACCAGAAAGTAAGTCGCGGAGCCCAGGAGGAGTGGAAGTAGACTCACGCGCAGGAGAAGAGGAGACGCTGGACACGTCGGACTCGGCCTCCGAAGGGAGAAGCTCGAACGGGCCTACGAAAACGATCATGAATATCATACGCGTGTACCATGAGCAAGGCGAACTTACTACGCTTGTTGGGGGGACCGGTCCGTGGGGCACACTCTTGCGGACTCAATACGGACGGGGACTTCACGAAGAGCTCTCCGGGCGACTCGCGTAACCACCGATTATTGGAGCGCGGCACGGGGTCCTCCTTCTGCTGGAGCTCAAGCGGGGGGAAGAGTTCCTTGAAGATACGATCCCATCGGTCCAAGAGCCACCGCATCATGGTTTCTGTCCTTTCCGCCCGCCCATCGGGGCTGCTACCCGGCTTGGCGCATCCGCCCGCAAACACCGCCCGCCCTACGTCCTCGGTAACCAGATGCGGGAGCCGTTGGAAGAACCCCATCATGTATACAATGAGCGAGAAGTTGGGCAGCGGGAGTAAGCGGAGGAGGAGCTGCGCGATGTGGACTCCAGCGTCGGTGGGTACGGGACGCCTGGCGCGATTGTCGTCTTCCAGGAACTCGGTGCTGCGGAGGGAGGGCAGAACACACCACGCCCACAAGGCTTCGAACATCTCGGAGCTTAGGATGGGTTCTGGGAGCGCAAAGAGATATGTTGTCAGGAGGGCGTAGATCTCTCGAAGCTCGGAGGGGCAGTCCAGTGGCATCGTCGCTCCAAACTGTGGTTCTGAGTCGAAGGCGCTGATAAGGGCCAGAAGGCGGTCACGGTCCGGTTTTGGTGGGGTAGGGTCGTGGAAGCCTGCAGGACAGATGGTTGGTACTAAATAATAGCCTATAATGTAGCACGAACCGTGCCGACAGAGCTCTTGAACACAGCGGAAGACGACGATAGGCAAGTCGTGTTCATATCCGCCCAGAACGGTTCCGTTGGACGCGTACATGGTGGCTTGGCGCAGGGAAGAGCCGAAGACAGCTAGACGAAAACGTTAGCGTGGAGAACAAAGACGAGATGAAAAGCACTGACTGAGACCGCTACACAAAATGATCCCCAGCGCCCGATCCGACCGTGCCTTCATCTTTATCGCATCCCGCTGCTCTCGCTCCATCACATCGCGGTCATGCAGGGCCATGAGATGGTCGACATCGAGGAAGTCCGGGATACGCTGGGATTTGGGGTCGAGCAACGTATTGAGAGTTCTCAGAAGAGTCCTAGGATCGCAATGTTTCAATCGACGTCGATGACCGAGTGGAGGCTTGTCCCCGCCGCCAGATCGAGGAATCGGTCTTGGCTTTTGGGAAATTCTTGAGGGTGTTGGATGCAGAGACCGGCTCCTTGAGAACGTTTCTTGCTGCGCCGCCGCCGGTAGCGACACGACCCTGTTGGCTCCAGCGGGAGGGAGTGATTGTAGTGCGTGGTATGTATGCCGCTTTGACGCTGCGTTCGTGCCTGCAGCCCTCTCTGGAACAACAGAAACGGAGGCAGATCGTAGGCGGGCTGTTTCTCGAGGATGGGCTGAAGTAGATCGTTCGCGGGGTGCTTTTGGAAGCGGCGTGTAAGGATCAGTTGGGGACAATGAAGAGCTGCGATTGAAGAACATGAGGAGGTGACTGGCCAGCAGAGTAATGAAGAGCAAGTAGATGTCGTGTGCACCGGTGCAAAGGAGAAGAAAGAAGTCAAGAAGAGGTGAACGCGGCTGACAAGATTTGGTTCTATGTGAATCTTGGAGGACGTCCAATTTAGAAAAGGCGAGGATGTGTTATTGTTGGAGTAGGAGTGTGCTGGACAAGTGCTGGACAAGCTTTGGACTTGATTATCTGTACCGCCGTCGACGTCGCTCTCAACCTGGATTTCCCTTTTGCGGCCGACCAGTCATCAGCGATGCGATCACATTAGCGGGTTCATCTGCCACTAAGGGGTTTATCCGAGTGCGTATAAAGTAACTTTTCGGCCTGACTTGGTAACTTTTATACGTGTTAGCTTTGGTGGGCTAACTTGTACTTGACTTTTTCCCACGCATGGACAATCTAACTTGTACTTGCCCGCCTATTTGGGAGTGCTACTTTGTGGTAATCCACCTGTGCCCAATCTTTCTACCGCAACTCCGTGCAGTTATCCTGGCCATAAAACACGATTTGAGCGGCGAAATCAAACGATATAAGCTTAGAGTTAGTATATTATGTCAACTTGAGCGTCTGATTTACAATGTTGCAGCTGACAGATACATATCACAGGGTATTGCAGGATCAGTGTAGAACGGTTTTATGTTGAACCAAGGTATGAATTACAGTAAATGATAGATAGAATGAATCAATTGGTGAAGATGGAGTCGGAGACGACTCGGAGTTGGTCCGTTGGATGTTAAATTTAATTATGCATCCCCTTCTCGAGTGTTTAAATTCGAGGTTCACAATGGAAATTGTGTAGTAAAATATCTGAAGGACATTGGCCACCTAAACTGAGCTCTGCGTGTCTCGAGAGGTCATAATTTCACGTCCAGTTCCGCCAAAGTTAGGGCAGACCAAACACGGGCAAATTAACTTTGATGGCTAGTCCAACTTTTGATCGCATTCCAACAGCGATGTTCCAGTTGAATCCTTCATCCTGAGCTTCAGCTGAGCTTGAATTTTGGCACCAGGAAGTATTAGAGAGAAAATAAATCACCTTCTGCATATCCTGCTCCTCATTGAATAAATCAAACGAGAGGTAGGCCAGATTCCGGAATGATGGGTTTACTCCGAGAAATGGTTATTTCGTATAGTTTTCAAAGCAGAAAAAATTGCCCAGCTCAGGCCAAAAGGTATCCAATTCAATGCCTGACAACCTTGGGGTAAAATAAGGATCTCTAGTGTTTTTGTACTCTGTGGCCTCAATATTGGCGAAATGTGCCCAAGTTTCCCTTCGGACCTGTACCGCAATGTCAAAGGGCTTCTGCCGGAGGTCCACCAAGAGGTCCACCATGAAGCTTCGGGATCTTATACACTCAATGAATATTTTACACATTAACTTGTCGAGACAACTAAAGTAACTTTGGCCTAACTTTACTTGAACTTGACTTGGACAAATTAACTTCTGCAGCCAGTCCTGAGGCTGGGGCATTGATACATCACCCTCGCCAAGTAGAGAGTAACCGTGATGTATCAATTCCTCTGGCGCAGAGAGGTGCATGATACATCACCTCATAGGCGTGCAGTACTAACGGTGAAAATAAAAGACCACCAGAGGGGCTTGAACCAAGGTCGCAGACCAAAATTATTACATAACACTTTCGAGTGGCACTTCAACCAATTGCACCAAACAGCTGTTCTAAAACAGTGGGCACACAGGGCCAAAGTATACCCCCTTCAACAACAAAACACATAATAAGCATGTTTCCCCACCCACTGGGCCCCGCCTTAGGGGCCAGGTTAGAGGTTAGAGTTAGGGGTTAGTGGTTAGAGTTAGTGGTTAGGGTTGGTTAAGGGTTAGTCCCCAGGTATATTGTAGAAGGCTGTTGCAGGTGATTTATAAGCATTTGATGGTTAGATTGGTTAGGGTTGGTTAGGGTTGGTTAGGGTTGGTTAGGGTTTAAAACACCATCAAAATACATATTAAGCATTGTAGTACAATTTCGAAGACCTAGGGCAGCTTGCCTGCCCTAGGTCTGGGTATCAGCTGTTCCCACTTAGGGTAAGGGCACCTTACCCTAACTGGGAACACAGAAGTTTCTGGACATCTGGTCTGGTGAAGGGGTTAGCCATGCAAGTCCTAATATATCTATGGTTTGATGAGGTCTGAGGTTCGAACCTCGATGAAGCCTTTGTTTTGCATCATTTACCGAACGGGCATCTGGCTGATACATCAGCTGATGTATCAGACACCTCTGTCATTTACCGACTTTCATATATCACGACACCTCTCTAAACGAGGCCCTAGTGATATATCATATCGCCATATACGCCTGGCAGCCAAAAGTTACTTCAAGTTACTTTTGTGAGGAAAAGTTAATTTGGATAAGTTACTTTGTTAACCGCCTGTTTATCCCGCTCCCGCAGCGCGTCGCACGCATCCTGACGGTCCCAGTATGACTCCTCTCGTAGCTATTTAAACACTTCCACCGTTCCCCGTGTTCCCTCACTGAGTTCTCCTTATTGTGTGCTTCACTGACTCGAAGCCTCACACCAGCTTCCCACACTGGCAGCATAGACGCTGCTTCAATACCAACTACTTCCACCATGCAGCAAGCTGGATCCTGCCTGTGCCGCAAAGTGCGCTTTACTGTGTTGGGTGACCCCTTCCAGTATGTCGTCTGCCACTGCGGGTTCCGCGTTCATGACCAACGCGTTTTTCTCTCCCGATGTACGTTTCCACTAAACCACCCATTCCTGCACTTTGGACGACCAACTTGGGCTCTTTTCAGAACCTTTCTGTGACCGCCGGCAAGGATCTCGTCCGCCAGTACCACGACAGCGACACGGCCAGCGGGAACACGCTCACGCGCTCATTCTGTTCGGAGTGCGGGACTTCGTTGTTCCTCAGCTCCCCCACAAAGACGGACTGGATCAGCGTGTGCCCTGCCACAGTCGACCAAGCTCAAGACTGGGGTGAGTATCATCGTATTCTCTGATTCCTGCTCCTTATATCGCTCAGTTCCCCGCCGAGAGAACCGCCCAGATGCGAAGTTCTCCTGGGTGACGGAGCTTCATATGGCGCCCGAAGACAAGGCGGAAAAGCTGTGATTCGTTGCTCTGCGTTTTATAAACCATAGTATGCTTTTGAATCTGAATGTCGGGCGAGATTGCACTGATGTGCTGAAATGGCAACGTCAGCGGGGCTTCAGATCTCCTGCATTCCGGACGGGTAGCTACGCCGTCTGACCGTTGACGCTGCACTGCGTGCGACGCCCCACGTCCACCTGCAGCCTGAGGGCT
Source organism: Mycena rosella (assembly GCA_029378255.1). Classification (NCBI taxonomy): domain Eukaryota; kingdom Fungi; phylum Basidiomycota; class Agaricomycetes; order Agaricales; family Mycenaceae; genus Mycena; species Mycena rosella. Next base: position 161,436 of record JARKIE010000034.1, on the reverse strand, counting down.
CCTTTTAGCCTAAGACGTTAATCTATCACCGACTTGGGACTTCCAATGGATTATGGCTTTCGCCGCAAACCGCCGGACTCCGGCACATCGCAGGCAATATTCTGGACCTCGACGCTCGGCGTCGCCGCTTATTCGTCTCCGATATTCGATTTCGGCGGGACAGCGCATCGACTGATCTGACAGCTCCCATGCGAACTTGTGTACCGGCCCCGCTGCATTTTATTGGACACGAAGCGAGCCTTCGCAAATGATACTTAGCGGAAAGGAACGAACGAAAGAAGTAGGATTTTAACCGCAGCGGTCCCGTTAAGGAGCATAGCGGGGTCCGTGATCTACATACAATGACGCCAAATGTATGCTACGGACACCCCAACACTTTATCGCTGTGACCGGCCTCCCAAGATCCTCTGGTATTAACCTCCAGCCAGTTTTGGCAAGATAACCGACTAAAAACCTGGCCTCAAAAAGCATGAATCCTCGGCTAGTGTAAGGTCCAGGACGTTCCTCGCAAGGGTCCCCTGCATCGAAACTTGACTCATCGGCATCCAAGGCAAAGATGGATCAAGGGTTGCCGTCTTACGAGTTCCATGATAGGGTACGAAATGGAGGGAGTCGGTGCCATTTTATATGGGTGTTTGAGTGTTTCCGTCGCCAGCATCTTGTCGGTTTCAACTGCAGTGCGGCTCAGGCTTCCAATAAATTGGTCCCTCCATGTTGTGGGTGGAAAGCATATAGCGGATACTCGAGCCTGGGTGGGCAAGGTGAACAGCGCTCGGTGCCAATAGCTAAGGATGTCGTGGATCACCTCTTGGCTGTTGGAGGGTATCTGTGCTCATGAGATCCACCGTCTGATAAGAATATGGATTGAAATGTGCAGGTACACGAGACAAGGGACCCAAGCATGAGAATGAATGAAAATTATGGTGCTCGGCCGTTGCAAGTGCGCACCAACAAACACGCCGGGGGCCGCCGTAGGCCTCCTTTGGAAACACCCCTTGTGCTCTGCCCATTCCTCCACTGTATATGCAGTTTTCGAGGGTTACCGAGCAGTGCTTGAGGTCGTGAATGTGTTTTCGGACAAGTTCGGACATATTTCATGTGTCACCAAGTCTTGATGCAGCAGGCAATCGGGCCGTTTCGGAGGTATCCGATTTTGCCCGCACGCTTGACGGCCGTCTTTGGCGACATTGAATGACGGCGGGGGGCCCCTGGTCCATTCTCCATCCAGTGCAGACTGAAATCTTGACTGCTACGTCATGGGTGTGGTCGGACCGCCGAGTCCTTGAGCCTGATAGCGTCGCTGCGCGTTGCTGCATACTCTTGAGGGATTTACTTCCCGAGGTGGCCAGTGGGACCGTATGTCACTCGAGGAATAGGCTCTCGGGATCATAGGTAAGAGTTGGGGACCAGCCAGTCTCGAGTAAAAAACTTCTCGAGCTGGTGCAAGTCTAACTCGGCGTCGGCTATGGGGCTTGCGCTCAGGCTGCATTATGGGATACTTTCAAGGTCATATAGACAGGTCGCCATGCTAATCCAGAGCTTCGAGGCCACAGCGTGCATCGAGCGAGTTTTTGATGACGCTGGTAAGAGTAGAAGTGTCGGCTGGTGTCGGCCCTACCTGGCTTTTTATTTTCCTTTTGCGGCCAACCACATCAGATGCTGCCAGTGGTCCATCTTCCCACACTGGCAGCTGCGACTCAAACTCTCAATAGACGCTTCAATATCAACTAGTTACCACTACTTCCACCATGCAGCGAGCTGGATCCTGCCTATGCCGCAAAGTGCGCTTTACTGTGTTGGGTGACCCCTTCCAGTATGCCGTCTGCCACTGCATCAACTGCAAGAAATTCGCGGGTTCCGCGTTCATGACCAACGCGTTTTTCTCTCCCGATGTACGTTTCCACTAAACCGCCCATTCCTCCACTTTGGACGACCAACTTGGGGCTCTTTTCAGAACCTTTCTGTGACCGCCGGCAAGGATCTCGTCCGCCAGTACCACGACAGCGACACGGCCAGCGGGAACACGCTCACGCGCTCATTCTGTTCGGAGTGCGGGACTTCGCTGTTCCTCAGCTCCCCCACAAAGACGGACTGGATCAGCGTGTGCCCTGCCACAGTCGACCAAGCTCAAGACTGGGGTGAGTATCATCGTATTCTTTGATTCCTGCTTCTTATATCGCTCAGTTCCCCGCCGAGAGAACCGCCCAGATGCGAAGTTCTCCTGGGTGACGGAGCTTCATATGGCGCCCAAACACAAGGCAGAAAAGCTGTGATTCCTTGGTTTGCGTTTTGTAATAGTATGCTTTTGAATCCGAATGTCTGGCAAGATTGCACTGATGGTGTGGGTGGAGACCTCGCAAGCTGAAATGGCAACGTCAGTGGGGCCTCAGATCTCCTGCATTTCGGACGGGTAAGTATGCCGTCTGACCGTCGACGCAGCACTACGTGCGGCCCACACGTCCATCTGCAGCCTGAGGACTCCCTTTAGCCAAAGACGTTAATCTATCGCCGATTTAGGACTCCCATTGGATTATAGCTTTCGCCGCAAACCGCCGGACTCAGTACATCACAAGCAATATTCTGGATCTCGTCGCTCGGGCGGCGCCGTTTATTCATTTTTATTTCGGCAGGACAGCGCATCGACTGAGCTCCCGTGCGAACTTGTGTACCAACTTATTAAGGTACCGGCCCCGCTGCATTTTATTGGCCCTTAGACTTTGCTTAGACTAGTACCTTACTGTGGACGAGGTTGACCACAACCATAACCTGTTCGGGAACGCGTCCCGACCTCCCTTACTGCGGCCCTTTTATCTTCAAATTTCTTCGAGGTGTATCAAATAACCTCGGGACCTCGGCTTGCCGAAGGGTGCCATGTAAATTGACCGCTTGTGGCTCCTCGTTCCTGTTTGGCCTTTCAGCGCTGTACCCACCATCTTTGTCGGTGGGTCGCGGATTGGGTCGCTGCACGTCCGCCTTGTTACTGACGGATGGACCTGAGTGCCCTCGAAGGTTATACAAACACCGACTCGCGGGTTCAACGTCGCACAGCTCTCTTGCTCAATGGTGATATAAAGACCACTCACAACGTCAAGCTGAAGACATCAAATCTCAGTCGGTTTACATATCTCCACTCAGCAAGTTTATTCGCAGTCGCCATGTTCTCGCTCTACACCGCCGTTGTCCTCAGCACCATCTTGGGCTCCGGGCTCTGCATCTCTTTCTCCGACCAAGCTGGCCAATTGCGCCTGGCGCCCACCATCGACCGCCTCAACGACGTGCCGAGCGACCAGCAGGTTTGCGAGATGTTTCCCGGGAGATTTGAATTACTAACGCCCTGCCCTCAGCTCACTTCGACTTTTTCAAGCCTCTGGCGGGTGTCGTCAAAGTCGGCGCAGGCCACATCGTCACCGCGACCTCGGGCACCTTCCCTGCGGTCGTCGGGAACGGCGTTGCCATGAGCTTGATACCTCGTGGGCCCGAAGCTCACTGAACTTTACAGCTATCGGTTTTCTGGGCCCGTCCGCACAACCACCCTCCGCAACGGAGATCAGGTGCGCAGTTGTAGTCAACGAGCTCCCGCCGGGCTCCATGACCGTGCTCCCGCAAGGGGTGATCCATTTTGAGATGAACGAGGGCTGCGGTATGTGTATCACGCGTACGCGTCCTTGAATTCGCCGTTAATTTTTCCTTGCCATCCCCAGAGCCGGCGATGTTCGTGGCCGGGTTCAACAGCGAGGATCCCGGTGTCTTGTCCATCGCTCAACGTTGTAAGCGAAAATCCTTCGATTGCAAGGAGTATTCTGAGAAGTTTCTTGTAGTCTTCAGTCTTCCCATGGACATCGTCGGCATTACGATGGGTGATGTCGGTGTCCAGCAGGTCGAAGGCCTCGAAGCCCTGGTGAGTTAATAACCGCCACAGCTTGAGCTTGTCTAATCCTTGGCGCCTCAAAGATCCCGGATAACATCGCGGTCGGCACAAATAAATGCCTAGAGCGCTGCGGGCTCACACGCCCTCCGGCGCAGCCTACCGCGCAGCACCAGCCCCGTGTCTCCGGCAATTCTTTCCTCGCCGGAGTCAGCGCCGCAGTTAACCGTAACGTTTCCGCGCCCGCAACGGCCAACTCGACCGTGATGGTGTCGGCCTCCGCTATCGAGGCGCCTCCAGTCTCGATTTCTGCCAACTCTACTGCCAGCTCCAGCTGTAGGGCAACACTTGTTCCCGCATTACTATCGCATACCGGCCTGTATTTATCTTAGTAACTTCGATTAATGATCTGCCTTTGAGCTTTGCCAGTCAGCCAAGAACAAGTTGTTAATCCTTTCAAACTCTGCTGGAGGACATGCGGTCCATTGAACGAATCGAGAGTGAGGGCCTCCGTAAGAAGAGAATGTATATCATCGACGTCGGAAAACAACAATTGATTGAGCTTAGTCAGCTTACTTTCTCCATACTCACTCCCTGCATCGGCGTAGGGCTCCGCTGCGCACTTGCTGGCTCCGCTGCGGACTTGCTGGCTCCTAGTATGCTCGGTGGTGTCTCCGCCATGCCAACATCGCCGGGCCTCGGCGGGTTTGGCTCGCCACAGAGGCCGGGGTCGACCCCCAACGGACTCGGAAATCTGTCCACCTCGCAGATCAAGGCTCAGATGATAGAGGCCGTGCGACGCGAATCAAGAGGTGCAGGCGCCTTGGCCCTGCTCAAAGCTGCCCGGAGCCAGATCGTGGCGGCGCATGACTATGAGGCCAAGGGAGACCTCAAGAATGCACTCGCTTCCTACACAAAGGGTGGCACTCTCGTTCGCGCAGCCTTGGATTCAACCGAGTACAAACGAGAGTCATCTGGCGGAGTGGTCCACAAGGAATGTCTCGAATTCCAGAAGGTGAGTCTTAGCTCCGATCTCTCACGCCCGCCGTTCTAACGTCCTCTTCAGAGCTACAGCGTCGATATGGCCAGTCGGATGAGCGCCATCGAGGAAAAGCTCAAGGCTCTCGAGAAGATTGAAGACGCTCCGAACACCACGTCCATGGGGGGCATCCAGGACAGGATCCAGGCCCTCAAGAACAACGGACTACCGCTCGGGGATGCGCCCAACCCGAAACGCTTTTCGCACCAGGGGGCAAAGTATCCCACTCCGCCGACATCCCCCAGGGTTTTCACCTCACCAAGCGTCACCTCCGCCGTGACGTTGGCGTCCCCTCTGGTCCCATCTACCCCGGTTTCCACCTCTTCCTCTCCGCATGCGCTCGTGTCGCCATCCTCATTCGGGCCTCCGTCTCCCGCATCAACCCCCTCGTCGTCGCCTGTTCACATGTTTTCCCCGGCACTTCCCTCCGCGCCCCAGACAGCTCCGTCGCGCAAGTTGAGCATATCCAGCACCGAGGCGAAATTCCCCTCCATCTCCGAGCTCGATGAATCGTTTGCCCTTCCCTCCGTCCCTACAGGCCTTTCCACCGGATCAGGATCGGGGTCAAGCGACTCGCCATCATTCCGTAATTTCTTGCCTATCGAACGACCGTCGAGTACTCCAGTTACGCCCACCCTCAGCTCGTTTGTAAGCCGCCCGGGCTCTCCGTCGAAACCGCAGGTTCCACTAAAGCCGTCCGGCTTGTCCACGCATGCGGCGACCACCGCGAAGACGCCCCTTCCGAACAGCGGCACAGCATTCCCGAAGGATTTGCTGACGTACCTTCGGGATTACAATGTCCTGCTTCTAGATGTACGGAATCGGGCAGATTTTGACAAGGCCCACATCAAGGTGGAGGCGGTCGTATGCGTCGAGCCTGTAGTGCTCATGCGGTCAGGGTGCGAAACACGTAGATGATCCGTTGCATCGCGGTTACTGACGTATGTATCTCTCAGGTTGACCGCGGAGCGGCTGGAGGACAGCATGGCCAACGCTCCCACAAACGAGACGACCATGTTCAAGAATCGCGACAAGTTTGATTTGATCGTTGTGTACGATCAATCTTCACAGACGCTGGGCCCATCAACGACGCCCATGTCCACCCTCGTGCGGCTGATTAGCGAGCAGGCGTTTACGAAGCTGCTAAAGCGAATGCCAATGATGCTAGTAGGAGGGTTTGACGCGTGGAGGCGAGAAATAGGCGAGCTTGAAATCACTGGCTCGCAGTCGACGCCGTTGCCGAGAACAACGCCGCCGAATGGATCTGCGGGCCTTCCCGGTCCTATATCATTCACAACGAGTTCTGGCTCGACGTCCATGTCCAATGGCTTCAGCAACTCCGCGTCGATGGCAAACGGATCTAGTAGCTCGACGTCAATGTCCAACGGCTTCAGCAGTTCGGCATCCATGGCGAATGGCTCTGCGAGTTCATCCTCCATGACTAGCTCCTCTTCCGACCCGCACCAAGTGTGGACGCCTCGATCGAGAGCGGATACCAACCCCCCTCCGCAAGGACCGTCGTTCCAGCATCGCCCGAATTATTCTCTGGATCAATCTGGGCATTCGAGGTACGCCTCCGTAATGTGGGAGTCAATTACATGCTGACTGCAGTTTAGGTCCCCGGCCGAAATAACATACCCCTCAAATTACCAGTCTCCTGATTATAGTCGGCCTATAAGCCGCAGACCAGCAGTAACAAGAGCTCTTCCTTCCGCTGGCCCATCCTCTTTCCCTCATGGTGAAAATGTAATCCCAAGCTCTATTCCTCTTTGTTTCCTCTACTAAATCCTTTCCCCCAGTTCTCACCTGCCCCGTTGTCACCACCAATGGTAAACGGCAGTTCATCTATCACATACCCTTCATTCGCCCCTCGCATGTCTCCATCCATAAGTACTCCCATCCCCCCCGCATCAATAGCTTCCCCGCCTCAAGCATCCATCAACCCGTCTCTATCCCGTCGACGCAGCGACTACGTCGACCAGTCCCAGGAAGCCGTGTCGGGGCTGCACCAGCGGTCGCCCATCGACTATCCCTCTCAGCAGATTATTCGGCCCCCGCCCGCCGTCGCGTCCTCTGCGCTGGAGCGGCAGGAGCGTCCGCGCGCCGCGCCGCTCGTTCCGCCGTCATCTGGTCCTCCGCGGATAATGTCGGACTATGCACCGACATACTGGGCCGACATATCCGTCGGCACGTCTGGGCTGAAGAACCTGGGCAACACGTGCTACATGAATGCGCCGATCCAGTGTCTGAGCGCGACGCTTCCGTTCGCGCAATTTTTTGCTAGTGAGTTGGCACTAACCAGGAAAGACCGAGGAGTTTACTGATGTGTGCTTTAGACGGCCGCTGGAAAAATGCAGTGAACACTTTGAATCCCATGGGCTCGAAGGGTTTACTGTCGGGCTCATTTGCGAAGCTGGTGCATTCGATGTGGAGCGGCGACCTGCCGTACATAATACCAATCGATTTCCGGGTAAGCCGTCTTCTTTTCTCTTCTCGCCGCTTCCTCAGCGTATGTTTATTCCTCCCGCAGAAAGCCGTGTGTCACCTGAATAGTCAGTACAACGGCTCGAACCAGCACGACTCGCAAGAGTTTCTTAGTTTCCTGCTCGACGGCATCCACGAGGACCTGAACCGGCTGCTCGTGCAGCCGACGTTCACGCGCACGCCGGAGCAGGAGGCGGAACTGGAGCGGCTGGGCCCGCAGATCGCCAGCGAGCAGGAGTGGCGGTTGTGGAAGACACGGAACGATAGCGTCATTGTCGATTTTTTCCAGGGACAGTTCCGGAATCGGCTGCAGTGTCTTACCTGCCATACTGTGCGTTTTGAACCGTCCCCTTTGTTCTTGTTGCAGTGACACTGACGGTGTCCGTTGATTTCAAGACCTCTACAACTTATAATGTGTTTTCGATCCTTCAATTGCCCATTCCGCACGGAAAGAGCTCGAAGGTGCCACTTCAAAGCTGTATCGATGCCTTCTTCAATACAGAGATCCTTGACAAGGACGATGCTTGGTACGTCTCACAACTAACCTCGGGACACGTATACTAATGACGATACCAGGGACTGCCCGAAGTGCAAGACGAAGCGGCGAGCCGCCAAGCAGCTCTCCCTCGCCCGCCTCCCGCCGATCCTTGTCATACACCTCAAGCGGTTCGAGATTCACGGCCGGTTCTCGGACAAGATCGACACCTTTGTCGATTACCCCTTGAAGTCGTTGGACCTCACGAACTTTATGCCGCCACCGTTGCCGCCTGGTGCAGACAAGAGCCAGCTGAACGGCGGGGCGCCCATGTCGCCCGACGACCCGCGGACGCAGCTGCCGCCGTACAAGTACAATTTGTACGGCGTCACGAACCACAGCGGCAATCTTACGAGCGGACATTGTACGTCGTACCAGTGAATGCGTCTCATTTGTACTGATGTGCGCTTACAGACACGGCATATATCGCGGACCGGGATGGATGGAAGTCGTGTGATGACAGCAGCATTCGACCGGTGGAGGAGAAACAAGTTGCTGTGCGTTCACCCTGGATTGTTAATCACCCTACACGTTCTGATCACCCTCTACAGAACAACCAACGGGCGTATGTTTTGTTTTACAAGCGCGTAAAAAACCCGTAGCGGAACCAGGTTTCGGGCGACGCGCAGTGCCACGGTCGAGGAGCTGACAAGTCAGCAGCTCAAGAAGTCGAGACCAGACTGCTGACGGCTCGACACCTCCAAATTCGAAGGCTACAGCCACGCAAAACAAACCGTGGACCGGACGCATAGATTGCAAGGATAATTTTATTCAATCTCCTAACCTTCTTTTGGATCTATTCCTGCCGTGCACTATCATTTGTATTTTACGCACCCTACTGCTTGCATTATAACACAGGAACTGTACACCATTAACTAATTTCATGCCATGACCATGCTTGTGCCGTCCATCTCCTCCTTCTCCAGCATCCCGCGCGTCTCGTTCTCCGAGAAATGGCACGTGTGGCAGGTGAACGCGTCGTCGCCTAGCCGCTCGACGGGGTAGAATGCTGGAGAAAAGTGGGTGTGACAGCGGAAACATTCGGGGTCTGTCGCGTTCAGATCTGCGTGGTGCGGGAGGGTCTCGAGGCGGATATTGTTCAGTAACAGCGGGTCCAGTCTACGAGCTTTCCGCAGTAAGCCGTGGGCCTGGCTGACCGGTGCTTGCTTATAGGCCTGGCAATAGACCTGAAGCGCAGTCTGAAGAAGCATTCGTTGATCAGCAACGACGGACAAGAATGTAGAAGAGAATGAACGAGCCTCCCCGCCCTCGTTCGTCTCGCAAATCCCGTAAATGTCCCGCTTGCTGTGATCGTGCTCCTTGCACGAGATGACAGCGTTCATACAGCCGGATTCGCCTTTAAACGTCGTGGTGATCGTGGTCTCCCGTCGGGAGCTCTTCACCTGCGGGTGGAGATATCAGGGCGATGAGACACAGAGATAGGAGCAAAGATACTTACAGGCTGGATTTCGAAGCCAAATTTGTGGCCGTGCCGCCACGCACAAGACGCATGGTACTCCTTATTGCAGTCGCAGCACCGAATGACGGCGCCCTGGGCGTCCCCACAGAGACAGCACTTCTATGGGTGGATTAGCCGGAGGCACGACGAGTCGAAGAAGGGTACGTACGGTCGTCCAACGGTGGCGGGAAATGGAGCTCAGGCCTTCGACGGAACGAAGACGCGAGGCATCCGTGAAAGTAAGTTCGGGGATGAAGACGGAGCACAGAACATGCGTCCAGCCCTGGCCCTCTGTTGGCTTGCGCGCGTGAAGGAACGACTCCGGCGCAATGCCTCCCGGGGGCACCTTTTTGACGACGCCCTTCCGTTCGCGTGGACATAGGAGACATTCCGAATTCTGTGCGGCGAATCAGTGTGAATGAGGGAAAGGTAAAGGATCGGCATTACCAGAGAAGCTTCTTGCGTTTCGTCATTCTGACATAACTCGCATACCCATGAATCTACGGAATCCGGATCCACGACGGCCCCGCAGGCGCCTGCTCGGCGAGTCAGCTAGACTGACGAGGGCATTAGACTGCTGATCTTACCGGCATGCACACGGAATTCGCATTGTTTGCACTTCAAAACTTTCCCCAAGGGGCCGTTCTTGAGACAAGCCATGCACCGTATCTGAGGAGCAGCAGACACGACTGGCGGTGGTGGTGTTGAGTGGGCGGACGCAGTGGATGTCTGAACGCTCGATAAATGTATGTTTCGCGGTTCTGGTGTCATGACATACCCTCGCACGTTTAGCAACGGGCCCAGCGAGAGGCGTCCCTTCTCGCTTCTCGGCGACGACGACCTTCTTCGCCGCGGGCAACGACTCTTCCCGGATTGGCCGCACATTCAAGTCGGCGTACTTCCTCCAGTTCGTGCCGCAAGGGTCGCAGAGGATACTCGTCGAAAGGCCCTTCGGAGCTTTCCACCAGGTCCTGGAATCCCGCGTACGACACGCACCGCAGGTCGCGGTCTTGGATGGATGACTGATGATGGAGCCTTCATCGTCGTTCATCCCCACCCTTTGGCCGATAACGGCTTCCGCCACGGTTTTGTACTGGCGGCCCGGGGGCTTGACCGGCAGACCGTGCTCCAGAATACGAAGATTTTCCTCGCCGAGCTTAGAGCTTCAGGAAACATAAGCACGACAAGAAATGGCGAAAGAAAGGGGGGAAAGTCTCACCACTTCCAATGCCCGTAAAAGCGAACAACCTCGTAAATGGATCTGGTAACAACCTCGTCCCGTACTGCCCTAAGCTCAGGTCCATGGGCTGCAATCGCGTCTTCAAATGCCGCAATTTCCTCGACACTCCACTCTTTGTCGGTGTATCTATTCTCGTGCCGCTTCCACTGTTTATGATGAGGGGGTGAAGCACTACGATATGTAGAGCGAACCTTTTCAGTTCGCATAAACGACTTCATGTTAACCGAGGTGAGAGGACGAGCGGCAAGTGCCGCGACAGAGAATCGATGGATGACCTCTGTCAGCCAGTCGACGCTGGTGCGGAGCTTCTTGTCGGTAGTCAGACGAGCTTTGCATGCCTCCACTGTGAAAGGTTAGCTCGTAACACGTTCGAATGGGCCGAATACTCACTTTCGGCGACTGTTTCCAAAAATGGTCAGAAAGGTTACGTAACGCGGAAGACGGATTCTTACCTTCCGACTCCGTCAAGATATTTATGGCGCTGAGAACCTCGATGGTGTTGTCGCCGCCCCGCTCGTCTTGCTCTAGAGGTTCACTGTGAGTGTCGATCCCCGCAGCATCACAGACGAACGTACCGGAAATGTCGAGATCCGTCTCTGGTTCTGCAGCAACATTGGCTTGGAATTTCGGGCCCAGTCGGGTAGCGGTTCTAGGGAAGATGAGGTCCTCGGGATCTATCCGGACCGTTAAGAAGAGAAAAATATAAAGAACAGAAATAGAAACCTAGGGTATCTTCTGCAACTGTATATTGCCTATACCCAAATTAAAAAACACGCCCACAAAGTAGTGTTAAAACTCACCCAAAATACCGGAAGGGCCACATTCTGAAGTGTTTAATGGGGAGCTTCTCCTCCTTCTCCGCTTGAGTGCGGTCTTTGCGAGGTCGGCCACGGCCCCTCGCAGCGGGCGCGTTGGTTTTCTTCGGTATGATGGGCGCGCTGGGGCGAACGTCGCGGCTGTCGACCTCTTCTTCGTGTCGTTTCGAGCATGGCGCACACGTCCAGCCGTAGCCGCGTGAGGGTTTCGCGGCTAACGGCGGTTGTACACAGCGCATGTGAAAGAATCGCTTGCATCGGTCGCACTGGACCGAATCCGGGCTGAAAAAGTGGTTCGCGTCCGATTTACCATTTGTTTTTTGGGACAAGCTCACCTTGGACACCAAACTTGGCAAGTGTCGCAGAGACGGAGCACGTCTGTAAGATCGGGGACAACCTCCTTTTCCGCCACGACATACTCGTAGCGCGATGTAAGGGTGTCTCTGATATTATCAGGTACTGAATTTAGCGGTGAGAGGTATTTTGATGGAATCAGAAGCGAGACATACGATTCCGAAGGTCAGTCGCTTGAATGATTTCGAATTCCTTTTTGATGTAGGGATCAAATAGGCGGTTGAAGTAAAAGCGATCTGGGCGTTTCTTCCAGCCAGAGAGGTCGGATATTTTGTCTCTATGGACAACGTGGCACTTTGCGCGGAGCTGATTGATGTCGCAGACTTCGGAATATATGGCGGCCAATAATAGGCGAGAATCAGTGACAGGCCGGTCGCTCACATCGCTGGGCCGATAATACCAGGCGAGGCGAACGCGGCTGTAAACGTAGAGCTTGCCCTCTGCGCCTTTCGGGGCGTCTTCCGGGGGCAAGAACTCCATTATGCGTGCGACGGAGTACGGGGTACCGTCGCGCACAGCCCACGAAGGCGAGCAGTAGACATGGTCTTGAAAAATAGATGTCAGCCATGCACGAGCGCGGAGGAATAATAGAAGGAGATTGCAAGTACCGTTGAGTTTTACTTGGTCGCCATTTTTGAGATAGACAGGAAACGCCGGCTGAGTATTCGTCATTGACATCAGGGTCACTGAGCTGCAGGCCAAGAAACCAGCAATGAAAAATGGAAAGATGTACAAGAAGGAGGAGGAGCTCGTGGATGGTGAGGACGGATTATTTGAGGAAAGCTATCAAGACAGGAAGAGGAGAGGGAAAGATGGGATAAACAAGGTGTAACTCCGCTGAGTTCTGTTACGGTGATGGTTTGGTGTGACCAAGCACTCCATTTCTCATTCGGGGCATTTGTGGCCCTGGTGCTCCTATCTTTTCCTTTGATGGTCGCATTCTGCTCTGTGCGCTACCGAATTGTACTCTCTGGATTTCCCTTCCTCTTTCGGTCTTTATCCAGCCATTTCGTTAGAATTCATGGCGACACGAATGATTCCAAATTTGGTAATGATTCACAGCCACATCTACTCTCACGCACTCTTTCGGGGCTTTTTCCTCTGGTTGTCTGGAGAATCGAATCAAGGCCACCAAGCAAGCATTCCCAGGAGCTGCTCTACGCGCAAGGAATCGTTGTCATCACACATCTCGCTGATGAAGGACCTTCCACGGTGTGGGACACGTGTGGCGTTCGGGAGATGATAGCCAAAGAACTACCTATCGGTGCGTGGAACATCCCTGCACCACTTTCCATCTCACTGGATTTTTAGGGAGCCTGGCGGCTGCTGTACAAGAGGGTGGTAAAGCATCCGACATCTGTCTTGTCATCTGCAATCGAACTGTCTCGCTGGTCAACGCAAACGACGGTTCTAGCGGCCCAAATGCCAACGCATTCTTCCAGATTCGTCCAGATTCCTCAAATTTTGCCTGTCAAAAAAAAACGAGCAGCTATATATTAGACTTAAGCTATTAACGGAGTCTTAACTCCGGCCACCGCCGTGTCTCCTACAATATTATTTTTTGCCTTTAAGTACGGCGCGGTGCCCCCTTTCGATCGAAGAAACTTCAGATGTGATGTTTCCCGCGACTGATTTGTACAATACCCAGAACTGTAGTAGCCCCCCGCGATAATGCATTACTATGCCGCTCTAATTCCATTGCGCCGGCTTGGCGTTCTGATTCGTGAAGCGTCAAGCTAGGTTTTTTATGACGAGTCGAAAGGAGGTTGCCGACTCGGCTTCATTCTCTCATTAGACCCACGGTCAAACATCTCCCATGGCCTAACCGTCGACCGATGTACTTCATTCGCAAACTCAGCAGTGACGCCGAAACGAAGATTGGTCCATTCGAGATGTCGGGCACTGGCACCCTGCCCAAGCCCGTCGTCCACAAAACGACGAGTGCGAGTACAGGACGTCGGCGCCCAAAAAAGAAGGCTCGCTTTGGCAACGTCGGAGGCTATTGGGACACCATAAAGCGGCGGTTTGGGACGGTCAGCAGTCCGTCCCTCTCTTCGTCCGAACTCCCTGCGAGCAGCGCCGATCATCAATCCAATGTTGCGGACGACTCACCGGGGGACTCAGACCAAGTGTGTTATAATGGTTGCCCCCTGAGTCTCATAGTCAACTAATTCGTATGCAGGTGGACAGAATCGTCGTCGACCGGGCTTGGGGAAGCGGCGAGTCCCCCAGTCGCCCCTCGCTGCACGAGGACGGCGATAACACTCGAGAAACCAAATCCAGCTTGGCACCGTTAACTCCGTTCCAAGAGGGCTGGCAGCCCACCGGCTTCCTGGGGCGGAACATTCCTCCCGTGTTATGGAGCATATGGGCGGTCCTCTTGCACTTTTTCTACCCCGCATTTCCCGACGACAAAGCGGAGCGCAATTACAAACGCGTGAGCGTTTATTTCCATTCTAGCTCCTGCGCTCCTCAACGGCGTACTTTCACCAGGAGGATTGGAGCTTCACCAAACCATTAGCACGCTGGGCAGCGATGTTCTTGGTCCTTAGTTGGGTCCTTGGGTGCGCGTTTGCGTCCAGACCACGCGTGCTGATGGACGACATATTCCTATATGGGGCATGTCCCTTCTTCCATTTGCCGACGCGTACTCACAATAACCTCAACTCAGATCGCGTCGGCGTTCACTGTGCCAGTCGTGTAAATCAGCTTTCGCTATCCGCAGGCCAGAACTGACACATGAGCTAGATTCATAGTCGCATTCGATTGGCCCAGGGATCGCACCGTGCTCTATCAAATTTTCGTGGGTTTTTCTTTGTGGATGTGGGGTTTCTATTATATGCTATCCTTGTATGTACGATTCGCGCTGTTAGTCAACTCACTCACAGAGCCAAATAGGTGGTTGTGTGGCTTCTACAATCCAAGTTTCAGCCTTTGGCCATGCTATTCCAAAGATTTCATCGGTATGCCCTGCGATTTGCCCTTGTAAATACACAGTTTCTTACTGGAGTGGTCCCCATAGGCATGTTCTATTATCTCACAGTGCGCAGTTGTCGGTTTATCTTTGGCTCTTCGACTCAACTTGCTCCCAGGCTCTCCAAGTGATTGGCTTGTTCGGTCTGAAGCTTCAGCGTCTCCCAGCAACAATCGGCGCCGTTTCCTTCTTCATCCTGTGCGCCTTGTTTGTCTCCTTCCTCCCATTTCTCACCATGACCGTGTCCCTCAGAACTTGTATTACGGTTGTTCCGCACCACGCCACCTTCATTCGAAGCAAGCATGTCTCCTGTCTCTCCGTACATGGCGCTAACTATTTCCAGCCATGATCAATTTCTTTCTATTCAATGCCTGTAAGCACACAGTATGGACTTGATGTTCATAAAACCAATTTGGCTCGCCTCAGTCATCATCTACGCCCACTATATGAAAGAAATGGCGAGTCCTCGTAACTTGACCTTAACCCTTAATGACCGTTTTTTTTCCCTAGTCGGAGCGACGCCTGCACACTCTGCGAAACCAGCTCAAGATTCAGTTTAAAGTATTGTGCTTCCACCCCCTTCCCCTGTCTTAATCTCAACTGGGCATCAGGCCACGCAACGAGCGCAAATCAATGAGCGCAAAGCCTCGGACTCCAAAAGGCGCTTGACCTCGTAAGCCCCAGCCTGCCCCAATCTTCTTGAGCTTCTCTCACCTATCCCGGCGCAGATACGTTTTCCATGATATGTGCTCCTCCCTTTCAATATATGATCATCGTATGAATTTCGGTTTCTCCTGCACAGGTCCGCGTGCCTCTCAATTCGGCGTGTGAGTCTTCTCTTCGCTCTTTTATCTGCATGCGCTAAATTCCCCTGTAGTGCTCGCTGTCCAGAATATCAACTCTTCCGGCATCATCACTAAGGACCATGAAATTGAGTTCAACGCCCTTAGTGGGAGTCTTAATATGATGAGGAATGGTAAATGTCGAAGTTATTTGCACGGGAATCAGCGCATACTAAATTGATATGATAGTGCTCAACGATGTTCTGGACTTGTACGTTACCATCTGACCATGTCTTTCGTGGGATTAACCTTCCCGGCTGCTAGTAACCGAATGGACAGCGGAACGTTCGAGGTTTCTTCCAGGGTTTGCTCAAATTCTCAAATTTTGCAGCCTGGATCTTCTGACGTTTCCCTAGCCTTTCGCGTTTCACACCACCATGCGATCGTTATTTGTGCCTCTTGTGAGCATGCATGGTCGTGTTAGTGTGTCAAAAATGACGCCTGGCTCGACAGCAACTTGCTACCGACTCTCGAGGACAAGAGTTCGTCTCGTATTTGGATCCAAATATTGACAGGGTACGCTTGAATTTCTCTTCGCCACATCCGCTCACTGAACCATTGTAGGTAGCAAGACGGGCCGCATATCAAGCCATGGGCGAAGCCCCTGACGTCATCACTCAGCACATGAAGGAGCACCCTGAAATTTCTGGCGTCGTAACCGGTGATCATGTCCGTTTGCGACAGATAGTCACCAATCTGGCAAGGTAAAAGTGTCTTTTGATGTCAACTATGTATCGTGGTTGCTTACGGAGGTCTAGTAATGCGACGAAGTTTACGCCAGCCGGGGGACGGATATCGATTACGACGAAATTGGTACATCCGACGCCGGAGGAGGTTGCGTACTCTGATGGGCCCAGCACGCCGGCGACCGAGAACGTCCCTTCTGTGGGTGGTGCGCCTAGTCCCTCCAAACAGGGGCATGGACATGCACTTTCTGCAACGCATCTGAGTCAGCATAACCTTGCCCATGGCGTGGATCCCATCGCCGAGTTGAAGACTATCGTTGTGCGAATCGAGGTAACCGATACCGGGTACGTCCTCAATCACTCTAGATATGTGTTTTATTCGTATTAATTATTTGCGCAGGTACGGCATTTCCAGACGCGAGATGACAGAGGCGAACCTTTTTTCCGCGTTCAATCAAACGGAGCAAGGGAAGCAGCAGGGTGGAAAAGGCACAGGGCTTGGTTTGGCTCTCGTTCGACAAATAGTCAAGCTCAGCGGTGGTCGACTTGGTGTACGTTCAAAGGCTGGGGCGGGCAGTTGTTTCTGGATCGAATTGCCGCTAGGCGTTGGTCGCGAAGCTCTGGTTCCTCCTGACCTGGAATCGGAACACTCGTCGACGGACCCTGATCTGACGAAAATCCGCACCGCGGCCAGAACAAGTGCCGACATCCCAGTGTCCAGTTACAGCCTGACCACTGCGGTCGACACGGTCGCCTTCAAGGCTTCCCAAATTGCACCCCCTCCGGAACGGTCGAATTCTGCGATCCACAACATTATGGAGCAGGGCGGTCGCGTTGAGTTGGGGCTGGCCAAATCAACGGAAACGTTGAATGCTGCGAACTACACGCCAAGTCCGTTGCGCTCGCCAATTCTTCCTCCGCCGGAAGAAGAGGCGTCGTCCTCGACCACGCCAGGGGGACCAGATCGACCAAAGCCGCAGCAGCGTCCTACGTATCTCCCTATGCCGAGCCCGACCCGGTTCGCCAACTTCAAGGATGCCTATCCGACTAATTCCACCAATTCGGGGATGAGCATGAGCTCGTCATCGACTTCCTCGCCCCTGGCTATGTTTGATGCTAACTTCAAGGGCATTCCGACGTCGAATTCTAACTCGTCCCTCGTTTTTGAGCCGGGGATGTCTGTTCTAGTCGTCGACGACGACCTAATAACGCGGAAGCTCATGCAGAGGATGCTTGTGCGGCTAGGTTGCATCGTGCAGACGGCTGAGAATGGGCAGGCGGCGCTGCTGGCGTTGGGCGCCATAGCCACCCCTGCGAGCGAGGGCAGTAACTTAGGACCGCTCTTGGAACGACCAGACGCCATTTCCAACGATGAGAAGTTTGACGTTATCTTCCTAGGTGAGTTCCTCCAGGATGTCGTGTAACTGAGGCTAAACCTATTCCACAGACAACCAGATGCCGTTGCTCAGTGGGTTGAAGGCCGTGGCAAAATTGCGGGAGTGGGGGAGGAGAGATTTCACCATCGGAGTGACGGGCAAGCGCTGGCTTCATTTATTTTGCGCAAAGACTCAATTCGAAACAGGGAACGCCTTATTGGAAGATCAGGAGGAATATTTGGCGGCGGGAGTAGACCAGTAAGATCTTCATTGCAGTTATCGTTACTCGCTCACACGATTCCCAGTGTATTGACAAAACCCGTCAATGAACAAGCACTTCGGAGGATGCTGGTGCTTGCTGATGCACGACGAAAAAGCAAGGCCCTTGCTCGGGCCTCAGGCTCATAGTTGTGTTTTTTTCCCTTCTTCGTATGTTTTTGGCTTATCTTAAGGTTGCATTATTATTATTACGGGCTACGTATTGGGCTGGATTTGTATTTTTACTACATACCATTCATTCTGGACAGTACACATAATACTAGCACAATGGTACAATATACATACGCGCGTAAAAACACTGTGCCGAAGTTCGCCGAGAAAGGCAACTCTGGGGCCTTGCAGTGTGCGCCCTCTTGTAACTCGACCATCATGTCCGATGATTTATATACCGCCCCTCCCGCCTCCACGAATCGTGTCCTAGACTCCCCGCCGCCCTCGCCCCCATCCCCAGCAAATTCAGACACAGGTATCGTAGTGGCACACTTATCTCGATGGTTCCACTTCAACTTATTGTCCCATCGAGATACCAAACTCTCGCGAAAGCGCGAACGCGAGGGGTCTCTCGAGCCTGCGACGACTCCCAAATCCAACACGGTTAGTTGAGCCCTCGTTCTTGTCACCGTGCCAGTGCGCAACGCAGGACGCTGAACGGAATGTGTTTCCCACAGGATAGCGATCCTTTCGTACGCGAGTACAAGGACGCCCGGACGCCCGCAAAGAAAAACCGGCTGCACCTGGACTCGACCGCCGAGGAGGAAGATGGCCTTATTACACGCTCGCGGTCGCCTTCCCCGGGTGCCGACGTGAGCGTAAGCGTGTCGCCGCCCCAAGAAATGAAGATGCGGGTGCGGCAGATAAGCCAGGGCGTCGAGGATCTCAGCTGGCAGAACATGCAGAACGCCACCCCGCAGAAGACGACGGCGCTGGCTCCGTTCGTCGGGAGCCACTCCCACTCGGAGGATTCTGATCCCATGGAGTCCGCCGACGGTTCAGCGGAAATCAAAGTTGATGCAGAGGAGCCACCGTCGTCGGACGGCGCCGTCGAGATCCCGGCTGCCGAAGACGCTCCACCCGAGCCCTCGAGCCTAATGCCCGCGGGACTTCCCGCGCGAAGGGACGAGTCGGATTCCGACAGTGGGGAGAAGGAGAAGGGCTTAAAGCGTAAATTCCTCGAGCGGGGCACCAGTGCCGGCCCGCAAGAAAACGGCGACGAATCGAAGGCGTCCGCAGAGCCCCTCAAACGTCTTCGAGACGATCCGGATAAGGACGAAAACCCCCGGGAGACCAAGAGGCCGTCCCCCCCGCCCGAGCCAAATGCGCGCAAGTCGCCTCCACCCGCAGCGTCCCCGAAACTCGTGCGTTACTTGCTAATATATTGTGTATCCGAGCTAAAGCGTTCACGATATGATAGAGTGGATTCATGGCGTACGCGTCTACGAGTTCCCCATTTGCCTCGGTTAAAGGCCAAAACCTCTTCGCGTCCAAGAAGGCAACGTCATCCATCCCCTTCGCGGCCAGCACGCCCGTCAGCAGCAGCCCTAGGACTCCCGCCGGATTTGGCGAGCCGTCCTCACCACCCTCGTCCACCAAGCGCGCGGTTTTCGGCTCGTCGTCGTCGCCGTTTGCCGCGTCGGCCAAGGCGAAGCAGGACGTCCTCGGGTCCACGTCGAAGCTCGGGCGCGCCAAGTCGCCGACCCGGCGGGCGAACCCCACCGGCACGAGCGCGTTCTCCGCATATGCGAGCGGGGGTGCGCAAGGCTTCTCGCTGCCGGCGCAAAAGCGTGTGCGGTCTGGGTCACCGGATGATTCTGGGGCCAGCTCGGTTGAACGCGCGACGCCTGTGGGAGGTGTCCCCGCGACTAATGGATCGGCGGCGGACAGCGGCGCGGAGGACGAACGCGACGATAGGCCTGTCACCTTTGGTGAAAAACTGCGGGCAGGCAAAGACGAGGAAGAGGAGGGAAAGAGCGACGAGGAGGGTGCGAAGCCTGTCTTGACTGAGCAAGAATGTACGCCCCCATGCGCTCCTACCCTGGTCGAGGCTAACCTTTCCATTGTTTAGTTACCACGGGCGAGGAAGAAGAAGAGACCCTTCATCAAGTGCGGGGAAAGTTGTTTTCGCTGGTGGATGGCACCCAGTGGAAGGAACGGGGAACAGGCACGCTCAAGCTGAATGTGCGAAGATCGGATGGCGGTGGTGCGCGGCTCGGTGCGTTTCTTCTGTCTGCGCTCGTTTCCTTCCGTTCTCAAGGCATTGGTCCACAGTGATGAGGAAAGAAGCGGTATACACGGTGCTCCTCAACGTGACCTTATTCCACGGCATGCGCTGCACGCTGGCTCAGGACCCGCGCTATCTGAGGCTCAGCGTCCTCGAGGGCGGGGGTGCTACGCACTACAATCTGAGGGTCAGTCGTTTTTTCGTCTCTGTCTCCCCCTCGTTATTAACCTTGATTCTCTCAGGTCGGCAGCGCCAAGGCTGCGCAAGAGCTACTGAACGAAATCAACGCGAACCTCCCGACGGCATGATTGGACGCTACGCCAATTCCAGTAGTGTGGCTGCTGTGTGTGTAACAAATTTACAGTACTACTTACTGCTCTCGGTCGCTTTGGGGGTCAATTGGCCACGCTCCTCGTCCTACACTTGATGTATCCTTTAATACCACAATGTTTTTGTATATTCGACTCCGTCGCATGGGAGCTTTGAGCCGTCTCACGTGCTCGCATACATCGCTTTCGTGGCAGACTGAGATGGCCGCTATTTTACATTGACCACAACCGTCTTTCTCTTCTACCGTCGTTTCTTATCTTGTAGGCAACATACCAGCCATACGCGTTGGTTTTCTGACAGCCACTTGCTCAGATTCACTCGTATGGTAAGGTAGTCGACGTGTAACATCACATGGACCAGTCTTCCTTACTCTACGGCGCCATAACTGTCGCGGTCTGCGGCCTAGCCTCTGTGCGTATCATTCCTTTAGACTCGCTGTATGATGAGCACCCCTTCATCCTTGTTCTTCGAGCTTCGGGCGGCCCTCTGGGTCTGCGCCGATGCACAGACGACAATCCTGGGTCAGGGATTCGTCCCTTGGTCTGATTCGCTTTCTCGTGGCTCATGTGTGTGTTCTTCCCGTTACTGATCGTCTTCTCTAGTTGTATGTTGCGCTTGTAATATGGTCGCCCCCGCCAATAGTGACCCGCGACTCCGAGAAGAAATATCTCTGCCATGCCTCTCCCAAAAAGCCGCGGCCATTAGCGAGGCTCGCTGACCCCAGCTCGGTCGCCCTCACCGTCGTGGTACCGGCTTACAACGAGACCGAGCGCCTGCCGATCATGCTCGAGTCCACCATCGACCATCTCACGTCTCCCGCGCTCAAAAACAAGTACACGTTCGAGGTCCTAATCGTCGACGATGGATCCTCGGACCACACGTCTGCCGCGGCGCTCAAGCTCGCGGGCAAGTACCCGAAGTGCGATATCCGGGTCGTCACGCTGGAGCAGAACCTGGGCAAGGGCGGCGCGGTGCGGCATGGGATGCTGTTTGGCGCGGGGGAGCGGCTGTTGATGGTCGACGCGGACGGGGCGAGCCGTTTTATGGACCTGGAGCTCCTCTGGGAGGCCATGGACAAGATCGCGCCGGACAATGGCGCCGGTGTCGTCGTCGGGAGCCGCGCGCACCTCGTCAAGACGGAAGCCGTAGTCAAGGTACCGATGCCCCTCCTCCTGCTTTCCACTTTAAACCGACCCGACTCCCGTAGCGCTCGCTCATCCGCAACATTCTCATGTACGGGCTGCACACCATCCTGCGCATCGTCGGCGTCGGGCACATCCGGGACACGCAGTGCGGTTTCAAGCTCTTCTCGCGCGCCGCCGCGCAGCAGATATTCCCCGCGCAGCACCTCCCGACGTGGATATTCGACGTCGAGCTCCTCCTCCTTGCGAAGCAACTGCGCATCCCCGTCGCGGAGGTGCCCATCGAGTGGCACGAGGTGGCGGGCAGCAAGCTGAATGTGGTAACTGCGTCGCTGCAGATGCTGCGCGACCTGCTGATCGTCCGCGCGAACCACTTGCTTGGACGGTGGAAGGCCCTGCCGGCTAAGCCAAAATCACAATAGCTGTTGTATAGTTTGTATCCCGATTAATTAGAGCCTTTTTGACGTGGCAGCAAACTGCATTCGTCTTTGGGCCTCACTTGGACCGCTGCGATGAGGGTCCCCATCGGATGATGTCAAGAATGTTGTGGAGTGCGATTTGCCTTCTTTCGCCGCTGCTTACCTGCCCCTCCAATTGTAGCAGACCCCGTGCGTCGCGGAGCGTGCACGCCTGTGCAGCAGGTGTACATTATCATACATGAGACGTTCGGCCGAGAGCCAAGTACCGGGGATTTGGAAGGAAGTAGATGTTATTACTTCCTCTTCGAGAAACGCGCCAAGGTCCAGCCAAATGGACGGCGCGTCCGCCACTTATGACATTAACCTTCGCAGCGCCCGGCCCTGTGTGATCCTGCTACTGGATAGATAAACTGCGCCAAAGTTCCTTGGCTTATAACCACGCGCTTGCTGCCCCTTCCTCCCCTGCCTTGTGACTTGACCCGCCGACAACGCAATCTTGCATTGAACGACGACGACAACATTGATATACGAGTAGTGAGTGCCATCGGCATGAGGTCCTTGATCCGGAACTAATATACATAGCGCCTATATAGGCGCCTACAACCCCTGTTTGCCGCGTGCTTGAATGGCTGCGGAGAGGGTGCTTCTGCAGAGTCAAGGAATGCTTGCCGACTCCCCCGGAAATCTCGACCACATTTCGGCGATACCGCCTGAGTTGTTGGCGAGTATATTCCAGCTCGCACAGGACGACTCGCTCGAAGACGAGTCGTCCGAGGAGCCCGTCGTCACTCACCCTCCGGTGGAGGTGGTGGCGTCCCATGTCAGCATCTACTGGCGCAACGTCGCCCTCAGCACGCGTCTTCTCTGGCGCCATATCGATATCAACCAGCGCGAGACGGTGGAAAAACTCCGGATTTACCTTTCGCGCTCGGGGCTTACGCCGCTCCATGTGCGCCTCGATCTCAATCTCATTAAAAATCCGCTGGACATCGCCGCGCTGGCGGAGAAGGTCGATCTCGTCTTTTCGCATCTCGCGCGCCTGGGGCGGTTGAGCATCCACTCCAACATCGAGACGGTTGATTTGCCCGTTGTGTCGCGTCTGTACGACGCGCTGGCGCCGTCCCTCGAGCATCTGTGCCTCTGTATCAACGATGTGGACTCGGAGAATCTGAAGGCGATTCGGAGAACGGATTTTGAACAGATTCTGACCAAGGGGTGTCCACGCCTCACCGTGCTACGGCTGCGCGGGCTCTCTATGCATTTCTTCCGTCCGCCACTTGCGAACATCACGACGCTGTATCTCGAGCAGACCCGGGGGCTATTCATAGGTTACCAGCGCTTTACGCACCTTTTGACTGCGTCCCCGGCCCTCGCCCATCTCTCCATCCACGACACCATCATCGACGAGTGGGAGGAGGCCTGGCCCGCAAACAGCGTCAGCTGCATCCCCGTACCTAACCTGGTGTCCCTGCGCATCTCGATCCCCGGCACCCTGCAGCACGTCTTCTCCGGCATCCTCATTTCCATCCACGCGCCGCGTCTCGCGTCGCTCGTGCTCAAGGAGGCCGGCGAGGTGCACCTCGACCGCTTTTTCCAGCTCCCCGACGCGGCGCTTAAGTTCCCCGCACTGCGCGCGCTCACGTTCTGCGACTTCGACTACCAGTCCGTCGAGCGCCTCGCGATGATGTGCGCGGCGTTCCCGGGCGTCACGGAGTTTACGTGCCTGCACTCGACGGCATACGCGCCGAGGATCCTGCACATGATGGCGGAATACGCGCCCGCGCCCGGGGCCGTCGGGGCCGTGGCGCCCCCGTGGCCGCACCTCGAGACGTTCACCACAACGCTCGACATCGCGGATTTGGAGCTCGTGCGTGAGGCGATGGAGTGCCGCCAGCGCATCGGGTGCCCGCTGCGACTCCTGCGCGTCTCTGCCAGCACGTTCGAATACATGGACGACGACGAGGAGGAGGACGAGGACCTCGATTGGCTGCAGGACAATATGACGGTAGAGACCTTCCTGGAGACGGATCGGTGGCCGCCTGGGAGCGATTACGACCCCGACGATATTTTGTTTCGGTAGTTGCGTGCGCGTGTTTTCTCTCTCTCTCGAGCCGATCTTTCTCGGAACGGTTTGTACTTGAACGCTTTTTTTCGAGTCAGACGGGGTACTGTATCCAGATGGTACAACACACTAAAGCTAGCTCGTCGATTCTCTCCCTGCTGAAGTGGCACGCGACCACGAGCATGCGGTTACCGCCCACGATCGAGGAGAAGTCTGCGACCTTGCTGCAGTTGACGAATTCCGAGATGTGGCGGAGATAAGATCAACCATGTGCACTGCGTCCGCTTCCAATACCGTACGCCGGAAGGATAATTCTATTCAGAAACCCGGTTGCAGGCGGAAACCCCCCGTTTAAAACTACAGAAACCCGGTTTTCAACTTTTGACAGTGCCGGGCCCCGACTCCGGCAGCTTCGGCAACTCGGCCAAATTTAATTCCACTGAGTTTCACTAGAGAATATTGGCAAACTGGGCACAGATTATATCGGTCTATCTGAATCATAAAATCTGTAATGCAGTACTGCAGTACATGCTAAGATACCAGCAAAAAAAATATTGATGTTGAGTTGTAGCTGCCCATCAGTGAAAGCCCCGTTACAGGCTGGTTAATTCTGACGAGACATAGTAGACGTTCATCAGTCTGCTGGCAGAGGACTCTGCTGAGGCGATGGGCGCAGGCAAATTGTTGTGAGCCTGTGAAGTGGTGCTGCTATTACTGAGCGGCTGTACTATCTCTAGACTTGAACCAAGACTTGAACCGAATTTTGCAAGAAATTGCAACTGTAATTCACATTTTGCTTTGTTTCACTTGACTGACCAGGATCTCTGCCTAGGGCATTAATATTACAAAATGGAACCTCAGAGACAGTTCCCTGTGGGCTGAATCAGACCAAAAAGATAGGTGGCAAGGCCGGCGAAATCTCGGCAGGGCTCGGCACATGGGGCCGAGTGATTGATGGCCGGTGATGCTAAGCGAGAAACCCTCCCCCAAAACAAATTACCAGCTGGGTTTCTATATAAGGGGGGGTTTCTACCTGCAACCGGGCTTCTGAATAGAATTACTCACGCCGGAAGCTCAGATGGACTGGTGAATTTAGAATTTAGGACCCACGGTTTGCGTATTTTTGATGCAGGCTTTACGAATGCGGGGATCGTCGCTAGTCGTCGCTACTCATGCCTTCACGTATGCACGGAGACACCCGGACGAGATTCGATGAGCATTCGGAGCGTGCCGGGGCCGCGGGGAAAGCGCAAACTTCAAGAGCTCGCTATTAATTTCTGCGCAGCGCATTGTGATGCCGTTCTTGAATTCGTGCGTCTACTCGATGATACTTTCTGCCAAGAACTAAACAAATATAATTGAAACTTGCGCAGGGCAGTCCAGCTCGTGTGACAACAAGTTTCTAGCGGAGTTGCACCGTCAAACGGTACCAGTATCTCTGAGCTAAAGAGACAAATTCAAGGCGATAAAGTGCGTACATAAGAAAAGCTCCGGCTCATTACTAGTAGTCTTAGGTGAAGAGTTGGAGCGAGGTCCAAGTAAAAGTGCCGTGCAGGCCTGTGTTGGGTTTTATGGTCGAGGAATCAGACAGATAAGAGTTATAAATATAGAAATGATATTGAACGTTTGGCTGAGCTCTGCAAACGCTTGAGCTTTACATAGAAAATGCACTACTTATATACTACAAGCCCGAGGCATGCCCGAGGCTCTGACAAAGACGGGCGGTGGTGCGCGGGATTAAGCTCCACTATTCTACCTGCTGGCGGCTTGCCCGAGCAATGCCCGGGGCTATGGCCGAGAGATGCCCGAGGCATCACTGCATCAACTCCAATAGCCTGGGATGTTAATTTCAGGTGCTTTTCGCCTGAAGGGCGGTGTAGATTATCTTCTCTTGGCATTGATCCAATGTGCTTCCGAGTCCCCGTGGGATGGACATGTGATGGGGCATTGATGGCGGTGCAGACCGGCCATCACGAACGCCAACAGCTTCGGCAAATTTCGCGTCGGTGTTCCCTTGGTGTTCCCGGTGCTATCTCGTACCCACACCTGACACCATATCTTTCTGCTCCTGTGCTCCTGGAATGTAATGCCTAGAACGCGCATGGTTTTTGAGATTACCGCGAGCAGAAGGGTGGACGCGGCTGGACGTTCCG
This sequence comes from Mycena rosella, assembly GCA_029378255.1. Lineage (NCBI taxonomy): Eukaryota > Fungi > Basidiomycota > Agaricomycetes > Agaricales > Mycenaceae > Mycena > Mycena rosella. The sequence continues at coordinate 135,164 of JARKIE010000034.1, read as the reverse complement.
CCACGCGTGATTTCTTAGTAGTATTTATCTTTATAAGAAGACTGTCCCAAAATTACACACTCGCCAGGTCCGCTCCTAACCTCGCAAACGCAGGCCTAATTTACGGCCAAGTTCCCTCACGAAAATCAAATGGGCGGTTTAACGATCAGATGGCGGACAGCAGACAACCTAGACGAATGCAAATCGCCTCACATCAGCGGACCCGAGTGCACCCTAGTGCTATCCCCAGCACATCTGCAGACTTCCAGAGGCTTGCGTAGATATCTGTTTGCGTCGCTAAGCGCAACCTAGCGCAACTCTATATTGATCGATTATGCAGTGGGCCCCGCGATGCGTCGTCGACTGGTATCCTAAGATCATTGAAATCACAAGCGGAAACCCGCTTGAACGTTACAGCTCGGCATACGAATCTATACTTGATGAACGCGTCGGCGTCTCAAGTTCCAAGTACTTTTCCCCGAATCACCTGCAGCATACAGACTTCGAAGCCCGAGGACCTTCAACAACTAGAATATAGCATTCAGCGGACGTGAAAACACAGAATCCAGTCACGTACCTCGACGTGGGCCTTGAGCCGCTCCACTTCTTGATGTGCTGTTGTACGGCGGAAGACTGGCCTATGAAGATGTTTCGTAGCGTCTCCCGAGTGCCAGAGGTTACGCAGATCGCGGACGCCTCGCCCTTCAGTCTTTACCAGGGTCAGCCACTACAGAGGCGAGAGCAGGGAATCGAGACCTCGACAGCATCGCGCGGACCTGCGCTGCGTCGGAGCTTGATAGTAATTCGCCTTGGACAGCATCGCGGTACATCAGCTCTGTATCCTGCAAGCAGGCGGTCAAGGTCACGGTGTCCGCCCGGGAGGAATACGTGACACACAACCCAACGATAACAGCTGTGAAAGTAACGGCCGTGGTCACTCGGAAGAAGGGAGACAAGAGACGAGAGGTCCATTTTCTTGATAAAGTTGGTGGCACACCAGCCGCCTTTATGTGGAGGAGAAGCTGGTTATTTTCTCTCGCTTAGTCCGGATTCTAAGAGAAAACCCTCTCCAACTCCTTTCACCCCGTTTACTTGTGCTAAATGGTTGCCACCGGTGACTTTGTTTTCGAGTGGGCTTCAACGCCACAATTGGAATTCAACGTCACGATTTCCAATGCGGAAGTTCATCAAAAAATCCCAAGCGTCATCGCCATTGCATGCGGAACAGCGCCCTATGCCGTGCTCGAAGAGGTGCACGAGGTCCGAGGAGTGCACCAAAGATCTGACGAAAGGAGGGGGTTTTCACAGCAGGACCTTCCTTCAATATAGGGCAAACCGTAGTATCATGACATCGAAACTGCTCGCGTGTGATCATACCATATCCTCCGGACCCAGCGCCGCCGCCGCGTCACCCCGCCCACGCTGGGCGCGTATGACGCAGACGGCGGGCGGTGCGCGATCCACGCGTCGTTCGTGTATACCCAACCATCTAACGCCGCGGGTCAGACCCGCGAAAAGACAAGGCAAAGAACGCATCAACGCACCCTCGTCGCCGACCGCCGCCGGCGCCTCGTCGTCACCGCCACGCGGACCCCCATCAGCAGCCCACCGCGCGCCGAGGTCCGCGCGCCAGTCCTCTGTGTCGACGAACGCCCAGCCGACATCGAGCGAGAAGGTGAGGTTGCTGCTGTGCGGATGTCGGGTCAGCGGGTGCGCAAGGCCCAACGCCCGAGGAGCGAGACACACCTGACACCACCCTGACTGCCGATGCCGCTCCACCCGTCGCGGCCGCGCGTCCAGCCTGTGCGCTCCCCATCCCGCAGGTTGGTCTTGCTCCACTCTTGGTGGGTCGAGTCCTCCGCTGCAAGGAACAGGCATCAGAGGGCGCCAGGAAGCAAGGATGCCACCCACCGGCACCGAACCGCTCATTCTCGAACAGCTGGACCTCGCGTATCTGCGCGACCCAGCACTCGTCGGTGAGATTTGCGTCGTCGATCAAGCGGACGCCGAGGGACTTCCAGGACGGGGGTACGGACGTGGAGCGGCCATTGAACAGCTTGGACCGGAGTTTGGTTAGCAGGGGGCTGGCGTCGGCGTGCGAGACCGCTAGCCCGGCAAGGCTGGGAAGGAGCAAGCGGATGTTCGGGTGGGTGAAGAGCAGTGGCGCGATGCCCAGGAAGAGGCATACGCCGCGCACTGGGAAAGCCGGCAGCGAGACTAGGGCGAGCATGGGGAACAGCGAGATTATGAGCAGGGTGAGGATATGTGGCGTGTGCGGTTTGCGGTGGGTTAGATACGGGATGTATGGCTGCAGTGCGGCCTCGCCGTCGGCTCTGTAAACAGGTAAATTTATTTCGACGACTCGAGAGGCAACCTACACCAATCCCATGAGGTTTTGTATGGCCTGGATGTTGGCCTGCCAGTCCACCGATCCGCTTTCCGCCGGAGCTTCAGGAGCTGGGGGCGGCTTGTGCGTAGTTTCGGGATGCGTAGCAAGTATGATGCCGATGAGAATTAATTGCGGGAGGAGGAAGAGCAGGCGCGGAAAGTAGCCTAATTATACGGTCAGCACTGAACTACGCACAAAGCTGAGACATACATAAAAATGCATACGCAGCTATCCAAACGCCCGTTACTTTCCATCCTCTCCTCCAAAAGATGATCTCCTCTATTCTGTCTTGGAGCCAGAAGATGGGGCCAACCCGCTCAATGAACCGTTTGAAATTGACGGTTAATATCGGCACAGAAAGGGGATCGCGGGAAGACAGCAGCGTGTTTGCCTGCTGCTTTCCCCGCGGATTGGAGGGGCCTTGCGGAGGTGCATTCGAAGGTAAAGAAGAAAGAAGAAGCTGGGGTAGCAGATTTACGGCGGTCTTCGCAGGTGACGATATTGACGCGGCAGAATCCGTACGGCGATGCATGGGTGGTGGACGGGGATGGGGAAGCGAGGTGACAATCTTCGGGGCCCGTCGTATCTGGTGGCCATCGTCCGGGGATTGAGGCCTCAGACGAGTGGCCACCGCGGGCACGTCGATGTAGTCCAGCGAGGCCATGATGATGAAGGTCGAAGAAGGTGATCAGATTTGTTATCTTATCGGGCTTACTAGTGGCTTGCTTCTGAACCAACATCTGCTCTGGGCGCTTGGGCGCGCGCTTGCTTTTGGGACCCTCTGGCCACTCTTTCCGTGATCAAGACTGTTACATCCCACATACTTCCATGGAAGCAGGGCATCCACTCATTGAGCATGCGCCTAATGTGAACGTTCAAGCGGCTACCCTCGAGCTCTATTTTCTGATCGGTGTTCCGGTTAGTATGTACTGTCAGCGCTGACATCAATCCAAGAGATGCTGTTGCAGGAATGTCAGTCTTCCGAATATTGGTGTGGCGCGCCCTTGGGAATACCAGTTTGGGGTGCCTCTTCAGCGTCAAACTTTCGGTCACTTACTTCCATTGTGCTGCGGGCAAGAACACCGACCAGCAAGGTATGACCAAATTGGGAATCTCTCTGAGCATAGTGTGGTGCGCGCTCTAACTTGCTACGGCGTCAAAATTTCCGGTCACTTGCTTGTACTGTGCCCGGCAACAACACCGTCTCGGGAGTATGTATGTGCGTTACACTTCAATGATGAAATGGAGAATTTCCCGGACATTTTCACTGGGATATCCAAGGGATATCTCTCACACGCCGAACGGCAACGCTCAGCCCGCTAGTGTTCGTGAATCGGTGATGAATGTCCCGTACATTTTCGCTGACCCGACAATGTTACACTCTCGCAGAACCCAGTGACAGATGTCCCGCACGGTTTCTCCTGACATTTCCCCATCACGCCCACCGTTAACGCCACATTTATGACACCAGATTGTGATCTCCTGAAAAAGGACAAACACCGTACAGCTTGAAGCGCGGTGGCTGGGCCTCAGAGTGTGGTGCCATTATCGGTGTACATGGGACCTATATAATACGCCTGAATCATGCAAGGGAGCTGTATTATATTCGCAGATATTACCCCTCACCTCTCAATGTCCACTCTCAGCGAAACTTCTCTTCCCTTCCTCGCATCGGTCCTCCCAAACACATCTACGACCAATATACTACTCGCCTCCCTCATCCTCATCTTGATCGCAGCGTACCTCGCCTTCCTCGCTTCCCCAGCGCGTTTAACCCGCGTCCTAGCGGCCCTCCTGGACGAAACCGAGAGAGTGTGCCTTTTGGCCATTGAGGATGGCATATTCTGCGCCTGAGACGTTCAAGCAGCGCAGATGATCCGGTCAGCTCAACAAATTCAACCGTCGGCGAGAAACCCACCTCCTAGCTTGGACTCCAAATCAAAGTTTCGAAGCTCCGTGAGGCCAGCCTCCACGACTCCTTGTCGCCGCAAAAAGCGCTATGGAGCTTCATTAAATGCCGCTCGCTCGCGATACTTCGGTGTATCTGGGAAATTCGACGTTTCAAAACTCGTATCGAGGTTCGACCTACCGTTTTGTTTCCTGCTCGGTTTTGAGTTGCATTACAGATATTGATGGAAGGGCGGTTGCAGGATCTCAACCCTCGGGAGGCCAAAGTGGTGACCTGGAATACATCATTAAGGAGACGGGGAACCCATTTGAGGTGTTGTGAATGCGCGTAATCGTATTTTCCCTCTTCTGTATTCTCGAATTACTTTCCAACCACAAGTCCTGAAATTTGAGCATCCTAAGCCCCATTCGAAGTTTCCGTCATTTCGCATGAGCAAAAAAACGGAAAGAGTATTGCTTGAAAATTTCCGTACAAGGCGTGTGGACGTCACCCAACCTCTAAATATATCGGCGATCAAACATGGACAATCAATGCAACGCCAACTTCCCAAAGCAGACATTTTGCTTCGCCAGCATTTCCACAAAACGATCTGGACGCCGAAGAACTGGCGGTGACTTCGAGCTCGAAGGTTCCGAATAGTCTCATCGGAGGACCGTCGGGCAGAGGACTTCCAGTTAAATAACGAGGAATCTTTTGACACAGGTCTGACGGTCCGGAGGGAATGTAAGGTAATATATATTACGTAACTGACGAAGGTGTTTCCCGAGAGGTGGCTGACGGCCTGAAAATAAATGTGAGCGGCTGACAGTCGCGCCACACGGTGGTTGACTGACCGGAATTGCTTCTTGCTTTCTGATGTCCATCTTCCCCCAACCCCAAGCCAATCCCAATCCCAATCCCACCCACAGTTATGCGTATTTCCACGAGGAAGGATATGTACTTCATCCTACTCGATATTTAGGTAGTGAATTCTGTCACCGTGCACATGTTTGTGCATACTGAGGTCGAAATGGGAGTTCGCACTTGAAAGACACCAGCCAGTAAATTCTGGCAAGTAATGTTAGCATTGCGTTTGCCAAGCGTTTGTACAAAGCGAAAACAACTCTCGAAATGGCGAGCCTTCTTCGCACTTTCTCGTCGAATTCACAGTCCTTTGGAAGAGTGTATGGTCATTGGTGTTGAGAACGTAAATTGATGCTATCAGCAGTGTTCGTGTATCACCGCTCTCTTCTCCCACCATAGTCTTGCTCGCTGGGATTTAAGCAGGGAGAAGCAGGGAGAGGCTTTCCGAAGGTTTACAGCCACATACATAGAAATACATACATTTAAATCCAGCACCCAAAATCCGGCTACCAATAATCCGCCCTCCGGTGTGGCACCGCGCCCTCCTTCCCGCGTTTCTTTTTCTCCGCCTCCCACTTCTGCACCCACCGCGCCATCTTCGCGCGCGACCCCTCGCTGCCCACGTTGACGGTCGCAATCATGCGCCCCCATTTCAGCGACAGCGCAAAGCACGTCAGCTCGAAGAACGACGAGTGCTCCGAGTACGGCACGGGGAACAGCTGCAGCGCGGCGCTCGCGCTGCGCGCGGGTCGCAGGTTCGCGTGCGTGAACGTCTTCTGCTGCGCCTGCGCGATCACGGACGCGATCGTGGGCGATTGCACTGCGCCGGCGGGCGGGCTGTATCTGAAACCCCCAAGGGCGTGAGACGCGCTGCTACGAAGTAGGATAGCTGAGGAAATACGCACGTCCACCCGGTGGGTCGAAACCCGACGACTTTGGTAAAAGCCCCCTTGAAGCTCTCGAGGTAGAGCTGGAGCTTGTCCAGCGATATCAGGCCCAACGGCAGGATGTGCACGTCCGCGGCGAGGGGGTCGGCCGTCAGCAGGGCGTGCAGCTCCGGATCCGGCTGGCAGCGCAGTATCCCCGCCTTTCGCGCGTCGCAGTATATCTTAGAGTTTACGGCTTGCGCAACAGCTGGGTGGGCAAGAGCTCAGAGACCGGTAGAGTTGATGAAAATCAAGTGGTACATACCTTTTACGATCCGTTCCTTGCCGACCGAATATGTGCTGTGCGCGTGTCAAACCCAGAGGACGATAAAAAGCGAAAGGTACGCACCCGACGACCATCAGTATCCGCTCGGGGCGCGCCTTCTGTTTCCCTTTCGAATCGCCCGGAGCAGAGGTAACCCACGAATCCATCTTGGGCGCAGCGCTCTCGTGGGTTTTCCCTGCGATGACGCGCTTGGCGAGCTCCGCACACGCGGATATGACGAGCGGCTGCGGAGGAAATGTATACTGACGAATCCGTCAGAGCCAAACCACTCACTTAACGAGCTCGATCACCTTGGGGTCCAGATACGTCGTATCAAGGTATACATGGTCGAGGTGCTTTCCTTTGACCGCAGGGTGCAGGGTGTGCTGTGGCGACGCGCGGAAGTCCCCGCAGTGCAAGTAGCGGAACGTCTTGGAGGAGCCGACGAACGGTGACTTGAAGGCGCTGTCGCCTGCGTCAATAGTTTGGGGGCCCTCGAAGAGGAAGAGGCACGATCCGGGGCAGTGGTTTGCCTCGATGAGCGTAACGTGGACGCCTCTGGTGCCGGGGACAACAGTGGCAACGTCCATGGGCAGCGGATGCACCCACTTCTTGTCGACAGAGAGGATGTGGATGATGAGGTTCGCGGTTCCCTCGGAGCAATAGATGGGCCCGTGCTTCCAAGAAGACGAAAGATTTGTGTAATGATCAGAGTGCGCGTGGCTGGTTTGGCCGTCAGCTATGATATACGGAGGGACTGAGAGCCTCACGTCAAGAAATAGGCAGTAACGCCAGGGATATTCCCGTATCTGAACGCGTCCACAGCGATCGGCATACCCTGCATCACCTTGAAGAACGGCGCCTTTCTACGGTTGTTTTTGGTCGCGCGAGAGCCTTCGGCAGCGGTAGCCTCAGTCCAGATCGCGTTCTCTGTCCGTGAGGTCATGAGCACGGAGAAGGCGTTGCTAGCCTTGGCCTTCAATGGCCGATGCGCTGAACCACATGCATTTGGAACTGGGATGGAGGACAGAGGTTTCAGAGCAGTTTTAGGTGGACCGGGTTTCGAGCCTGAATCTGCGTCGAGGCACGCGTTGACGTGATCTTGACGATCCTAACCGGCATGTGAGGAAGATGTGAGACACAAAACCAGACTACACACCGCCTCCGATAATTCACTCAGAGCTTTTTCGCAGATGGGGCACGACGAAACTTGGATAACCATCGACTCGTCGATCTGGGTGGCTTCCTCGTCATTATCCGGGTCGACCGCCATCTCGTCGTCTCCCATTCCCCAGTCGTCTTCGGCCCCGAGGCCCATGCCCGCATCCATTCCTGTAACAGCCGGCGACGGACAGTCATCGTCTGGCGACGAGACACGCCGGCCCAACAGCGACGTGGGCTTCCCAAAAGCTAGTGGTGCATTGAAACTAGGGCCACCGAGCAATACGGATGGAGGCCCAAACGAGAACGCAGGAGTGACTGGTAGTCTAACCAACGGAGCGAGAGGGGCTGAAGGCTTCCCAAAGCTGAGCGAAGGCTCTGGAGCGATAGTCGACCGCGCAGAGGGCGCAGTCGCGACCGCATTGACGCGTTTACTCGACACGGATTCGACGAGCTCGACGTCGCTCGAGCTCTCGCTGCGCCTTCGTTTCTTGGGCGCGGCACGGACGACTTGGACTTCCGAGTCCGAGTCCGAATCGATGACGATGATTTCCTTGGGATCGTATGTGGACTTGGGCTTTGCACTAGTGCTGGGAGTGGATTTTGCTTTAGTACTGAGAGTGGAAGACTTGGAAGACTTGGAAGCGTTGGAGGGGCCGGCACCGGGACTGGAGAAAAAGTTGTGCAGGGTCACCGCAGCAGATTTATTCGCGTTTTTCGATTTCTTGCCCGTCTTTGGAGGGGCCATCGCGAAAGAGTGAGTCGGCGACTCGGAACACGTTGGCTTTGTTTGGCAACAGCTTTGATTCGGAGACTTCGGAATCGGCTTGATTTGAACCATCATGTTTGCTTTCGACAAACGTCCGAGTCTTTCGCCTCTTATTCCTTCATGTATGACTTCAAAAATCTGACACGCATCTTGAATTTTCCGTGGACATTTGACCGAGCTGCCCGAGCTGCCCGAGCTTGTGACAGCGCCCCGTCACTGGCATTGGTCAAGCGATCCTCCTCCGGACGCATCCTCGGCGTTCTCACTAGTTAAATATTCAGGGCGCCAGACTCTGGGGTCAACACTTTTAATTTCGCAAGCTTTCAAACCCACGCAAAATATCCGACCTCTGCGCCAAATCCGGTCATGCTGCAACTCGCTTCTCATCCTGAAACTCGTCCCATTCTTTTTAAAAACGATCAGCTGTCACTCGAGACTGCTCTTGGCTGAACCGATGGTTTTCACTGTCTGCTCGGAACTCTGGGAACAGAGACAGTAAATATCTGTGAATCTTCAAGTTCTGAATTTTTCAAACCTTCAATATTTTGCCTACGTCGACTGAGCAGAACTGGGATGTTACGAATATCATGACAAGGGACAGACTTCTGAACTAGCAAAAGATCTAATCAGTGGCGGAAAGCATCGATGACGCCTAGTATGTACACTGACTCGGATGCGGCCTGCACCATGTTCCGTAACAAACGCCTGAGGACCGAATTAGGCAGCTTTCAGCTCCCCGAGATGGCCGTGCTCAAGTCTGTATAAAAGGAAAGACTCGATATATTTGTCTTCAACAGCTCTGCTCGGTTGTCCCACCCCTCCTCCCACTTTTTGACATTCCTTTTCGCGCTATGAAGACCACATTTGCCACCGTAGCGCTCGCCCTCGGAGCAGCCGCTGTCCCTCATATCAAGCGCGACGACGCTATTGATGGTCAGTATTCCCCATTCCCATTTTCTTTTCTTTTCCCACTCATTCTCTTTGCAGATACCACTGTCCTCAATTTCGCTCTTACCCTCGAGCACCTCGAGAACGCTTTCTACTCTGGCGCCCTCGCCAAGTATAGCAGGGAGGACTTCGAGAAGGCTGGCCTGCCAAGCTGGGCCAGGGGCCGTTTCGTTCAAGTTGCTGCGCATGAGGCGGCACACGTAGCCTTCCTCAGCGGCGCCCTGGGTGACAAGGCGACTCAGCCTTGCAACTATAGTTTGTAGGCGTAATTTCTTCCCCGCTTTACTTGTCCTCACACAGAACACAAGCCCTTACACCGACCCGAAGTCGTTTGCCGGCATGAGCCAGGTAATCGAGGGTGTCGGTGTGTCGGCGTACACGGGTGCCGCACAGTACATCACCGACAAGAACTACTTGACCGCCGCTGCTTCTGTGTTGGCCACCGAGGCGTACGATTCATTTTCTCGTAGAAGAATAAACGTCCTGACATCCCCTGCAGGAGACACGCCAGCTGGGTCGCGTCGGCTGTAAACAAAGAGGCCGGCTGGAGCGGAGCCCTCGATGTGCGCCTTTTTCAGCTTTCACCAAGAATCAGTCTGACATCCCTTACAGGTCCCACTCGGCCTGAACCAAGTCTACACCATCGCGGCTGCCTTCATTACAAGCTGCCCCTCCACCAACCCCGCGCTTCCCGTCAAAGCCTTCCCCAGCCTCGCTGTACAGGCTCCGTACGCCCCCGGCGGGACCATCGAGCTCCAATACACGCCCGCTACCCCCGTCACAGACGGCACCGACCTATACGCCGCGTTCTACACCGGCCTCTCGGTCGAGTACGCGAAGCTCGATGGCAATAAGGTCGTGATCCCCGGGACCTTGCGCGGGCAGGTCTACGCTGTCGTCACCACCAGCGCGTCTGCGGTCAACGACGCGAACACCATCGCCGGCCCCGCGATCCTTCGCTTCGACTTTGACTCGGTTGGAAACCTTATGATGTGATTTATGATCGTAGAACTTTTTCAGATCCTTCGATATCTCTACACTTGTACCTTTGTTTACACTACGCCCATAGTTGTCTTCACGCTCGTTTTGTTTGAATATCGCTCCAAATTTTACTAATTATCAGTCGCAACCATCCATACCGGCCTCTCTTGGAATATCAAACCTTCGCGCTGACGTTCACGCGCGCAACATCTCAAAAAATGCACCGTCTTTGAACCAGATAACTGTACACACGGTGCTTTTATTACTGCCACGATAAGGCTATTAGTCCACGCTGCGCTTGCGCACTTCCGCCGTGCGCCACTCCAACTCTCCGGGCTCAAAAACGTCTAGCAACGTCCCCTGCACATGTGCGGTAGTCCAGGCCGCACGATCGGCAGACGACAAACCGCGCAGCCTCTTCAACTCGTCGATTTCTCGGAGGATATTGTGTTCATCATGTTGGTGTTTCTGCTTTAAGGAGTTCAATCCTTATGTTCACATAATACTATTCAGTTCAACCAAAGTAAGATTTACACGATGCCCGTGAGGGCGGGTTGGTACAAGCTCGTAAGGTTACTGGGTGTTTTCTATGGTATTTATACTGTTCATCATGGTCCGTGCGAGTCATAATCCGCAGTATTCCGCCCGTCTCCGCCTTGGTCTTACCAAGCGCTCCAGGTCCCCGAGGCATCCCCGAGCCTCGGTCATGTGCCCGAGTGCTCTAACTCCAATACATCAGGCTGGAGCGCCAAGGCCTTAGCGTACTCTTCATCTGCTTTGGCCCAATCGCCCAGAAAGCACCACCCTTGCCCGCGGCGAAAGTGCACTTTAGCACATTTGAAGTTGCCCCGTTCAAGGACGATATTAGACGCGTCCTTGATCGCGAGCTCGTACAGCTTCAGTTCTACCGCGCAAGAATGATCAAATCAGCGCACAGGAACTATAATGCCAGCGAGCACTCACTCAGCGCAACGGCAGACCTGTTCAAAGGATACAGCGGTTCGTGCGGGGAGAGCTCCATGCAGACCGTGTAAATCACGTAGGCCATCTTGAGGTCTCCCTTTCTGAACGCTACGTTGCCCTCTTCCTTGAGCTTCCTGCTCGTCGCGTCTATCTTCGCCCACTCTCGTTTCTCGCGCATCATCACCTCCCACTGCGTCTCCCCGCTCCGCGCGCGCTCCGCGGCGCGCTCGCGCTGGTGTTGATTGAAAAACTCCACATTCGCCGGGTTCTTGAAAAACTCTGCGACGTCGAAAGGCAGATGGGCCATGAGCTGGGAAAGGTCCAAGTCCAAGTCGGTCAGCTTAGATAGATCCATAGAAGCTGTGTGTTTTCAGTGCTGTTGGCGACGGGCCAAGCAAAGTGGATGCGCACCAGGATCGAAAGGGTTCTTTGGGTCTCCTGCTTTAAACATTGTGGCGGTTCTGAGAGAGAGAAAGAGAGAAGGATCCGGCTTTACCCTTGGCTTACGTCAATTTTACATACATTGCGATTGCACCTCAATAGCTGGATTTGGAATGCGGTCTACTGACCCATTGGAGCTGCTGTGCGAATATAAGGCGACCGTTTTCTCATCTGTTGTCTTTCACGGTGTTCTGTGACTGAGATGTGGAGGTTGCACACCAGGAGAAGCCCTTTCTGCGTCGCTTTCTCTGTCTCAACCCGCGCTGCCTGATTTCTATTCACATGGCAAATTGAGAGGTTTCGAGCTGCCCGACAACGTTCCTGAAACTTTACTGTCCGCACCCGCCTGCCGCGGAACCCTGGGTTTGGCTCCCGCCGGCCGGGTCCACGGCCATTGACGCTGTGCTGGTTTGAGACGGCGGGCAGAGGCTCATCCTGGAGCATGTGGCGTTTTCGGAGCAACAGGAGGTCCAGCCGAGGGCCTCGCACGCGCGCGGCGCACATTCGCTGGGCCGCGGCGCTGGGAGTTTGTGTTCCTAGTTCTATCGGAGGAGATTGGTCGGAAGTTGGCGGGGGCGCATGAAATGTATCAAAGGCCCGAGGAGGAAAAATCAGGCAAGATTCGTGTGGGCGTTGGGTATTCCGTTGCGGAGGTCATTAATCAGGATGCACACAAGCGGATTACGGTGAGTCGTTATAGTTGTCAAGCGCGTTCCTGAGTTGATGAACAACCATAACGGAAATTCGTGCTCTGGGACCGAGATATTTTGGTCGATGCGAACGAGTGTGAGATATAGAGCGAGGATTCGATGAATTGCAGACCAGGTAAACTGCTGGAACGCTAATTGTATTGAAAAGTTAAATTTGAATCACGCTTAATTTATTGCATGGCCAAGGTGACCCCATCTCTTAACCACAGGTATTTGCATTCTAGAGACTCAGATTTTGACTGCATTAACTAACGCGAGTGAGAATAGGACAGGCTCAACTTGAACCGTGGGAGTCTTGAGATTTCCCGTGTGATCCGCTCACCACTCCGAGTGATCCGGCCTGGTAACTTGAAATCGGATTCTGGAAGCCATACCCACGCTTGGCCGCAAACCCTCGACAATTCCAAGGAGACTCGGACAAGATCTGTGCCGGCAGTGTTCGTTGTTTCGCTTGCCCCATTACTTAACCCATGTATTCGTTATAAATCCTCGGTCAGGGTGTTCGGTCAAGTTCGGTCACCGCAGAACCGTCCTCCGTAGGTAACACTTGTCAGCAGTCAGGTTCCAATAAATCCGTTTCTTGCCATTAACACTCGGGCCCTAATTCTCGGGCGAGTTTGACCACCGTCGCCGCACCGGTTTATCAGCGGTAGCAGTTCCAAAATGCCAACCATTCAAATACTCGGGCAGTCCCTCAGATTAGGCGTGCTTTCCTCCCAACATGCTTCTCCTTCCCTCCTTGTCTCTCATTTCACTATTTGGCGCAACATACGCCTCGTTCCGCGACTTTGGCATCCCCCCCTCGAATGCTACCGTCGATATCAGGGTACTGAATGTCGGAAACCTCACCCTCGGGGGTACCGCCCACGCGTTCATCTCACCCGTGCTACCAGGCGAAGAAACACTCACGGGCCCTATGTTTGCCTTCCTCGTGGAGCATAACGAGACTCAGACACGCATCATGTTCGACCTCGGCATACGGAAGGATCCTTTGAATCTCGCTCCCGGCATTGCTAGCTTGTTCTCTTCCGGGCTGTTCACAGTGGAGGGATCCAAGGACATCACGGACCTGCTGCAGGACGGGGGAATTCCTCTTACAAGCATAGATACTGTCATTTGGAGGTGAGCCGTTTCGGTTTATTTCAGCCCTGTAATATTTACGCCATCAGCCATGCGCACTTTGATCATATCGTACGTGTGTTTCCGATGTGTCGGAATTTGAGCCTGATTGTACTTCCAGGGGGACATGTCGAAATTCCCTAATACCACTGGTCTCATAATCGGGCCTGGGACGAACACGTCAACTTTCCCAGGATCTCCCAACGGTACTTTACAAGCGAGCGATTTTGCGTATGTCGGACGTCACTTCCTCCCGCTTGGGGTGCTTACCTGGTGTATAGCGGGCACAACGTAACTGAATTGAATTTCTCAACCACAAACCTCTCCTTCAGCAGCCTAAAAGCCATCGACTATTTCGGTGATGGAAGCTTCTATCTCCTGAACACACCTGGGGTGATTCCTCTGCATTTAAAGTAGAGCCTGTCTCACAGTTGAACCACAGCACCTACCCGGCCACATAAGCGCCCTCGCCCGTGTTACCCCGACCTCCTTCATCTCCCTCGGCGGCGACACCTTCCACCACGCCGGAGAGGCCCGCCCGCGCCCCGAGTTCCAGAAGAACTTCCCCTGCCCCGCGCATCTGCTGGAGGAGACCAAAACGTCCATCTCCACCGACTACTTCTGGTCGCCGAAATCTCGCGACGGCGCGTTCGACATGCAGTCCCGCGCTCAGCAGCTCCTCGCCATCTCTGACCTCCCCGACTCGTTCTACGCCGACCCGGTGAGGTCCCAGGTGTCGCTGGAGAAGCTCGCGACGTTCGATGCGGACCCCGATATCTTTGTGATCGTCGCGCACGATCGGAGCTTGGTATCTTCGCTCCCGCACTTCCCCGCATCGCTCAACGGGTGGAAGGCGAGCCATCTCAAGGAGAGGACGGCGTGGAACTTTGTTGACACGGCGAACCCTGCCTTTATATTCAGTCCGACGTAAGTGAAGCCATTTTCGCAGATGTTGGCCAGTCTAATATCTTTCTCCAGCAATAAGACGACGTGAAATTTTGGAAAGGACATGAGCGAAGAATTTAAATTTTGGATACATTTAACATTGAATTAATTTTACCCATGCTATACATTGAAACGGCGATGCCTATGTCGATGTCGAAATCCCGACTCGGACGCACGACCGAGCTTGAAGGGAGAACACCGGTGGCCGGAGAACACCTCCTCTGAGCCTTCCAACTTCGCGGATTGCTTTTTATTTCGCCAGCTTCATTTTCAACACCAATCTGAACACCGGTATTTGCTACAACACGCGAGGTACGAGTGAAAATTGTTGTAGCGTCTGTTTATAAGAGACTAGGTATCTGCTGGCTGAGACTGAGATATGTTGACTGATGCGAGATTTTGAGGTAGAAATCAAATTAGTGGCAGACTAAGGTCTTGGACGTTACGAATGAGAGTTCTCGTAGGTATCTAAACTTCTACAGTGTCGGCTGTAAAATCGAACCACGCCCACATTTATATAATTCAACAGCGGTGGCCGTCTCAAACAGCATCGAAGAATACCTCTGATGTATAGCGGTGCAGATTTTGGCCGCGGTAGTGAGTATAGAGTCAAGGGAATTCAAGTCGATACCGTAGCCATCCCGAGTGATCCGACCATTAATCCGAGTGATCCGGTCTGATGCCCTTTGCTTTCTACGTCCCAGTCAGCGACAAGACGGCGACAACTTGGAAGCTAACATGAAGACGGAAAGCATCTGCAGTCTACCATACAAATCCTTCCGGGCGAGTTCGGTACCGCTTGTAACCCCGACTTATTTGAAATCAATTATAAATCCTCGGGCGGGGTTCAGTCAACACCCGCCCATGGATGCCCGCACACTAATCCCGCTCAGTCCCGTTTACTATTTAAATACTCGGACCATCTTAGAGTCCCTCAGATTAGGCGTGCTTTCTTCCAAGATGCTTCTCCTTCCTTCCTTGTCTCTCATTTCGCTATTTGGCGGAACATACGCCTCGTTCCGCGACTTTGGCATCCCCGTCTCGAACGCTACAGTCGATGTCAGGGTATTCAATGTCGGAAACGCCACTCTCAGGGATACCGCCCACGCGTTCATCTCACCCGTGCTTCCAGGCAACGAAGCATTCGAGGCCCCTTTATTTGCCTTCCTCGTGGAGCACAACGCAACTCAGACACGCATCATGTTCGACCTCGGCATCCGGAAGGATCCTTTGAATTTCGTGCCTAGCATTGCTAATCTTTTCTCCTCCGGGTTGGCCTCAGCGGATGTATCCAAGGACATCACGGACCTGCTACAGGACGGGGGAATTCCTCTTACAAGCATAAAGACCGTTATTTGGAGGTGAGCCGTCTCGGTTTAATCCACCGGCCCCGCACTCATATTTACGCTGCAGTCATTCACATTTTGATCATATCGTATGTATGTTTGTGATGTGTCGGAATTTGCGCCTGACTGGACTTCCAGGGGGACATGTCGAAATTTCCCAACACCACTACTCTCGCAATTGGGCCTGGGACGAACACGGCGATTTTCCCGGGGTCTCCCAACGGTATTTTACAAGCGAGCGATTTTGCGTACGTTGGCCGTCACTTCCTCCCGCTTGGGGTGCTTACCTGGTGTATAGTGGGCACAACGTAACTGAATTGAATTTCTCGACCACAAACCTCTCCTTCAACAGCCTAAAAGCCATCGACTATTTCGGTGATGGAAGCTTCTATCTCCTGAACACACCTGGGGTGATTCCTCTGCATTTAAAGTAGAGCCTGTCTCACAGAGAACCACATAGCACTTGCCAGGCCACATAAGCGCCCTCGCGCGGGTCACCCCAACCTCCTTCATCTCCCTCGGCGGCGACACCTTCCACCACGCCGGAGAGGCCCGCCCGCGCCCCGAGTTCCAGAAGAACTTCCCCTGCCCCGCGCATCTGCTGGAGGAGACCAAAACGTCCATCTCCACCGACTACTTCTGGTCGCCGAAATCTCGCGACGGCGCGTTCGACATGCCTTCCCGCGCCCAGCAGCTCCTCGCCATCTCCGACCTCCCCGACTCGTTCTACGCCGACCCGGTGACGTCCCAGGTGTCGCTAGAGAAGCTCGCGACGTTGGATGCGGACCCCGATATCTTTGTGATCGTCGCGCACGATCGGAGCTTGCTGTCCTCGCTCCCGTACTTCCCCGCATCGCTCAGCGGGTGGAAGGCGAGCCAGCTCAAGGAGAGGACGGTGTGGAACTTTGCTGACAAGACGAACCCTGCCTTTATATTCAGTCCGACGTGAGCGAGACTTTTTCCAGA
The DNA here is from genome assembly GCA_029378255.1 of Mycena rosella. Lineage (NCBI taxonomy): Eukaryota > Fungi > Basidiomycota > Agaricomycetes > Agaricales > Mycenaceae > Mycena > Mycena rosella. The sequence continues at coordinate 118,504 of JARKIE010000034.1, read as the reverse complement.
TGTTGGCCAGTCTAACGTGTCTCTAGTAATAAGACGACGTGAGAGTGTAGGGGAGGACATAATAGAAGAGCTTGAATAAATTACGAATAGAGAAATTTTCAGTCCACACATTCAGACGTCGAAATTCCTGAAGAGAACCCCGGCGGCACCTGAATACTAGAGACGGAGCGGAATAGATTAGCGACTCTGAAAACGCAATTGAAGACCTACTAAGAATGTATCCGAGAAAACGGACAGTATCGTTGATGCCAGCGAGGCTCCATGTTGGGCGACGTCGTGGTTCTGATTCGGATTGTCGTTGTTTTTATCCAAGGCCGGCATCGGCATCCCCTTGCGTCCACCACGATGAGTTCCAAGAAAAAGTTGGGCTGGCTGAATCTGCAGCCTGAAATTTTGCTAACACCTCTGCAGCAGCAAGCTCGACCTGCTCGTGCGGGTGCGGTACTCGAACCCGCTGCCGGCGCCGCCATGTCCGCCCAAGTTGCTCGACATCCCGACGGACCCGATGCGCTACGCGCGCCCCGCGTTCCTCAACGCCCTCGCGAACGACATGCCGCTCCCCATGATCGTCGACGCCGAGTGCGGCATGCCCCTCGACCTCGGCAAGTGGGAGTCCCTATGGCTCGAGGAGGACGAGGACCCCACGTCCCGCTGGGCGCTGCTTGACGCGGGTGAGGGCGCGTGCGCTTGCGTGCTGGCCGATAACTGACGTTTTCAAGAGCTGAACCCGAAGGAGGGCGAGGCCGTGCTGGATCCGGAGGACGCGGCGCTGCTCGAGGAACTCGCACCGCCGCCTACGCAATTTAATGGCCAGGCCGCCTCGGGCCCCTCGACGCCGCTTCCCGCGCACGTCCCGTGGCTACGGAAAACGGAGTACATCAGCCGCGAGGGCGTCCAGCGTGCGGGCGCCCAGGAGCCGTGCGTCCTCAATTTATTGATTTTATTTTATTCGGTGGCCCGTACTAACCGCCCGCGCCAGAAAACACGTCGTCTCCGCGCCGATCGACGTGTCGCGCGAGGCGCAGCTGCGCGACATCGAGGCGTCCTTCGCCGCGTGCAACGACAACTTCGAGCTCAGCGCGCTCCGCCACCCGAATAAGCCGGGCGTGCGCGCGGAAGAGTCGTTCGAGGTCCTCCCCGACAAGGACATCTGGGCGAATCAGTACGATCTCTTCCGCTTCTCCGAACGGCCGGGCGAGCGGGGCGTCGAGGTGCGTAGCGTGCACTGAATCGCGGGCGGAGCTGGGCTGACTTGAGCAGGTGGACGACCCGCGGCTCGACTGTGCGATTCTGCGCCCCATGAAGACGGAGCACGACTCGTTCCTCGCGTACTACCTGACGGCCGATGATGAATCCGCCCAGAAGTTCAAGGACACGCGCAAGGCGCTGGCGCCGTACGAGGTCCCCCCGGAGCGCGAGGTGTGTCGTTTCCTCTCCTTTTCTCTTGTAATCGTGCTTAATTTCATTCCGCAGGAAACGATCTTCCACTTTGTGCGCGACTACGAGACGGTCAAGGTGGAACAGGAGGTCCCGAACGAGTTCATGCTCGTGATCGAGGCCGCGGGCGAGATGCGCCCGAAGGGTGCGTACTACAAGAACATCGAGCGCAAGATGTTGCTGAAGAAGAAGCGCGTGCATGTGCGTTTCGTTTGTTTTATTTCCTTCGTTCCGCAGACTGACGGCGCGCAGGCGTACGACGGGTACAACGACAAGTGGGAGATCATTCGGATGACGCATGTCGAGATGGGCGAGGAGGAGGAGGCAGAGCGCAACGAGCTGCTCGCCGAGGTGGACAACCCGCGGTTCTTGCGCGAGGACGTGGATGCGGACGGGGATGTCGAGCTGGAGGATGTGGGTGCCGGCGCTGGGGGATGAGATGTATCTTAGCCTAAGTTATATATGGTCGCATGCTTTGAATGTTGTTTTCGGTAAATGCTCCAACGGTATGCTCATATTCGATCTGGCTTGGGGGTCTCAGAGACACATCAGGTTTGAAAAGCTCTGGCATTATATGTGTCGGTACGGCGTAGCGGTATGGATACTGAGACTAGGCCCGACATGCATGCGCGCAGGTCCCGACGTCCTCAGGCTGTTGCTCATATTTTTCTGGTTCATGCGACATACGAACATACAAAGTGCGAGAGGGAAGGAAGTGCGTCTATGCCTCCGTCACTTCGCGCAGCCGGCGGACGGTACTAGAAAAGAATGAAAATGAAAAAGTCAGAAAAACGGTAAAAGCGCAAGGTACGAGGCAGCGCACCTGCGGACAGTAGCGGCGGACGTCGTCGAGACGGTCCATGCGCCACCAGCAATGACTTTTCTGCACGACGAGCAGTTCCAGATGCCGACGGCCGTCCGCTTTACGGTGTCCTGCGCGATTCCGCCGGTCAGTCTACTATACATGACGGGGGATGCAGGCGGAAACGAACCTTGCCGCAGAAGGTGCAGGTGTAGCGTGCGTGCTGCGAGATCTCCATCCTTTTGACCTGCTTACGCAGGGAGGCTCCGTACCGCTGCAGCGGTCGTCAGCACACGTCTCCGGCGCACGAAAAAAAAGCCAATGGGCGACGCACGGTTCCGTACTTCCCGGTGATGCCGACTTTCTTCGTGCGTTTTGTCTGTGGGCCGTGGGTTAGTGAGACGAGGGGACGCGCGGGGAGGGCGGGCTTGCCATGGTGGGTTTGGTGGAGGACGGAAATGGGCGCACGAAATCGATCTGTTGATGGAACTATGCAGTTGCCCACGGCTCACAGCCACATCACGAATACAAACGCAAACAACCGCTTCGCAGACGGATTGGGAAGCTGATGGCGGCATTAATATTCCTGCTTCAAAGCGAAGGGCAGAACCCAAAGATCAATCACATCGGATTTTTTGCCAAAGGACCCAGAGTCTGGTCGCTTCCACAGAGTAAAAATATGAACCGGTTTCGTGGTACAACTTTGTCGTAACAAAAGACAATCCACTCAAGCTCGTACCCACACAGCTTCACATGATATCCATTGATATAAGCGCGTAAAGAGCTATCCTAGTTTCAGCTATTGGTCTGGTAACCATTCCTGCATGCAAATCAAGCTTGTTTGTTCCATCACCAGACTCGAGAAAGCGACCCCCAGTGGCACTTCACGAGATCCATCATTGTTCTAAATTCAAAAACTAGAATATTCCTTGGTGCCTGTGCTCCAAGCCGGCGGGAATACCGAACGACAAAGAGAGATGGAATCTCCTTAGGGTCCTAAACCGCAAGCGTCATCAGCCCGATACCAGCGCCAAGGGTCCTTGGCGCCCGCGTTTTAACCTAACGCTCTATCCCGCACTTTTTGGTAATAAAGACGAGTGTGTCGTCCCCGAGATGTAGTAGAAAAGACGCAGCGGAGATCCATTGAGCTTGGACGCGGTACAAGAAGAACGGCGAAAGGAGAAAATGATCATGTCTCACTCCAACATGCTGAAACGAGGCTAAATGTATTCACCAAGCAACTATATAACCACAACTGAAATTAACGTCCAGAGTCGGGGATGCGAAAGGAACGCTGACGAGCTTGAGATGGAGGAGTCGACGCACCAAGTGCGAGCACACACACTGGGTAAATCCCACAAAGAGATAAGAATAATGCGTAGGGTTTGGTTTAACGGCGCTAATTAATAATTAGAAGCTGAATCGCGGGTCGTATATAGTTGAAGCGGAAATTACTGTATCCCACGTAGGAGCATTCACCTGGCAAACTACGAAGAACGGGTTTCAGAACGAGGAAAAACGATGGAGAGACTACCAACAGTATATCTTGCACCACATGCTCTGTAAAGAGCACGCACTTATGGGGCCGTCTCCTCCAGCGGGGTCATATCCACGCTACTCGTATCCCACTCACACAGCGCCCCCCCAGCCTTCTCCATCCATTCTTCAAAGTACACATCTCGCACCGGGGGCTGGGCATCGGCGCGGAGCAGCACGACGGTCGGATGGTCCTTATTCCGGAGCTGCCGCGCCTTGTGTATCAAGTCGGCGTAAATCCACGTGTCGTCGCAGCAGCTGCAGCCCTCGTGCGGCGGGGGCGCGACGGCCGGCTTGATCAGCACCAACTGCAGTGTCGCTGGCAGCGGCGTCACACGGCGGCGGGGGGCGGCCGGCGGTGTGCAGAGGCCCAGGGCGCCCTCCAGGTAGTTTATAGCGTCGTCGTCCTGGTCGAGCTGGGATAAGCGGAAGTGGGTGAGCGCGGGCGCAAAGTGGGAGATGCCGTTCTCGAAGAAGCGCGGCGTCGACGCCCATTGCTCGTTCGCCTCCACGACGTGCAAGCGGCGGAGGGACGGACACGGCGCCAGCACCGGGATGCCCTTCGGGTGCAGCGGGAACCCGCAGCGCGTCGTGAGATCCGCGAGCCGCGGGAGCGATAGCGGGCTCATCACTTTCTTCGCCACATACTCATTCAGCGCGAGGTCCAGGAGCTCGAGCGTGGGGGCAACGTCCCGCAGGATGCTCTCCACAGCCTCGGCCCCCTCTTTCCCGAAGTCGTGTAAGAACTTCTGCGTCTTCTCCTGCTGCAAGGTAACCTCGGCATCGAACACCTCCATCTCGGCGGGGGAGAGGGACTTGAGGACGCAGCTGCGTTCGCGATGCGCCTTGCGTAACCCCTCGTAAGCCGCATCCATCACCGCCTCCATCTCCTCCTCCGTCTCCTGGCCGTTCACGAACAGATAGCGCGTCGTGCGCAGGTGCGCGGGGGTGCGGGCTAGGAGCGTGGCGAAAGCGAGGATCTGTTGGCGGCCGGCGAGCGCGATGCTCTGCAGCTTTGCCGGCTGCGAGGTTGCGTTGATGTACCAGGAGACGAGACTGAGGGACCGTCCAGTATATCCAGAGTCTCTGCAGGCAAAGTCAAATATGCGTGCACAGAGTTCGGGTGGGATTTGGTCGAGCATCAGTCGTGGTGAGAGAAAGAAATGGCTCTATTAATATTCCGGGCCCCGGCTTGACGGGCAAAGGGATTTTGCCGCTGCTGTGCTTTTGCCGCATGCAGCAGCAATCTTAGCGGCAGTCAGCGGCAATATTTTTGCGGCACATGTTCAACTCGCAATCAACAGCCACATGGCCTGCCCAAGACCGTCTTATGCTAGAGGTAGACATCTGAATCCGCCCAGAAAAAGAGTTCTGGGAGTGTTGCTGACGTGAAATTTCAAATGTAAGTCGTGCAGCGGCAGTCAGCGGCAGTCAGCGGCAATTGAACAGCGCGAAACACTCTGCATGACAGCGGTTGGCGACAAGTTGGCAATTTGCGGGCGGCAATCGTGCACCATATAGCGTCACCGATCGTGTGTCAGCGCCAATTTCGGACTTGTCAGCGGCAATCTTCTACATTCAACAGCGGCACTTGTGACATGTCTGGACTTTGCGGCACTCTTTGCCAACGATTTGCATCGGTCTGTGGCACTCCCGTGGCAATGTGGTATCCATTGGCTGCGCCCCTCCCGCGAAAATTTCAGTGCGGCTGGTTCTGTCCTTTCTTGGGTGTACATGGACCCAGTATCCTTGGATCATCGACATTCAACATTGATATTGCATCGTGGTTCATCACCGTGGATCTCTGCACACGGGGCATGTCGCACTCAGGACGGTAAACGGGCTCTCGTCGGTGTGCATACTGGTAAATCTGTTCCCAAACACATTTCCTCCTCAAAATATAAACATTGCTCGGACTATTTGTTGGTGCGCCGGAACTCGTTCAACACCGGTTCACCTTCATCGTTTAGAAATTTCTCTCTTGCCCTTATGCCATACAATGTCCATCTCTACTGCCGCTTGACCCAAATAACCTATTAATCGAATCTCTTGTGATATTTGTTTGTGTACGACACCTGCTCTACGCGAATGCTAGTTGTACAATGAAAGTGATAATGTATTTATGTACATATGCCGTTCAATTATTTCTATCCTGACCTTACAACCCCGCGGCAGTCCTCAATGCGGCGAAGTTTGGTGTTCCGAGGCCCTAGAAAGCGTCAGTAATTTGTGGCACAAAAACGGTGGAAAGCTCACGGTGACCGGGTCCCAGCCCGCCTTCGCAGCTACAAACAAAGTCAGAGACATATCAAACGCCAAAAAAGAAGAGGTATTCACGGAAACCGTTCGTCTACAAGTCGCGAGTCATTATACTATCGTTCACCCAGAATTTATAAAAAAGCTTACCCCGCATCCAGGGTTGCTCCCGGTGGTTACATCGTTCAACGCGGCCGCGTTCGCGTAGAGCCATGGGTTGAGGAACCCGAGGGGGGATTTCCCAGTGGAAACGAGTTCGTCGTTAATCAGGCCGATGACGCTGGCGAAGAGTGGCGAGGAGGCCGAAGTGCCGGATACGCCTTGGGTTTCTCCGCCGGAGACGATTTGGAAGTTTTCTCCCTGAATGGCTGTGAGCTGAGCAGGAGAGTGGAGAGGCCGGAAAACATACCTGCGCAGAGACGTCGGGGTATCCCCTCCCGCCACTAGAGTTGAAAAGGCCGCTGTTGGTGGAGCCTAGTGCCGTGAGGTATCCCGCGACCGCGTCTTTCTGGTAGTCCGGGACTGCAAAAATAAATCAATCGAATGCGGGACTGGAGAATAAAGTCGACCAACTTCCGAATACGTTTGAGAATCCCCCGCTCGAGAAGGTGGACGCGGTTTCGGGCGATGTTCCGTGCACAGCTCCGACTGCGGTGAGGCTGGCAACTTGTTGTCAGTATTTTGCATGGAATACGCCAGGTGAGACACACAAAGGACAGCCCGCGGGGAATGCGGCCTGGAACGTCGTGCACTGCTGCGAATGCCCCCCTCAACACCGCCATCTCCGGAGGCGTACAGTACAGATGTTCCACGCGTGCCAAGTGCCGTGTACGCGTTGCACAATTTGCTGGTTGTTGGCGTGATTAGTAAAAGACGAGGACAGCACACCAGGGAAACTGACTTGGCGAGGGCCGGCGACAAGTCGGCTTCGTTCTCGCCGTACGACGTGGTGAGCACTTGGGGGGTGTTGCTTTCAGCAGAGAGGAAGTTCGCCATGTCGAGGAAGCCGCCTAGGTCGCCGTCCTGCGAGTTCTCGCCAGCGGACACGAAGACCACCGGGACCCCAGTTGCGATGCCCACGGTGTATTGGATGTCGAGCTTGAGGCGCTTGTGTGTCAGCATGCAATCATGAATAAGGGCGATCTAAACTAACGTTCTGGCGCGGAGGTCAGAAGCAGTTAACAGTGGAAAGGTCATGCGACCTACAGCTTCGATGCCGGCGTCGGCGGCATTTTGCGTGTTCTGACCGCCGTCAAGCGTTTGAGTGGCGAAAGTCGTCGCGGGCAATATGTCTTTGCGGAATGATTGGAGGAAACTCGTTAAGTCAGCTGTCTGCGCGAACTGGTCGATGAAGCCTAGACAAGTATTGGTTAACACATCCGACCCTGCGTACAAGAAGCTCACCTGCAACAGCAATGCTGTTTGTCGAATTGCTTGTCGTAGAGTTATTGTTGGCTGTCGTAGGGATGCCGTAGAGGGTCTGCAAGCACGCTGTGACAGGGATCAACGAAGGCAAAGAATAAAATCGCCGAGAATGCTGACCTGGGGTGACCGTGTTCGCGCAAGATTGAGCGGCGTTGTTTGAGTTTCTTGAATCAGACTGTGGCAGGGACAGAACCGGTCGCACTGAGAGCGGGCTGTTGAATGTATTCGAGGGATGAATGTCGTCGATGTGAGCAGCGACGGCAGCAGGAAGCGAGTAGCTGAGAGTTCGTGCATAAGATTTTCCAGAACTGGTGTGCTGGAATGTCTCGTAGTTGGCCGCGAGCAATTCGTTGGCTTTCGAGATGGGGACCGTAGCAATGAGCCAATCGCCGGCGCCGGACTGAACTGCCGTCACGTTGTTGGAGGATAGCCAGTTTTGCACAGCGGCGAGAGCCTCATCGGTAGGGGCAACGAACGCATTTACCTGTGAAGAATATTAGGTGAAGCCATGTAGACGAATAGCGGACACGGACCTCTTCTTTGGAGAGATGGTTGCCGTAGCTGGGACTGGATGGTGTCGAAACGTCAAGAAGGGCCTTCTGTAGTCCTGGTATGTCCTGGGATGCAAGGGCAAATCGCAGCTTTAGGGATTGCGATGCCGGGGCAGCACCAAGACTGGCGAAGCCTTGCGGGGCATTGCTGCGCCTTTCGTGCAGAACACGAGGCCTTGAAATGGAAGAAGCAGCGGCCAGCGCGAAAATAAAGCTCCAAAAGAAATGAACAACGACCATGGTACCGATTTCCCAAAGCCGGCTTAAGACGTTGAGAACGTTGAGACTTTGAATACTGCTTACTTTATAGTCGACGAAAATGTTGTCTTGACGGCCAGGATTTTGTGAACAGGAAATGGTCGAGACCGTTGCAGGGGAGGCGAATAAAGTAGACGGCAACCAGAATACATGCGCAGCAGAGCGGAAGCTAAAATAAACCTACTGGCTGCGCCCGCTGGCTAACTGGCTACGCCGTGGTTTATGGTATGCGTCAATAGACCCCAGAAAGCCCATTGGATGCTCTAATTGAAACAGATCCGAATTGAAATACACTCGTGAGTCGTAGTCTGCGATGTCATGCGAATGAATATGGGGGTCCGATTCATCGCAAGATTGAATCACACAACCGAGCGACTACCGAGCACCGCAGCAGGTTGCAGTGATGCTCAACAAGGTCGGGCGTTGGTCGAGCGACGACTCGGAGGCCGAGACGCAGTTGGTGGTTGTCCCTTACGTAAGGGCCTCTCTTGCTGAGTTGGGCCTCTCTTTTTCAACACATCACAATAATCACGATCACGATCGAGCGAACATGCGAGGCTCGGGAGGAGGAGGAGGAGGAGGAGGAGGATGTATTACTGCAGAGGTCCCTACAAGGAACAAGCAGGCTCTGTACCTACGTACAATGCGCCCAGATGCACGCTACAGACATTCTACGGCCAGGTCGTTGTGAAGGCTTATATACTTCGTCAGATAATATATAAGCGTCTCGCGAGATGACTTGGTAGACGGGAACAGGTCAACGTTCTGTCGATTAGTTTTACGGTGTGGGCGCGGTGTTTTGAAATTTCATATGGTCGTGACCAAGGCGTGATCCGTCGCAAAGTCGGGTCGTTTCGGCCGCATTCCGATTTGGCCCGTGCACTGACGGCGGCGACAGTGCACGACGGCGCCCCCCATTGCCTCTGCTCATGGTGAAGGTGGTAGGAGTCTAGGACCGCCGACTCCTGCGCCTGACGCGCTGGTCTTGGGTATCTGATCTGCCGATGGTGCTCTGCGAACGCTGTGTGTGGGCAGAGTGGGACGGCGGCGGCGGCGGGGGCCAACGTCGCACCGCATAAGTGGTATAGCTCGATGAACTATGCTTCTGGGTCCTACTGTGAGGTATATGTGGCTCAGAGAGCCAGAAATGAGCTGGATGCTCGACGATTAATGTGGATCTGTTTTTGCAGGGACGATTTTTCTGTCCATTTATGCATCAGCTCTCAGGACTGTTGCGCGGCTCATAGGGCTCGGCAAAGTTGACTGGGCGTGCTAACGGCGCGTTCGGCAGGTGGTTTGTATGTCACGGAAGGGAGACGAGAGGAAGCACAGGGCGCACGGGAGTTGCTACCAGAGGCACGCAGCTTGATCCAACTCCCGCTGTTACGGTCGTCTGCGGTTAATCGATATCGCGATGCTATACCGTTGTTGTTCGTTGGTTGTTCGGGGCCCCGGGCTTTGAGCACGCCAAAAAAAATTCAACTTGGAGTAAAGACAAGACGGCGACTCGTATATGATGTACGTATGTTCCACACTATCAGCCGCGCAACAGGAATCCCCTCGGTTTTCTGAGCGATTCGGCGAATCCCAAGAAAGTCTCGGCCAACTTCACCTGTGTCTTTCGTCAGGAATGCGATTGAATCAATTGAAAACGGCAGACCTCATTGAGAGCCTCAGAAAACGAGGATGGAACGGAACGCTGAGCTGCATTGTTCGGGGCAGCGTTTTGGATATCCCGGGCCAACTGGGCCATTCGGTTCAAACGTTCCCGTCCGTTCAAGTTGGTTCCGAACAGGACTGAGTGGAAGGAAAGCGGGTGTCTAAAGAGAAAACGCAAGTTGAATACATCTTGGAAGGAAACTCAGAAAACAGCATGTCCCCACCCAAGCTCAAGAGCTGTGCGACTGAGATGTTGGACAGTTTCTTCAGCGCCGTGGCATTCACCGTCCGATAAAAATACCACGACTGGGGCTCTGCGCGAATTGAGTGAGCCTAGTTTTCTTTTTATATAGAAATAAGGCATTACCGGGTATTGCTCCAGTGATCTCGCATAGCGGCTTCCGCGGCCAGCAAAGCTGCTCTGAAATTAGTCCCCCACCAGCAGAATATCTCAAAACTGAGTGCAGTAATTCGTCTGGAGTGCGCGAGGTGTCGTTTTCCAAGCATGTACTAGTGTTCTTGTCAAAGAAAATCATACTGTAAGCATCTTTGCGACCGCCGACAACTCCATGACGACCCGGATCTGTTGCTGAAGAACGAGAAATCCAGAAGGCATACAGAGCGGAGAATACAGCGCCTAGTCGATTGTTGGAACGACGGGTGATCAAGTCAGTTCCAGGTCTGTTGGGAAGGGGCGGGAAATCGGTATTAGTCATAGACCCAGATCTAAAAACGATATGGATTGGAGTGGGGAAAGTGTATGGGCGCCTACTTGTCTATCGCAAAGATCCTGTGTGGGGGGTTAGTCGCTTTACGCTGGTCCAGGAAGGGTACGTACACATGATATGCCGGCTGCATTTCCGCGGGATTCTTGCATGTGTATGAATGTCCATCGCTCGAAACGTACCCTTGGGCGGTTGGGTCGGCCGCCAGGATCACCTGCCCAGCCTGTTGAGTGGGGTGAAGAATTGGGAGCGAGCAGTAGGAAGGAGCAGGGGGGTTAGTGGTGGCATGCTCGGGTCCTAACAGTGCTTTAATGCAAGTGTTCCGCGCTTCAGGCGATCCAACTAAGCTCACCTGGACACATTGAATCACTGGACAGATAGTATCAGGGAAGTCGAAAGAACTCTAATGAAGTGGCCTACCATTTTGCGAAATTAGCTTGATCGTCTCGAGAATAAGGGTCTAAGAAATCCACCAAAGTTACCAAACGCAATGTCTTCGAAAAGTAGCCTACCCTTGAAACCTGAGGCCAACATTAAGTCGAAAGAAAATCGGTTGAGAAAATGTGCGTACCGCTTCGTTTCCAATACAACGAATGTGTTATCCAATCCTTGGGTTGATCCGGATTCGGTTCCATTGGAAAGGCTATATGCTCAACTTCTTGTCCATCGCATGGGGCGTCATCGGTAGCACGGCAGTAGTCGATGTGAACATGACGCGCCATGTCCTGACAGAAAAGATTGCACATCATGGGTGCGCCGTCATCGTTAGAGGCAAATTTACGGCCTTTCAGCTCGAGGACCGTGTCATCGGGGCCGGCGATGCTCCAAGCAGTTCTCGACATCGAGCCGTGGCTGGTTTCATGTTCTTGCTGAGGATGACCTGCTCGGGATTAGCGCTTGGTGTCGATACTTAGGAAGAGTAATTTACCCAACGGTAAGGTGCAAAAGTATCCACAATTTAGGCACCTGGTTTCCGGTGTAGACTGAACAATTCGCATCAGAATCGATATGGATTTTCGCTTACCGAGATTCGCAAAAATGAAATGGATTTGGGTCGCTGCTGTGAGCATGACGGCCTGTATGCTCCCGCTCATTGGCAGGAATCGTGATGGCACAACGCAGACGTTTGGAGTCTGGGTCGCTTATAAGCAACGATGAGGGCAATTATATAGGGCCGAATACCTTGAGAGTACTATAGACGCGCAGATCAATCTCTGTCAAAATGACAGTCGAAGCCAACCACAAACCTTGGTGTATTGAAAAGTCTCGTGGCGCCCAGTAAAAGTGGCTTCGATAGACTGGGGAGCTGTGTCGATTTGGCATATTCCTTGTGCAGCGCAAAGGGAAGAGCATTTGTGTTCTTGCCTAATTGAGAGCGAATGAAGCTTGGAGGAAACCATGAAGCCGAAGTACTCACCCGCAGAGATGGCGAGCATCTAGTCGAAGAGCATGGAGATGATCGGTGTTCGCGCACAATCTCTGGCAAAGTTCGCAAGTGATCGGACAAGATTGTGTGCTGCACAGATGCAGATCATGCGCCTCGTTCTCCGGGATCGCGCAAGTGTGAGCACATGAGTAAGTCTTGTTCCCGGAAAGTTTCAAACTGCAAGGCTAAATTTAAAGAGTTTCAGGCTACCATCGATGTGTTTGAAGAAGCGCAGAAATCACCTCGCCGCAGGTGTGTATACGAGCGGCACACATGTGTTCTTCGTCACTATGCTTCGCGACCTGACGAAACGCATGCAATTATCTAGTTGAAATTAGGGACAGGACACACCTTCGTACATTTCTTCATGCATCCGTTTTTGTTGTTCAGCATACAAGGTTCTCCGCATAGGTGCACACCAACAACACATCTAGACGGCGCCATAAACACACATTTGCATGAGAGTCCGGCAGACGACTCACATATGTTTTCCGGAATGCCCAGCACTGAAATTTTGTGAGAAATGTGAGTCGCAAAGGGACCGTGTAACACTTACGGGTAACCACATTTTTCGGGCTGTATATGCTCTTCGCTGAAGCCGCAAGGATGTGGACAATTGTGCGAGGTCCGGCAGTCGTGTGGGATATCGGGACCATGGCGGCGGCTTAAAAGGCAAAGCAGATGGCAAGAACCACATTGCATGCGACAAATCTCCACATTCGCCCTGAGATCAACTGCACCACTGTCAAAATCGCGTCGCAGTAAATCCATATTAGCGTGATTGGATTTGAACCGAGCCAGGTTGGATTGAATCCAATGGAAAACATAGTCGATCCGCATTTCCGCACGATCGAGAAGAAACTGGGCTAGTCCAGTGGTCCATTCGACTTCGGGAGTCTTATCTCGTTTATCGAACCGGTCCCAGGACTTTTGCAGAGTCGACATAATATTCTGTTGCTCATCATGGGTTGCAGCGGAGGATGAAAGAACGAAACGCGAAGGAGTATCTGGTTGATCAATGGGCATATTTGTGTCGAGGTTCTAAATGTTGATTTTAGCAGTGGATGTGAACGAAGCCAACGCCGACTGCAACCTTCAGGGGCTCTTTGACGGGCTCTGTTTCATAAAAACCGAATTCCAATGCACTGTTGAGATAGATGCACAATTTTTGTGCTCGATGAGCGGCCAGAGTTTCTGGAGACGCTCTCTGAATGAATATCATTGGCGGTATGCAGAATAGACGCACCCGAAAGAGCGCCCCAATCATTTGCCTAATACCAAATTGATCATAGATTCTGCCGCGTGCATGATATGACTCGCCTTCAGTTTGGCCATCAACGTCTTTACGGTGTGGAGGAATTCGCCGGCGGTGGGATGCGTTACTTCTTGATGATCGAGGGTTTTTTTTAGGGTCGGAAAGAGGGTATAGAACTCCTTCGACTCGATCACGGGCCAGGGGATGATATCCAATTGTCCTCCATGTAGCCGTGAGATGAAGTTTGCATCTTGTTCATCTTCAACAATTTTCTATGTAAAGTTAGGTGAGCAACGAAAAGAGTGGCGGAGGGGAACACAATAATATTAATTGCGTTGATCAAAGATAAACGGACCTCGAATTTCGTCGAGAATCTGTGTTGGACCTTAGTGTCATTGTCGAAGCGATAAGCGAAGAATGGGGACCTACTCCGTAACAATTCCCTGTTCGTCTGAATCCACAACGTCCTGGATCAAGCGAATAAGCACTGATCGAGTACGAGCTACTTCGAAACTTACCCGGATTATAATCACAAGCGTGGATTTAAAAAGCTGCGGATTAGCAGCAGGGTCGAGAACTGTCGAAGACGATTGGAATGACTGGAAAAGTCCAGTAATGCTTCGAGACATTGCAAAGTTGTTCCGGAAAAGAACCTTTTGTGTTCTGCGATGAACACGGGTGTTGCACATGTTCTAAAATCACGCAAACCCACCAGATTTGATATCGCAGTATTGAATAAAACCAGCAATGTGTCTTCCTGGACTGAGCGCTCAATCGAATGTACACCTACAGTTTATAAGTAGTCGGGCCCATAAAGAAGGAAAATACAAAATACCTTCAAAATCGAGAGCGACGATAAGTGTTGTCTCGGTAGGAGTAACCGACATCCAGACGCCCTCTAAATTGGTTGAGGACGATATTGTAGACGCAAGATATCTGGACTGACCTGTCGTTCTCATCGCGCTGCCGGCGACTAAGCCAATAAATTAGCGGATGCAGCAAACCAGGATGCGTGTACTTACACGAAGTGTCCACCAGATGATTGAGGCAGACTAAGGCAATAATCAGTGGATGTAGATAACCAGGGTTCGGGTACCTACAGCTTTTCCCAACCGATTGTTCGCCTGAGATAGATTAAATAACATACTCATGGGACGAACGGGGGACATACCCATTGAGGAGACAACTTTGACGGGCTGGACCAAGTAAATATTCCGAGAAAGTAATGTTCCGATCAGCGTACCTTCGATGTCATGTACGACTGAAAGACGCTCTCATACCATCCGAGGGACAAAGAATCAACGATCTGGCCGACTTCCGCCCCCAACAGCTGTTGTTCTAAAGCCGCGTCGACCATGCCGTCCTTCAATGGCACAAAACGATTCTCCTGGGTGACCGCGATTTGGATTGGAATCAAACATAGAAGATCAACCAGCCACTCCCCAGCGCGGAACTCAGAAACCTCCCATCTTCCACCAGTGGACAAGAGTGTGGTTACCCTGCCGATCTCGATCGCCGAGACATTGATCTTCTTCAGCTCATTTCCAGTGGGTTTCCTTGTTCGCTGTTCGCTGTTTGTCAGGACCGCGCCGGAATATAACTACCTACCCACCTGTTCAAACGTGGAGATGAGATCATCGAAGTGAGGAGCAAATTTCTTGTGGTCGGAATATGTCGAGAATGTAAACGACCGAGGAAGGCGGTTCTTCGAAGAGATGATTGTTTGTCGCTGAACAGCTGCGACGACAGGAAAACGGGTCCAGACATCAGAATGACAATCAATGAGGCAGTTATGAGTGACGGTGTTGTGCTTCGTTTTCGGCAGGTTCTTGGCGGCTGCCCCCTTGAACATGAATTCGGTAGTCTTCTTAGCGATGTCCATAGCAACTGAGCCACAAACGCCGGCATCGATGCCTACCAGATAAACGTTCCTGCGATTTACCAGGGAGGTCATGGAAATAGAAGAGCATGGCACATGAAGGATGCCGAGATCGATTCCTGGAGATGAACCAAATGTAGTCCAGTGATAGGCGCGGAACGAAAGACCAGATTCGCCGGGGTATGATAGCAGAAGGCAGGCTCCGTCGGGGGAGGAAAACGCCGAAATGGGGCTTTCAGGGAGACAGAGAGTCGCGGGCCTGTTATGGACCTTTTTTTAGCGCGAATTCCGGCTAAGAGTTTATAAAATAACAGACCGGAATTGCTGAGGGAGCAGAGAGTATATTCTCGCCTTATTCCCGCTGTCGATGACCAGGATCTCTTCGCTCCCTGGCACAAAACATGCTTGAGTGATGGTTACTCCCTTTGCATACCACTCCGCCAGATCTACTGGATTTGAGCGCTGGAGCGAACTGTAGGCTTCGTCAAACACCAATAGATGGAGTGCTAACTACAGTCGGACTCGTCAGTGAAGTAATATTTCATATGGATATAGTTAACCTTGGATGCGGCACAGATCAAAAGCAGGCGCGTAGATTCGTCATATACAATGATCGCGTCTTCCCCAATCTTCTCCCGAGCGACGCTCTTTTGATGATGGCGGCGTAAAAGCGCTTCGTGGATATTAAAGGGTTTTTCCAAGTAAACTAAAATATTGGTAGGATCCTCGAGCACCAGAAGAAGGTCGCCACTCTCGATGAGTTGAGCATGACTGTGTATGTAAGTAGATGATATCAGCGAGGAAACACTCCATGTGATTGAAATTACGGACACGATTCGTCTCCCTGGCTCAAGCAAGAAACTTGAATTGTGGGTGATACGGGGAGATGGAATAAATGCGGGGTCCATTTGAAGCATTTGGCGCTCGTCGGTGGTGAGACTTAGGAGATATAGCCGGCAATCGAGTGAAGCGAGATTCCTGGATCGCTTGAATCCCTGGACATTGTATGCCGCTGTCAAACGGGTCAGAGGAGTGGCTTGATTTCACATAAAGCGCACCATGTCCACGATGCGGCTTTTCGGTGGCGCACGAAGTAATCCGAACGCTATACAAAAAGTTTAGTCATAGCACTGAGCACAATGTGAAAACTGACTCAGCGGAAGGGGTTTGCGTCTCCATGTCGGCTCTTAAGATACGCAGGGATTCTTGACTCGACTGCAAGAGCTCCTTGTTCATGTTGCGTTTCAATTGGAGCTTGAGCGTATCCTGCTGAATTTGGGTAGCCCTACCGACAATCGTCTTCGAAAGCTTGTTGATAAGCCCGTTCAAGTGACCAGTTGCGACCGCGATTGTTTGAGATATGATATCACTTAGGGCTGGTTCCATCACTAACAAATCGTCCAAACCAGTAAGAAACTGCGCATCCGACGTGGTGGCGATGAGGCGGCGAGTTTTGTTGGCAATTAAGTCGTCTTGGTTCTGTTGTACGTTCCGCGACATTGATGCCACCGCCGTTGATGCTGCTGACGCGAGGGATGCCGCCGCTGCGGATGCGTACGACTTCATGACTGTGAAAACTTTCCTGCCGTCGCTTTTAGTTGGCGTGGAAAAACCTCGAGCTTTGAGAAGTTCTATTACGGTCTCCTCTCGTCGCGGGTCATGTCTCAGAACCACTTCGATATGAATGAGGATTTCTTTGAAGTTTTTGAACTTCTCGGACGCAACTACATCGATCTTGTGGTTTGCGAGAATGTGCTCCAACTCCGCATTGATGGATGGGTAGAGTTCGATACGTGCAGAAAACTGGTCTGAATGGTGGTGTTATTAATGAAAAAGGCATGGTTATATTGGGCGACGTACTACGGAAACGAGAACGTTCCTCGTCAGAAACACTTGAAAGCGAGTCTGAAGGGATGAACCTGAGGGTGAAGGTAAATATGAAGAATCAGGTAACGACGACGAAGTTGGGACTTGCGGGAATCGGTCCCAAAGACGGTCAATCAAGGCTTGTCGATATATTTCCGCCATTTCCTCTGTCTCTTTGGACACCCTGGAGAGCATCTCCGCCTCCTGTTTCTTGAATTGGTTATCTAACATGTGATTTGTGCGAGCATTCCGTGACTTCCAGCTTTCCAAAGCGTTTCTGTAACGAGATTCGAACCCGGACGACGCTGAAATCAAAGTCTCAATGGCATCAACAGGAAGTTCGAGGCTGAACTCGATCGTCCCATTTCTATTCCTGCGCGTGAGCCGACGTTGAACAGCAGCAACCCGAAATTCGTACAATAAATCGCGGATCCTGGTTTGATTGTAGGTGGCTTGAAAAGGGACCTCGCGTAGGCCCGCCGGAACATAATCGGTGATGAGCAATGCTTGTGTGGTTTCGCCACCGACCAACTTGGGTTTGAGATCGGCAGGATTGATCGCATCAGGAAGCGCATCACTGCTCGCAGTGAAGATAGGGGCATTGATCTAGACCCAATAAAAGCCAGCATCTACAAATAGAGTTCTGGATACCGACCGTGAAACCTGGCCGCGTAGTGACCATCTCCTCCTGCTCATTCGTCTTCGCAACCTTGAACTTGTACAGACGACTGGGTTTGTTGTTCTCCATATTAGTGGCGGCGTCCTCAGAGTCGTCGATCCACACGATGGATTGTGCATGCTCTTCCGAAATCATACAAGTAACTTGATCGCAGATCTTGGTTAGATATCTATCGAAGGTGAACTTGATTTACGGATATAATGAATCAAAAGACCCACCTCATGAACGTTTCGCGATTGCGCGCAATAGAGGGCATGGCGTTATCATCCCAAGTGGTGTCCTCGGGCCAATATATGACAAAGATCTGCTCTTTGTTCGGTTCTAGTCCAAAGTTTCGCAGTAGATACAGGCCAGATCGCAAGCAAGGGCCCGAGGACTGGTCCCTGGAGAGACAGAGAGCACGCGCACTAATAGTAATGGTCAATTCCGAGCCAAGTATAAATCCGAGGCAGAACCTACGTGAGCTCGTCGATGGCGCCCTGTGCGGAGAGAAAGGCCACGATTTCGGATTTACTCCCGTAGAGTCCAGCCGGCTTGATGAGCAGCTGATCTAGTGTCTTGAAGTCGACCTGACACGGCACGGCGATAAGTCGGGCACGACAATCGAAGCTGAAACTCCCACTTTGGTCAAAGAAGAATATGCGCCAGGGGATAGCTCATTGATGAATGCTTTGAGGGAATCTTGAGATATGAGGATCTTGTTGACTGGAAATGCTCGTTATGGAGGGACTCCGACTTTGGTCGGTCAACATACCGAGGCCACTGCTAGATTCAAAGTATCAGGAAGGCGGTGGGGAACAGGGTAGCAGATGACATACCTGCCACGCTCGCTGATCAAATCTAGGACCCTAAACATACCATTGACAGATTACATAAGGTCAGAAGCGATGGGCGCAGGTGGCTATGGGGCATTGTCGATGTCAAGGTTGTTTTATAAAATAAATTACGCACATCGACATCCATGGGGTTGTCAGGGACTGTCGCGTCCAAGGAAGGACGTTGGGTCTCTGCAGAGAATTCTGAGGTCGAGAAGTATTTTTCCGACTCCGAGTCGGAGCCTGAGACGGAACTGGGATCATCCCGCTGGTCGACGAAGGACGCCGAGCCTGGATGCTGATCGTTGCCCAAGTCGAGCTGTGCGGATGGCTCTTGACTGGACGCGGGAGGATCCTGGTCTAAATAACATGAATTGCATTTGGTCAAAGAGTTATAGTGACAGCCTGAGGCAAAACGGAACAAAATCACGGTTATCAGGATTGGTCGGAGCACGCTCGGCGGGTCCATCGGGAGTATGCGGGAGTCGGAGAATATTGTCAAGCATTGTGAGGTTGTTTCGCTGGATGTGGGCCTTGGGGGAGAGAGAAAAGAGAAGGCGCTTATGTCGCCTTGTCTTCAGGTGATCATAAATCTGCAACGAGGCGTTTCTTCGTCTCGCAGCTAGCTTCTATCTCCACCAAATTAACGCGCTATACTTGAATTTGACGCGTGTACAGCGCGTTATAGTGGTTTCTACGCCATATCGACTCTTTACGTGAACTTTCAATCGATTTGGGTGAGAGTGTAGAGATTCACATCACATTTGCGGGCGCAGTACATGTACCATCCAATCACACAAGCACTCTCTACAGCAGTTATTCTGAGCAAGTGTGCCGCGTTGCAAAGTTTCTTCTGACCTTCCGCACTTTGTTACCGACTTGGATCCGTTCTCCCATGACAGGCTTGGTGCCACCACGTTCCATGTCAGATCAGCAAGAAGGGCAGCTGGGGCCAAGCGCGCAGATAGTAGAGGAGGTGCTGGCTGGCAAAGAGAAGATCGTGTCTCACGACGGAGCGAGTCAGTACGGAGGAGGAGGGATTGCTGCCTGTGGACTTGCTGGGCTGAACTTCGTTCGCGTCGTCTTCGCGAGAGTGGAAGAGGGATTAGAGGACGGTCATCTCCTGAAGGACGTGCTATCTCGGAAGACGAGTGAGGTGCGCACTACAGCAGCTACCCATATAACATTGAAGTTGATGTCAACGGCAGGAAGTGATCTCCATTTGTTCGCGATGGCCAAGGCAGGCGCACCTCGAAGTGGAGGACATATTCAAAGTCCCTTTATTCGAGAGGGCCTTAACTCTGGTGTCTTCGACCTACGGCGAGCCTGGATTCGAGAGGTTCCGGGCAGTACTATCGTAAGTGGCGGTCTTTCGCTTCTAACTCCTGGCACTCCCTTACGACGGCTGAACTTGAAGAGACCTGCAATCGATTCCAAACTACGCGGCCGTTCTCATTACTCGTCCGCCAGAGATTATAACCTGCTTCAAGCTCCCTATCAAGCAATCAGGGGCTGGCAAGCAGGACGTATTCATCATCTTTGACTCCCATCCAAGGACCGCGCACGCCCGCGGCGCAGGTCTCATCGTCAACACGTCCCTGGACGCGACCGCATCCCATCTCGACAATCTCCTGGCTATTGACGACCGCTTATTGACTGATAGCAGTCTGCAATGGCAAACCCAGCTGCTCGCCAACTTTTCCGGTCACTTCTTCGTACCAAAGGGTGTTGCCACAAATAGCGTGGAGGAATTAACGCAGGCCGTTTTGGAGTCCAGTCTCGTAGTTCTGGGATCTCAAGCAGAGGTTTCGGATTTGAAGTTTCAGAATTCGAGTTTAGAGCGCGATCGTCAATATCTGGAGAGACAATTGGAGGAGCTGAAGGATAAGTATCAGCATCTCAAGAGGAAGCTGGATGCAAGCCCGCGATCCTGCGAGAAATGCAGCCAAAAGCCCTCTTCTCCGTCGAGGAAAACGACTGCGAAACACCGTGACCCTCCCCCACAGCCTACCAGCGGGCCATCTAAGTTCCCGGGTTCCTCCCCCTCCCCGCCGACGAACGCCCTCGAGTACTTCAGCAGCTCCGCGAACATAATACGCTCAAGACCCGTCTACGAACCCGCGGATTTACTCATGGCACGGCAACTGCAGATGGATATAGACCAGGAACAACACAGTTCTGGATCTAGCTATGCTCAAGCGGTGCGCTCAAAGGCCAGCGACGGCTACATGGACGACTACATGGTCGCGGCGCAGCTACAGATGGATTGGGACCAGAAGCATCGCGAAGATGCTCTGAAAGCACAAGCGAAGCAGCGCGAGTTTGAGGAAGAGAATACACGGTTGATTGCGGAGCGTGCAGCTCTCCAAAAGGAGGCGCAGCCTGTTTTTGACTGCGGGGTATGCTTTGAGAAGTATCCTGAAGACTACGTCGCCCGGGTCGCGGATTGCAAACACGGCTTTTGTCGGGATTGCATGAAGGTGAATAAATTATCAAAGAACTTCTCTTCGTCGTTCTGAACGACATGAAGGGTTATGTCATTTCCAAGTTGACCGACAAGCTCTATCCGATATTTTGTCCGATGTGTGTCACGGACAGCACTCGCGTTGAACCCGGAGGTAGGCCGCTCCGTTACCTCTACGAGGAAGAACCTAATAAACTGCCCAGTGATAACCGATGATCTAGTTCAGATGCTTGGCCTCAACGACACGGAGTATCAGATTTTACAAGAACTCCAAATCGCCTCGCTGTCGATTTTACTCCACTGTCGAAAGTACGTCGAATCATTCGGGATGCTGGGCGTTTTGTGCTGACATTTCCTCCAGATGCAAGCAATCTGTGTTCGTCGACCGTGCAGAGTACGAAGCAGCACCGATTCTTGTGTGCCCACTTCCGCGATGCAACTACGCGTGGTGCAAGGCATGCCAGCAAACGATCCCAATGGATGGGCCGAAGCACTCCTGCGATGGATCCTCTGAGCTCGAACACTTGATGAAAAGTCGGGGATGGAAGCACTGTCCTGGTTCGACCGTTCCTCTCATATACATGGTTTAAGTCCGCTGACCTTCCTCAGGATGCAAAACACCTTTCCAGAAAGCATCCGGGTGTAACCATATGACGGCAAGCTGTTCGCTGATACCCCTACGCTGCCTATACTTATTTGATGATTACAGTGCATGTCCCCTGGGTGTAACACACATTTCTGCTATATCTGCGGCGAGTCAATTGTGCGATCTGCACTGCGACGAGAGATCCAGGCGGCGGTGACCGCCCATTATAGGCGCTGCAATTTGTTTGAAGATGTACCCGACCGCTGAGGCTGCACGTCCGAATTTTGTATTATGTTTTAGCTGTACTCGGAATAAATAACTGTAGAATTACGGCTACCTGACTTGCGTGGCTGTTTCTTGACCTTTAAGCCTTTACTAAAGCTTTTACTTCAAGCTTCAAGCTTCGAGATTTACAACGATTAATCCTCTCGACTTCTTACTTGGTCCCGGCACGATCAGTACCTCGGCCGAATTCTGCAATGACTCGGAGGCTTTGCAATCGACGACCAATATCGCGAGTTTGCCGCGGCGGGAACCCCTCATTTTCTCCTTATCTCGGGTCATCTTCTGTGAAACCAGCGAGCGTACGGCCGAAGGCAAATTTCTCAAGTGCCAGTTTGAACGCGTGTCTGCATCGTGTATCGATTTCGAATATAAACTTAGCCCAGGCGAGGAGTCTTTCCTCCAACCCACCATGGTCTCAACTATACGCCCTTCCTCGATCCTGCACCGCACTCCATGGGTCCCTCCGGTTGCCGTTGCGGCCGAAGGGTCTTATATCGAGCTGGAAAGCGGCCAGAAGTTGCTGGATGCAGTGGGCGGTGCGGCCGTCGCATGCGTCGGCAGCGCACACCCCGCCGTGAATAAGGCGCTCAAGGACCAAATCGATCGCGTCTCCTGTGCGCGTATATCCATATTCCTCGTCGTACACGATGTTTACCCTCTTGCGGACCAACAGATGTGTACAACATGCAGCTATCGAATCAACCGGCGGAGGAGCTTGCGACGCTCCTAACGGAGGGTTCTAATGGAGCGTTTGAGCTCTGCGGGTTTGCTTCGGGTGGTATGTACTCGCAGCAGATTTCGTCTCGCACCTACTAAGGAACCTCCATTGTAGGCTCAGAAGCGATGGAAGGCGTCATCAAGTTGGCCCGCCAGGTACATTGTTTGAATATCTTCGTCACGGATGCGGCGGTTAACTCGTGTGCATCCAGTACTTCCACGAAACGGGCCAGCCGCAGCGCACAAATTTCATTGCGCGGGAGTTGTCCTTCCACGGGAACACGGTCGCGACGCTCTCCCTTGCGTACCACCCCACGCGCCGGGCCCCATATGCCGCGATCCTCGATGATCAGCATTTCCACCACGTCTCGCCTGCGTACGCGAAACGTTTTCAGCGACCGGAGGAGTCGGAGGCGGACTACGTCGAGCGGCTGCGCGCAGAACTTGAAGCCAAATTCCTCGCGCTGGGGCCGGACACTGTCATCGGCTGTGAGTCTGCATCTATACTATGAACCACAATCTGGTTTCATGGGGCGAATAGTCGTTGCGGAGACCGTCGTGGGAGCGACGACTGGCGTGGTGCCCGCGCCGAAAGGCTATTTCAAGGCCATGAAGTCTGTGTGCGATAAATACGGGGCACTGTTTATTCTTGACGAGGTCGGGTTGCTTTTGTTACCGTTTAACCCCCCACTTATACTTCCTCCAGGTCATGAGCGGAATGGGTCGTAAGTATATGCACCTCGATTGCTATTCTTGCTAACATAGTGTAGGAATGGGCACCCTGCACGCTTGGGAGTCCTTCGGAGACGGAGTAGCGGTGGGTACGAGCTCGATACTTTGAACCAGCAACTTATTCTGCTGTAGCCCGACCTCCAAGCCGTCGCCAAAGGCCTCGGAGGAGGGTAAGTCTGTTCATCTCCACATGTATGTATGCTTCCGCTGACTTGCGCATAGATATGCCTCTATCGGTGCTGTGCTGATGTCGAAGCGAATCGCCACTGGATTGCGGGGCGCCTCCGGAATATGGAAACACGGACACACGTATCAGGTTTGCGTCCCTGCCCGTGTACTCTACCCGCCGATTCATCGCCCTTAGGGAAACCCGCTCTCGTGCGCCGCAGCCCTCGCCGTCCAAAAAGTCGTTGCCTCCGAGAACCTCCTCGAAAACTGCCGCACCCAGGGCGCTTATCTAGGTACGCAGCGCCCGCCAGCCTACCTTATCGTTACTCACCCCCTCCAGAAAAACTGCTCAAGGCGCGGTTGCAAGGCCCCAACGTGCCCTCCGCGCCGTTCACGTTCGACATCCGCGGCGGCGGCGGCTTCTGGGGCATCGAGTTTGACTTTGACTGCCCCGAGGGCGCGACGCTCGACTTCCGCGGGCAGCAGTTCGCGATGCTGCTGCAGGCGCACGCGCTGGAGAGCGGGATCGTCATCATGGGCATGACGGGCGGGGCAAACTTGGAGGGGACGAAGGGGGACGTGATTTTGCTGGCCCCCGCGTACAACATCGCCGCGCAGGAGGTGGAGAAGATTGTGGAGATGTTTGGGGCCTCGGTGGATGCTGTGCTGGAGGCGCACCGCGTGTAGAGAGCATATAGCATGTAGAGAAGATGTACAAGAATGTATTGACAGTGCTGGGACCCTTGAATATTAATTGTATTCCTGGTTCCGGTTTACCGGTTCCAGGTCTCAGATCAGTAAAGAGCTTATCCGTCTGTCCTTTTTACGACTTATGTCCGTCTGTAGTTTGTAAGCATGTCAAATCAGCAACGGTAACTAAGCATGTCAAGCAGTCACTCGTTGGTCGCTCGTTCGACTCCCATACAAGCCATCCTTTAAAACACTTTCATTATTTTACTCAGCCAATCTCCGAGTCGAGATCATGCGCCGCGTGTGCCGCGAGGAGCGACCGGAGGTCGGCGACGAGCGGCTAAGGGCGGCACAATATTAATATGGTATCTCAGCCAGAGAAGGACCCAGGGCTGCCCGGAGGGCCCTATCTATCAAGTAACAGTAACAGTAAGGCCCGGGCTAGTGCGAAATGGGAGGAAATTTTGAATCATTGATCTATATTTCTGCGCTTTCGAATCCTGCTCTAGAAAAACTCTCGAAACCCCGAGTCGACGTTCCGAGCTATCGTACATAGGCACGAAACCACTCTCGAGGAGCCCCAGCCGTGTATGTATTGCTATCCAACGCGTGCGTGTTCGCAAGGACGCCCGCATTCCGCTCACCCGCCTCGAGCTCTCATAAAACAGCTAGCGCTACATCGAATCCTCTTCGCCTTCGTCATTGTCATCTTCCGCGGCTTCCTCGTCGTCCCCGCACAGCCCGGCCCCACCCCCACCCGACCTCCTCGCGGCGCAGACCTCCCCACTCGTAATAGCGATCCCCCTGCTTTAATCCTCCAAGAAGAAGTAGTTCCCGGCAGCTGGCGGCGCGTTCCATCAGCCAAAACACATACACAGGAAACGAGAAGAGAAGAGGAGAGAGAGGGGAGGGAATAGACAAGGAAAGCCAACGCACCCTTCTGCTCCCGGTCCTTGACGCTGTGCTTCTTGTTCACACGCGGGCGGAAGTTGGTCGGGTCGCGCCGGAAGGTGATCTCGAGCGACGCGAGGAAACGGTTCATCCCCGACAGAAGCGTTTGCGGGCTGCAATTCGAATATCAATACCATGTTAAACCTTGGGTGTGTGGTTAGAAGGGGGGAGGGACGTACGGCGTGGCGGTCGCGGAGATGGCGGGCTGCCCCTCGAAGACGATGACGCGGTCGGCGAGGTACGTCGCCATGATAAAGTCGTGCTCGATGACGAACGCGGTCTTCTTGGCGTGCAAGATGAATCTGAAGGGGGTTTAGTGGACGGAGAACCGCTGGAGGAGGGGCGCACCGCTTGATGACCTTGCTCGCGATAATACGCTGCTCGGAGTCGAGGAAACTGTGTGTGTGTGTTAGTGCGCGTACATATCAATAATGTGGGGGACGTACGAGCTGGGCTCGTCTAATAGGTACACCGACACGTTGGGTTTACCTGCGCGGGGGTTAGCATCCCAGAACACACAACGGAACCAGAACGTACCGAGCGCAAGCACAATAGCCACGCGCTGGAGCTCTCCACCAGACAGCGTCTTGACGTCCTGGTCCATTATGTTCTCGAGGTTCATCGGCTTGAGCACGTCCGTCTGGAACTGCGGGTGCATGAACGCGTTCTTGATCTGCTTGATGAGCAGCATGCGCACGGAGCCGGGGAACTTGGGCGAGATGGTCTGCGGCTTGAGCGAGACCTGCAGAGCCTGCGTCGCGGCTGCGTCGTCGGGCGGCTCGCCTGCGAGGAGCCGCACGAAGGTCGTCTTGCCCGTGCCGTTCTCGCCGAGCATGACGATGATCTCCGAGTCGGTGAAGGAGCCACCCTCGACGGTGAGCTTGAAGTCGCCGAGCGTCTTGGTCATGGAGGGGTACGAGTAGTGCCGCGTCTTGTCGACGACGAGCTCCTCCGCGGTCTCGACCATCTTGAAGGAGAGCGACTCCTGGCGGAACCGCAGGTTTTCGGTGGGAATGAAGCCGTCGAGGAAGATGTTGATGCCTGGGGTGCGTGTCAGCGCACGGGGGTTGAATGGAGAGGGGGTACCGACCTTCTCGCACGGAATAGGGCATGGTCACGACACCGTACATGGACGGCTTGCCGTATAGACAGCAGATAAAGTCGGAGAGGTAGTCTAGCACGGACAGATCGTGCTCGACGGCGACAACATAGCAGTCTGGGGTGAGCAGCGAGCGGATGACCTCCGCGGCGCGTAACCGTTGCTTGACGTCGAGGTAACTCGACGGCTCGTCAAACATGTATCTGATGCACAAAATAAGTATATATCGAAGAGGGAGATAATGCAGCGCACACGTCGGCCCGTTGTACACAGGTCATCGCGATGGCGAATCGTTGCAGCTCTCCGCCAGACAGCTGCGTGACCTCACGGTCGAGGACTTTGTTCAGCTCCAGCACATCACACATGTGCTCCTTGTTGTCGAGCTCGAGCTTCGAGTCGAGCATTTTCGTCACGGTGAGCTTGCCCTTGATCGCGCGCGGGATGTGGTCGACGTATTGCGGCTTGATGAGCGCCTTCAAGTTGTCCTCGAGCACCTTGGTGAAGTAGTTCTGCAGCTCTGAGCCACGGAAGTACTTGAGGATGTCCTGCCAATCTGGGGGGTCCTGCACACCATAGACGTGAGCGGACGACTTGAACGAAAAACGGGCTTCGTACGTCATAACGCCCCAGGTTCGGCTTCAGCTTGCCCGCTAGAATCTTGAGCGCGGTGCTCTTTCCGATACCGTTGGTCCCGACGAGCCCCAGGACCTGCCCCGGTCGGGGTGTGGGCAGCCGATGTAGTTTGAACGCATTCGCGGTATACCGATGCGTAACCTGCGACTCTAAATTCGTCGGTAGATTGATGATTGCGATGGCCTCGAAGGGGCACCTGTGCGGATGGTCAGACAATCTAGGCTGCGCAGAAACATACGGTCGCCCGACTTTTTGACACAGATACCGCAACCAATGCACAGAAACTCGGAGATGAAGGCGATTTTGTCGGTGGATTTGACTTCGATGCATAGTTTTCCTGATAGAGACTTATAGGCTATCTTCCGCGCATGTCTGCAGCGAACTCACCCATTTTGACGACGGGACATGACTGGGACGCGGAATAAATTTGAGCGACCAATTGAAATCGAGGTATTTCGACGGACCTTTTTGCATTCCTGTGCACATCGCTTCGGTTTGCACCTATTCGCGTCCACGATGGCGATACGGGTGATTTTGTCGGCCATGGCGGTAGAAACGAGAAAAGGTGAGTTGTGTTGTCAGCGCGGAACCGGGAATTGGCGTGGGAAACAGGACTTTGCGTTATAATTGCATTGGCCACTGCCTCCACTGTTACTCGTATCACCAACGCCGCGTATACATCTCGCGAAAAAGGGCTACTCAGAAACTGGAGTGATTTTGCGCGTGGAGCGAAAAGGTCGGATTGAAACAGGCATCGTCGGTCTCTCTACAGGCTGCCTCTCTCGTCCCTTGTTTCGAAGGGCACTGTCCACTGCGATAACCGTGGTGCGGTAGACTTGGCGAAGACTACCAAATCTCATAGAAACTGAGGTACATCGACATTCACGACATTCGCATCGAAACTCGCCAGGCAGATCGACTTCGAATACATCCGCGAACACCAAAACCGCGGCGGCGAGCCTTCATCGAGCCCTTCCTCTTCCTGTGCATGTTGCTCAGCTCAACATTGTCGGGTCTGGAGTGTTGACAATGTCATGTTCAACGTTGCAGGATCTAGACTGTCGCATCAAATTCCCTCGCCCGTGTGTTTTCCAGTTATCTCATGGCGTATCGTCTTTCTTCTTTCCTTTGGCGCTTGACCAGTGACCTGTTGAGAGAATCCGCAAAGTGCATTCGGCTTCCTCCCACCTCCATCTCGCGCTCAGCGTATCATCCCAGATGACCTCCCTCTTCGGCCTCGTTAGCCGCGTCCGCACGGTGGGCACTATACTGCGCACTGACCACTGCGCACGAATCTCAGTCGCATTCAGGTCTTCAATCTTTCTGTCGTACCTCTCGACAGCAATCCCCTTAAATTCGGGATCCTGGGCGCTGCCGCCATCGCGCCCGACGCGCTCATAAACCCCGCGAAAAGCCACCCCGAGGTGGTCATATACGCCGTCGCGGCGCGCAGCCAGAAGCGCGCCGCCGAGTTCGCGAGGAAACACGGGATCGAGAAGGTGTTCGGCGGGCCCAATGGCTATCAGGGTGCGCCGCAATAAATACTAACTGTTCACGCCGATATTTACCCGCGTCCCAGAATTGCTCGACGATCCTGAGATTGACGTCGTATACAACCCAGTTGGTGCAGACCTGCTTGAAGCGACTGTCCTAAACCACTTACGTAGCTGCCCAACGGCCTGCACTACGAATGGACGATGAAGGCACTTGCCGCCGGAAAGCACGTCCTGCTCGAAAAGCCCGCCGCTAACACCGCCGACGAAACGCGCCAGATGTTCGAATTTGCGGAGAGCAAGGGCCTCGTCCTGCTCGAGGCCTTCCACTATCGGTATGCGCGTTCCCAGCCTATGGAGCCGAACTAACCACCGCAGATTCCACCCCGTCGCCCAACGCGTCAAGGCCATCCTCGACAGCGGCGAGCTCGGCGCCGTGAAAAGCACATCGACGATGCTCAACGTCACGCGCGGGATATTCGGACCCTCCAACATCCGCTTCGACCACTCCCTCGGCGGCGGTGCCCTCATGGACGTGGGCTGTACGCCTCCTTCTCCCCCTCGCCGTCTTCCGCGCTGACGGTGTCTTGCCGCAGGCTACACCATCAGCTCGATGCGCTTCTTCGCCGGCGCCGAGCCCACGTCCGTCGAATCCGCGTCGCACGTCCTCGCCGTCCCGCAGGTGGACATCAGCAGCACCGCGACCTTCGCGCTCGCGGGCGGCAAGACGGGCACGGTCACCTGCACGCTCGACCTTCCCCCCGCGCTCGGGCTCGTCCCGCGCATCCCGCAGCTGCACGCGACGATCGTCTGCGAGCGCGGCGAGCTGCGCATCTACAACTACGTGCTGCCGACGCTGTACCACAGCATCACCGTCGCGCCCGCGGGCGGGCCCGCGCGCGTGGAGAAGGCGTACACGTTCCCCGCCCTCGGGGAGGCGTGGTGGACCACCTACCGCTACCAGCTCGAGGCGTTCGTGAACAAGGTCAGGGGGCGCACGCCGCACGCCTGGGTCACGAAGGAGGACTCGATCGCGAACATGGAGGCGATCGAGATGGTGTACGCCAAGACCGGGCTGGGCAGCCGCCCCAAGTCCACGTACGTCCCGCCGGCCACGACCTAGAAACTAAGACGGGTCCGCGCCCCTGTTTGTATTATACATTTTTATTCCTGTGTACAGTATGCACCCTACGATACCCCGTCCATAACGACGTCGTCCGGCTCTGACCGCGCGCGCTTCGCCTCGCGCTCCTCCTCCTCCTCAGCGGGCCGCGCCAGCTGCGCCTTCTTCGCCACGGCCGTCTTGCTCTTCAGGCGCCCTAGCTCCTTGAGACTCAGCTCCCTCCCCGCGTCGCTGGCGCTCTCGAGCGGCGCGCGGTCCATCGGGTCGTGCTCCGCGTCGTTGTTCTTCGGCAGCGCGGAGAGCGCCTGGTAGAGGTCGAGCGTGCGCAGCGCGTTCGCCGTTGCTGCACATTCAAATCAAGTTAGATGAAATGAGAATGAAGGCGCGGGTAGAACGGACCTGGGAGGAGGCACGTCGAGTTGAGGGCCGTGACGAGAGCCGTGGTCGCTGCGGCGTCGAGTTCCACGAGCTGTGGGACGCTTTGTAAGGCCGGAAGGATGAAACTGGGGACGAAACGCACCTTCCCCGCGGCGAGCCGCACGACACGCACCATCGCCGACGGCGCACCCTCCGCCCACTGCCCGTCAAGCGAAACCCACACGAACCCGTCGCGCGCGACACTAAAGTCGAGCACGGGCGCGCCAAAGTCGAGCGCGGCGACGTCGGCCGCGGCGCTCGCGGAGAACGGGCACGAGAAGAGCGCGGTGGCGCTGTGCGACTTTACATTAGCTGGCGGAATTGAGAGTAGGGAGGCACGCACCCAACGGCGCTGAAGATGAGGTAGCCAGCGGTGTCGGAGGGGTCGGGCTGGAGCGCCTCGATGCGCCGCAGCGCGAAGACGGGGCCGGTATCCTCGGGTGGTTGTGCGGCGTCGGCCTCGAGCGGCTCGGGGACGTCCTCCGCCGGCTCAGCCTCCTCAGCGGGCCCCGCCTCCGCCGAGCCGTCCTTGCGCTGGTGCTTCGCCCGCGCCTTCTCCTTCCGGCTCTTCTTCTTTCCCCCGTCGTCCCCGTCCCCGTCGTCGTCCTCGAACCGCCGCGGCGTTCGCCGCGCAGGCTTCACCTTGAAAAACGGCGCCACCGCGTCCAGTACGGGGATCTCGCGCACGAGCGTCCCGCGCAGCCAATCCCAGACCTTCAGCATCGGGTCGCCGCCGCCCGAGACGAGCGTGTCCGGCGCGAACGGCGGGAGGCACAGCGCCGAGACGAATCTGCCGTCTCAATCAATCAACCAAGAAATGAAGGAGAAATGCGACCGACGCACTTTTGGTGGCCGAGGCAGTACGTCTCGATGGTGTAGCCTTGGGGGAACCAGCTGACGCGGACGTGCTCGTCGCGGTCCGCGGTGACGATGAACTTTTCGTCGGGGGCGAGGAGGAAGGCCGTGAGGAAGGAGGCGTGCCCGAGGACGAGGGCCCCGCCGGAGGGGTTTTCGTGCGAGGCGAGCGCGGCGTTCTTTTGCGCGGGGGTTTGCGGGGGCGGAGTCAGGGCGTAACTGAATCAATATATTTAGTTTTTTATTGGCGTAAGTCGACGCTAAATACGCACCTGAAGATGTCGCCGAACTTATCCGATGCGAGGATCGTCTGCCCGTCGCGCGTGAACGCCAGCCCCGTGGGCTTCTTCGGGAGCTCCCTGTTGATGCATTTTATTTCGCGTTAAAAAACGAGGCGGCAGAGAGCGTCGAGCGAGAGACCGTTCGTTCAGGAGCGCGAGCCCGTCGAGGCGCCAGAGGCGCAGCTGCTTGTCGTCCGCGGACGTGGCGAGGTGCGTCCCGGTGCTGTCGAGGGCGGCGACGCGGATGGGCCCCGCCTTGTTTATGTCCACTTCTGTGCGATCGATGGTGGTGGCGAGGAGGGCGCCTGTGCTGCGAAGTGGGTGTGAGACGCGACAGGCCGAGGCCTGGGAGATCGCACCTTGTGTCGAGGAGCTGGATGTGCGGCCCTGATATAACGACCGTCTGCGAGGGAGAGAACAGCAGTTGGCTGTGCGGGAAGACAGACATGGCCGTTTTTTGAAAGATCCTGAGCCGCTTGGGTCTCTTCTGAATCTGAACTTTTCGTATCGACAAGGCACGCGCCGCAGAGATGGTGGGTTGGATCGTGGGCGTCCGAGTCAAGGAAGGTGCGCGCTCACATGATACTAGATTTTCAACTTGGAACCCGGCCCGGTTAACTGTGTTCTAAAACCGCGTTCGCCTTGGTGGATTACAAAATTCAACATCGTACATTTTCTCTAATATATAGCTATAGGTGCCCTTGATATCGGGGCGCGGCTAAACATGCGGACCTTATGGCTGTCTATGTTTTTCTGCCTGCTGCCAACTTCAAAGAATAATCTCAGCTCATTGCCCTGGTCTTCAGCTTGGTGTATTTTTTTCAACTCAAAAGAATTTTAGACGCGGCAGCCTACAAAAATGCGCGCGGCAGCGATTGCCGGTCTCAACTGGGTGACCAACTCGGTCCGCTGAGGTCCATTCATCCAAATTCATCCGTGGATATCTGGGCTGACGCATGCCAATTATGGTTCGCAAGGTACAACGCCGCATGGGGCTCCAATAGCGGCAGTTTTTATGAGCCATCGAATGCAGTCATAGTCGTGAACATTTTCAAGCAGTGAGCCATATGCAAACACCAAGTCGCCATGGTAGATACCGCCGGATCCGACCAATCGAAAGGAAAGGAAAGCGCTCATTTTAGAAACGATGAGGGTAGCGCAGGGTATCTGATTCAATTCCGCGCCGAGCAACAGAATCCTGGTTCAGTGTCTTTCCTCCTCACCATGAACGCCGCAGCGGCGGTCTCGAGATACGCTGTCGGAATCTTCGATCGGCGAAGAGTGGCTTACTGTTAACTGTGTGACTTGAGCTGCTCATGATACTCAGGCAGAGGAGAGGCTGGGACTGGCCAAGAGCCGGCCGAGCAAGATGATGGTGGGAAGAGAAGGTGCGCGGTGATACGCGAGCACTGCTGCTGATGGTATCACTTTACGGACTCTTCCGAGTCCATACGTTCAAAAAAGACAAGAAAGGTGAGTTCGACGACATGTCGGAAGACAGCCCGTGACTAAGACATTTTTTGTCCTTGATACTATTATAGTACCCCTTCTGACAGTGCGCCCTGATGTGGTAGTCTCACTGATGCCGACCCCATTTTTCCTTCTTCTGCCCCAGGAAAAATCGTGAATGTGGATTCACATGCCAGGCATGGTCTGACCAAATTCTGTGGCCATATGAGCCCTCTGAGGCGTGCAATAAAGGAAAGGGACGTTTTTGTGACGGTTTGTGACCCTGCCAAATACATCCGAAATCCGCTACCACATGGTGTCCCGCCCTCGGGATGACAACATCTTTCCTCGGTCTCAACCTAAAATCTTGAAATTATTTGAGTGTATAGAGGACATACTAGAGAGCCCAATTCGAGGTGCCGAAGGGAAACCATCGAATAGAAATGATTCTTTCGGCTGCGATCACTGCCTCTGTCATTGGGGGGACAACGATAGTACAGACGCGTCGCGTCGCGCTCGGACGCCCAAACGGAGTACGAACGTGCGGCGCCTCCTCGGCGCCAAGGAGCTCGATAGGGGTTAAAGTAAGGGGCACCTCATTACTCACAAGTTAAGGAATTCTTGTCAAGGGATCCGCTGGTCCTTCGATGGCGACGCCGCCTCAAAAACCTTTACGCCTATCCAAAGCCGTCCCCCACCTCTTCCAGAGCAACACTGCCCTGCGTCGGAAAAAAATGCCTCCGCACTCAAAAGATGAAGCATCAGTGGCGATGTGTAAGTTGCCTCCAGTTTTTTATTTCCATGAATTGATTGGTTGGTAGTGGAGGAGGAAAAGAGCAAGACGTTTCAAGACTCAGGAGGCACTCAACTCGGAACGCCGCGCGCTAGAGGACGAGCGTCGGGCCCACCGTGAACCCCCCCTCCGTGAGGTACGATGTTGTAGCGTCTGTCTACGAAAGACTAACACCGCTTGCAGAATGAGAAACTTGAGACCTACCGCCGCGAGATTGCGCACGTCGTCGGCGAGCGGGATCGTATGAAGGAGGAGCGCGATGCGCTCATCTTAGTAGCAAAGCTCGTCACGGGTCAGTACACTTTGTTATGTTATTATATGCTTTGTTGATTTTTTGTAGGTAGTCAAGTTAGGAACATTTAAAACGTGGTACATAGTGTATCGCTTGGCTTGAATATTTTAGTCCTAGGCGCCTTCTTGCGCCCACAATGAAACACAATTTCCTCAGCAAGCCATCCGATTCAAAGTCGCGCGCAAGCTGACAGTGTCCTTCGCCAGAAAACGACATGTCTGCTGTGTGCGTCTTGTTCAACTGTACATAGCATGCTAAAGGCCGCGCGCCCCAGCCCGATGCGACGCCATGCACTCTTCCACGCATTCGAAAAAGGCAAGGTGAATTCGACGAGAAAGTGGGAAGAAGGCGCGTCATTGTGAGACTTGTTTGCGCTTTGTACGAACGCAATGCTAACATTAATTGCCAGAATTTTCTGGCTGCCGGTGTTTTGCAAGTACGAACTCTCATTTCGACCTTGCGCGGCACAAATATGTTCACTATGACAGAACTCGTAGCCGAGTGTCTTTTTAAAGGTACCCTACAGGAGCACACTCATAACCACCACACTCATCCTCTCTTCCTTCACATGTAGCTGCCAGCGGATCAGGGGAGAGGGGAGCACTGGCTTGCGGTCCCTTAGGACAAGTGATTTCCCCTTCCAATTCCGTGATGCGTTCCCGCGCAAGCTGCAAGTCAATTTCGGTTTTTACTTGGTGTACTCTCTAACGTGAGGTGCGACTGCTCAGCGTTAAACTTTGTACGAAAATGCAACACGTACATTAATCCATCCGTGCGTCCACGGATGTAGTCGATCTGTTCTTGCATGTCCTGCCGCCGAGCTGGAAACTGTCACTTCCAGCATCGCTGGGGCGAGGCACTGCCTGCGCGCTGCGCTTCTTTTTGGCTGTCACAACCCCGTCGAAGAGGGCTTCCAGCACCAAGAACACGGTCGCGGGGAGACTGCACGCTTCGGATACCCCTCGATTGCCAGCGCCGCCAGTCGACAATGCTGGGCGTGGTCTCTTTTGGAAACACAATAGTGTGGGACACGTCGTACCGCTTCGCATCAACAACCTCGGACACACAGTTGCCCTCGATAACGCACGTAGAGGGCTCCTCATTGGTATCGTACATCCAATCCCAGGTCTGCTTCACGGCTGGCGGGCCGTCGAATCCTCGGAGTCTCATCAGGACTGGCCGGGCGCGAAGCGTCTCGTGGCGCAGGTGGACGAGGAGAAATGGGTAGTCGTTTGTGCCGCGGGTGTGGCAGTATGCGACTGAGAAGACGTCCGTTTGCGTGATTTTCGGTGCCCGATGAAGGGCTAGGACGAACGTCTCGATGTAGTAGTCGGACCCCAGTGACTTGGGTCCTGAGGGAAGATGACGTAGAGATCCGGGTTGTATTGCCAGCAACGGTGGTTCCAGAAGCACATGGGAGGGGACCATAGGGCGAAGCTCGAGACCTACACACTCCTATTACTCTGGATTGTGCCCTGATCGGGAAGCCAGCCGAAGCCAGATCGCCGATTGTCGGATCGTCGAATATCACGTCCGTTTTAGGCAGCCGGCGGTGATTACCATATTTGGACAGAGACCGCGATACACTATCCCTCCCCTCAGGAGACTCCTTCGGTCATCAGGAACTCCGAGGCTAATATTACGACTCATCCGACACGTCCTCACGCTTTGACACGGACGTCGAAAGGCCAGGAAGTTGCAGGAACGCGCATACTTACAAAAACCTTCAATTCGGCCACTCCTGCTGAACTACGCCGGCTTTTCGCTCAGGATCTTCTCTCAATCCGCTCAGTTCTCTTCCGGTTGTTTCTTATACGCCTGTTGAAAAGACTCAGCGACTCTCTGGCAGGCAACATCGTTTAAAACAAGCTTCTTGCTCCTTGTCGTTTTAGTTTGTGATAAACAAGACAGAGATTACAGTGTTTCCCCAGACGCTTCGCCGCTTTCTTGTAACTTCTTGTACCATTTTAAAAAACCGGTTTTCGGGACCGCGTCGTTGTGTTGCCAAGAATTGCGCCATTTGAAACCACGTGGGATATTAATAACGTTAAGTTCGATCAAAACACGACCCTTTCTCTTGCGTGAACCATCATGTCCGACTCGCTCCCGACACCCGCCTTTGCCCACAGAAACAACTGGGCCACTGCTAATGTTGTTCTGCTGCTTATACACGATAGACGCGTCGTACACGTGATGCCACAGCCTCTGCCTCGAGGCTTTAATTAAATCGCCGGCGCGCACTTGACTCGTACATCCCTACTTCACCCGCCATGCGTTCAGACATTCCCTCCGACATCTGGCGCTACATCGCGAGCTTCCTGCCAGTCGCATTCGTCCTCACCTTGTACTCCGTCAACCGGACGTTCCTCGAGATAGCTACCGAAACCCGGTACAGATCTATCGAGTTTGTCGCGTACGAAACCGCCAAGCCGCTCGTAAAGCATGTCAAGTGCGTGTGGCCCCGCAAATACTCGTACATTTAATCTAATAGAGTGTGGACAGAGATTCTACACTGGTGCATTCGGTCCGCATTCAGCCGTGGGCGGTGATGCCCAAGGCACCCAAGGCGTCTTCCTCCTGGTCTTCCTCGACGTGGAAACTTCTCCACGCCTGCGTTTCGCCTGCCTATGCTTTCGATGAGGATGTCGAAGCCCAAGTTCTCAGACGGCTGGGGAAGCAGACGCAGCGCATCGCGAACGCAATTCGAGGACTTCCGAACCTGCATACATACCACATCGACTGGGATGAAGGACCATACCAGAAAGAGTTCTTCATCCCACTCTTAAACGTCATTCCCGCCATCGGGAAGAGCCTGCGGACGCTCTGTCTTAAGGTCCCGTTGCAGTATATGCCCGGCTTGCCAGCCTTGGCCCGAGGTCTCCCAAACTTGGAATCGCTCGTCCTCACCATTCACACCGCCTCGTTTGTCCCGCTCGAGATCTCTCGAAAGATTGAAGGCCTCGAGGTCTTTATCAACACCCTCCTCCGTGATTTGCGTTCCTTATCCATTCATACCACTCCCACATCGACATACCTCGACCTCGGCCCGTTCTTTAGTCATCTCGGTAATGGGCGGCACCTCACCTCGTTCACGCTCTACATCCCCTTCGACGGCGGACACCTCGCGAACCCCGCGCCTCTTCGCGAATTTCTCTTTAAACACCGGCTCACACTCGAGTCCATCACTCTCGGCACCACGCGCGCCGCTGCGCGCCCTACTGCCGGTGTCTCGGCGGCCAAGTTTTGGATCCGCGACACGCTGAAGAACCACCCGCCCTTCCCCGAGCTCTCCCAGCTCTCACTCAGCCTACGCCCGCTTCGCACGGATCTCGCGCCGCTCGTACGGTGGTTGACCGGCATGCGCGCGCAGCTGCGCGTGCTCCGGTTGACGGAGCGCGTGCTCGAGTACGCGGAGCTGGCGCGGATGCTCGACGCCCTCGACCAGGCCCCGCTTCTACGCGTCTTGACCTTGCGCGTGCGCTGGCTCAGCCCGGAGGTCATCGACCTCCTTGCGGAGCGCCTACCCTTCCTGAGCTCGTTGACGCTCAACTTCACCGAGGTGGTGCACCAGGAACCGGAGAGCGATGCGTCTTCCGCGCGCTCAGAGGATTCGTATGAGCTTTCACGGGAGAGCGAGCTGGTCAGTGCGCGTTGTAAATTTAATTGGCGAGAACTGACGGTGATGTCTAGACGTTATTCTGCCAAGCATTGGCCGGGAAACGGTATTCGCACTGGAACCTCACCCGCCTCGCGGTCCCGGAGAGCCCCCGCGGCCAGATGAGCTGGCTTGATGCCCTGGAGCGGGGTTTCGTCGGCTGCATTCCCACTTTGACTGGTTTTGAAGAGTTGGTGTCGGCGTTATGAGTTTTACTGGTTTGGATTCCGTTTTGTTTCCGTTTTTTCGGTTCCTAGGTTCCGTGCTACATCATCTCTCTGTCGTAATGTTTTCTCTGCTTTCTGTACCACTACTTGTTAAAATAATGATGTGATCGTCGGAAGTCACCAAGTCACGGCACTGCTTCTTCGTTCCCAAAGCCTCCATTTTTCCGCTGGAATCCGTGGATGCGCTCTATTTATTTCTAGCCACCATGCCCCCTTCGCACCACCAACGCATTCCTATTCATTCAGTGCCCTGGAACGACGAGGAACGGCCCTCCTTCAATGACCTGTCCTCCCGTCTCAAAAAGGCCGTTTCCCGCTATTCCCGCTACTGGTCCCCCCGCCCCAACCCATTAGTGACCAACCCCGCCTTGCCCGTACCCGCATCGAGCTTGAAGTTCGTGCTGCTATGCAGCCTGTGGTACACGTCGTCGGCCCTGTCGTCCAACACCGGCAAGGCCATCCTCATGCAGTTCCGCTACCCCGTCACCCTCACCTTCGTGCAGTTCGGCTTCGTGGCGGGCTACTGTCTCCTCTTCATGTCCCCCGTCGTTCGTTTCTCCCGCCTGCGGAAGCCGACGACGGCGATTATCCGGAGTACGCTGCCCATGGGCATGTTTCAGGTCGGCGGCCATATCTTCTCGAGCCTGGCCATCTCGAGGATACCGGTTAGCACGGTGCATACGATCAAGGTACGTCCCCGCCATTGGAGCGCCGGATTTTGGTCTGACTGCACGCAGGCTTTGTCTCCGTTGTTTACAGTAGCGGCATATGCGCTCCTCTTTGGAGTGAGCTACTCGAGCAAGACCTACGTCTCGCTGCTGCCGCTGACCATCGGCGTCATGCTCGCAAGCTCTTTCGACATGTCCCCGTCGAATATCGTCGGGCTGCTCTGCGCCTTTGGGTCCGCGCTCGTGTTTGTGAGCTCCAACATCTTCTTCAAGAAGATCATGCCCTCGAACCCGAGCGGCCTGTCCCAAGCGACAGCGCACAAGCTCGACAAGCTCAACCTGCTGCTGTACTCGTCGGGCATGGCTTTCCTCCTCATGATCCCGATATGGCTCTACTACGACCTCCCCGTCCTCCTTTCCCTTCCCAGCACCGCCGCCGCCGCCGCCGCCGGAAAACAGCCCGCGCACTCCGTCTACTACTACTTCTTCATGAACGGCACGGTGCACTTTGCGCAGAACCTCATCGCGTTCGTCATCCTCGCCTCGACCTCGCCCGTCACGTACTCGATTGCGTCGCTCATCAAGCGCGTCGCCGTCATCTGCATCGCGATCGTGTGGTTCGCGCAGGCGATCCACCCCATACAGGGCGTCGGCATCCTCCTGACGTTCACGGGGCTGTACATGTACAACAACGCCAAGTCGGACGTCGAGCGCGGGGAGAAGCAGATGCGCCGCGTCGAGGCCGCGCGCGACATGGCGCTTCCGACGACCAAGGCGGATGCGCGCATGATGAGCGGGGCGGGCGAGGCCGCGCCGAGCGCGGAGACGACGGGCGCGCAGGGCGCGCCGCTGATGCACGGCCGCGCGCGCGCGCCCTCGTCCGCCGGGCTACTGCAGCAGCACGCCCCGCCGCCGCCGCCCCATGGCCACGCGCACCCGCACTTCCACCCCACGCCGCCGCTGACGA
Source organism: Mycena rosella (assembly GCA_029378255.1). NCBI lineage: Eukaryota > Fungi > Basidiomycota > Agaricomycetes > Agaricales > Mycenaceae > Mycena > Mycena rosella. The sequence goes on along the minus strand of JARKIE010000034.1, from coordinate 79,390 downwards.
TCCGCGTCACCGCCCCGCCGCCCGTCTCGCCGACCGACTCGTACCCCTCGCCGCCGCCCTCGCTCGACTCCCCGCGCTCGTCCCCCACGCGCGCGCACGTCCTCTTCGAGCCACGCCGCGTCCCCGCGGCCGCGTAGCGCCCGTGTATATCGATCATCTAGTTTGCATAAATATCTATCTGCTTGTACGCACATACCCTACAGCTCGTGATGTTGCCGGTTCCCGTCGGACGGAGTAGACATTAGAAAATTAATTGGAGTGGCCGTGGATGCACATACTGCGTTTTATTTAGAATAGGATTGCTTTCGGTGACATCGCGGCAGCTGTGCTGGTTTTAATCACAAATTGGCATCAGGAAAGGTAACTAGCGCGTCTAGTCTAAAGCGGGGTACAGTACAGGGGCCGTGCGTGTCAAGATAAGAGACCGAAAAAAGAAATCATCAATAAGTGTGCCCATTGCCTTTGCTCTGAGTCTCAGCGACCGGCGGCGTCCGCGCGCCGAGGACATCGAGCAGCGGGCGCACGCGGCCCTGGACCTCCGCGCCGACGCGCGCGACCTTCTCGTTGAGCGGGAGGTCACGGGTGAGGACGATCGTGCGCAGCGCGGTGATGGTGTCGCCGAGCTCATGCGAGGCGGCGGTGGTCGAGTGGTGCACGGAAGCGCCCGTCGCGACGAGGGAGGACTGCAGGCGCTGGAGCTCGGCGAGGAGCGAGTCGGAAAGGGCGTGGATGCGCGAGTTGGCGGACGAGGCGAGGGCGGTGATGGAGTCGGCGGTTTGCGAGGCGCGTTGGCTGGGCGTATTTTATTAGCTTTTTCCGCGGGAATAGATAGAGGAGGAAGCGCACACTATGAGGGTCTGGTTGGAGTAGTCGTACAGCTGCCCGGTGACGTTTTTGGAGAGGACGTAGACGCGCTGGTACTGGTACTGCGTGTCGGCGGGGGCGGAGTTTGTGTGCAGACGGGTGACGGCGGTGCTCTCCAAGTAATCGACAATGGGAGTGAAGCTCTGAAAAAGAAGAGAAAAAAAAGAGGTCAACACCGTGAGACTTGAGCGCAAACGAATTTTACTAACCTGATCGAAGAAGAAGAAAAGAAGAAAAAAGCAGGATTAACGCTGTGAGACTTAAACGCGAACGAATTTCACTAACTTGATCTATTTCACATGCGACGGTGATCGCAGGAGTCCGCACCTTCTCATCGATGGTCTTGTTGGCGTTCAGGCGGCCCTGCGCGACGTAGTCGACCGCGCTCTGCCTGCGCTCGCGCACATACGTCGCAACCTCCTCGGGCTTCGCCTCGAACGGATACGGGTACTTGCTCTGCACGGCGTCGACCGCCGCGTTCGCGTAGCCATCGGCGGACTTGATGAGCGGCGCGAGGCGGACCTGCAAGGGCTCGGAGTATTTGTAGGCGGAGGAGGACAGGCGCTGGGTGGTTGAGTACGGGAAGGAAGTGTATGGGTTGTTCGAGAGGGTGCTGTTGAGCTGCTGGATGGAGTAGGCGATGATTGGGATGGAGGCGACGCGCGTGAGGATGGTGAGCTCTGGGGCGGTCGAGGATGGCGACGAGGAGGAGGAAGAGGGCATCGGGACGGTGGAGGTGGAGGACATGGTGGTCGAGAACAAGGAAGATGCACGCCTTTGCCCTTCTTCCTTGAGTCAATTTTGTACTACTTGTGTCTTTGGCATGTGTTTTTCTGCCATCAAGTGCCGTGATTATGTAGATTCCCTCCGCGACTCTGATTGGACTGAGAACCTTTCACAGCCTGCAGAATACGGCATCTTTACTGCATCTTTTCACAGGTTTATCGCTCTGGAATGCGTTGGACTTGATTCTCGTTCGGTCTGGAGTGTATCTGGCTCAGAACAATAGATAATTCGAACGTAATTCGAACTCAAATCCCGACTTTTTTTCTGCGGTTCAGCGTGCAACTGCCAACGGCTGGCATTCGTCGCAGCTTCGGTCTTATCTGGCGATGCTTATCGGCGGCACTGCCTCGAACTTGGACTCTATCCTCCTTTCTTCCCATGGCTGTTTAATCGCGAAGGTTGAAGTGCGCGACTTTCACAATATTCCACAAGCTTGTGATATTCTGTGAACGGCAATCGCTTAAACAATCTAATCAGATTAAAATTTAATATCACGGACCTCGAGACGCGCGACGCGACCTGGCCTGACCTAGTGCGACCTGAAGCGACGGGCACCGTCTTTCGGCCATAATGACATGAGTTTCCGGAATCTTGCGAGTCGTCACAATACTTAGGGCAAATCCCCAGCTGTGGACGTATCTTGCGCCTTGCCTGCATCCAGTGTATCCTTCAGGAAATACGAAGACAGACTTGATAGGACTTGATTTGGATCTTCCCAAAGCTGATGCCCAAAAGCATTCTCCAAGTCTCGTGTTTGCGGTGCATCTCAGCCAGGATTTGCTTCGCTTCAGCAAGACTAGAAACGGGAGGAATAGAAAACCGAGCTTGAGTATACATGGGCATTACGCTGCTTTTTTTCATTGATAACTTGTTCTGGAATGATTTCGAAGCGATAAATTCCTCTCAATGGGACTGTTGCGGCGGCGCTATACTCTTCAAGTTCAACTGCACTCCGCTCTCGTGTTGCACTGGCCGTCGAACTCAATTTGAGTGGCAGCTTCGTCGCAGTTTCGGTGTTATCTGGTCACGGCCTCGTTCGACACCTCAACAACACCTCAATGTGTCTCCACATCGCTGTTTCATCGCGCCAAAGCGCCAAACAAGTTATTTCTGCAATATTCGACAAACTTGTGATATTCTGTGGACGGCGATCACTCGGTCACAAATATCTAATCTAATCATTTTCAAATATCACCTTGCAACCGGGCGACGCGCCCTGACGCGACCCGACGCGACCTGACGCGACGGGCGTCTTTCGGCCTCGATAACTCGGTGTCCGGGAATCACACGGGCTCCAGGATGCTTAAAGCGAATCCGGTATCTCACTTCCTTCTTTCAATTGGGCTTTGAATCTTCCTAAGCTAGTGCGCCAAAAATCATGCTCACAGTCTCGTTCTTACGGCGCATTTCGCACAGGGTTTGGTTCCAACTTAAGATTGAGAACCTTTCAATTGCTCGGGGAATAGAAAGCTGAGCGCTGAAAACCAGTGTGCCTGACCTTTCAATTTCAAACCTCAAAGACAGGCATCGAGGGGACCTATGAGACGTGAGGAGACAGGCACCTCATTTTCCCGTCCTTCTTCCTTCATGACACAATTTCTCGGAATACTAACGGGTCCCCGAAACATTTAGGGCAAACTCCCAGCTGAATGTATCGTGCTTGTTGCACTTCCTTCTTTCAAGCTGGTTATTGCCCTGGAAAACGAGGAAGAATAACAGGTTCGATTTGGATCTTCTCACAGCCGGTACGTTAGAAAACTATCTCGTGTTGGCGGCCCATTTCAGCTTGGATTTGGGTTGGCAAGATTGAAAACTGTTCAATTATTCGGGGAACAAAACCGAGCTCTGTGGCCCAATTTTGATTCAATTAATAGCTTGTTCTGGGATATCAGTAATCCATTCCTAGGGCTGTGGCGGCAATACACTGGCCTTGAACTGCGTTCCGCTCCCGCCGGTTTGTGAATGAATATCAATGAATGCTTAATTGTCCCTTACTTCCAATTGACCGCCGATGGGTACATAGTAAGGAGGTATCACTTGTGACTTTCGAACCTTTATCATAGCTCACCAGCTTCCACCGCAGAGGAACCACACATCGGCCATATTACGAAGTTGAGGATCAATACCTCCTGAGCGGCCCAAATAATTCTACAGAACTACATTTTCTTCTCTTACTACGTCCCCCTGGCAGCCAAGAGTACCCACAGAAAACAAAATCCTATACACTACGTCGATTAAGGCGCCCCGGACACTCCCCTCTTAGCCAAGTTCCGTAATCCCCTAATCGAAGTTATTTCCGCACATATATTTTCGGGATCATTCGGTCGCTGCCACGGGTTGAATCGTGCTCTTTGCGCCGCAACCTGGCTGGGAACATTGAACCATTTCTCCCCCACTTTCCATACATAGTATGCCAGTCTGGCGACGCGGTACAACGCCGCATTTTTGGTTTGCCCACTTGAATCTGGACCTCATCCCGTAGAAACTCCCGAATATTTCTCAGAAAAGTCGAATAGGGGGGCAGAAATACCAAAGAAAAGACACATTTCTGTGCAACTTTTCCCAAGCAGTACCCTTCGGCCCGTCAGCCGGAGTCTCGGCATCTTCCGGCGGCGCATTAATTTTGAGGACGGCGATATCTAATCTGATTGGCGGGATTGGTCCGAACCGGACCCACAACGTAACGTAAGAAAATCTTCGTCTGGCTGATTCTGTCAACCATGAAATTAAAGATAGAACTGATTGAACCCTATTATTTTATGCGGCCTTCCGCCCTCTTCCGCCCCCATCTTATTTCTTGAACGTGTGCCAGCCCATGCGGTTTGGCGCTCGACTGCATCAGGCATCAACTCGCCGTGATCGCACATATTCTGGAAACTAGGAAAGCGAGCGGTCCACGGATTTAAGACGACACAGGTCAGAAGTTGTTTTTCTGCACATGCACCTGAATCTTTGAATCAAGAAGAGCGGCCTAGAGCGGCTCGCGTAGTTCAGGGCGGCGGCCATTGTTGATCTCCATTCATCGAGCCTGTTATAGGGTTATCATCGCGCCTGATGAACGCCGCGCCGCCGCCGAGCTTTGCGGGGAGGCCACATATGGTGCTACAGGTGCCACACATTTGCGAGAGTTCTCTTTCCGCCGGCATGGGCTGGTGTGGGTGGGCAGCAGGCAGCGGTCGGCGGCACCCACGCAGACCCACGCAAACCAGGCGCAGCGCCCATTGGTTCCAACCTTAACTTATCCCCGGCGCCCGACGCGCATCCAAAGTCTTCGTGGCGCGTGCCCCAATGATCTCGCCTGCGTGGTGCGCCACGTACGTCTGCCGCGGCGGTGTTGGGTGACCCGCCCAAATGGCGTGCTCCCTTGAAGCTTTGCGCATATAGTTTCCACACCTTTTCCCGGACCGCTTGTGCGATCCTGTTCTCGCGCGCCGGCGATCCTCTACCGCCAGCAGGTCAGGCACACATTTCTCCACCGCTTTAGCGTCAGCCGACGTCCTCCCTTAATAATGGTGCGCTAATCTTACTCTTCGTGCGTTGCGCGCAAACTCCTTTTTTCGTCTTCTTCTTGCAGTTGAACACCAAGCAGTCGTCTCTATGCCAAAAAGAAATGCCCATGATAATTTGATGATAATATTTCATGGAACGCCCGCCAAATGGTATTTCTTCTTTATATTATCCACATCTCTGCGGCGGAACCGTAGTTGAACATGGGCACATTTCATCCCTGTCGATCGAAAACAGGGAAATTGTACAGTGGAGTTTTCACGTTCACAGCATACTATGTAACCAAAAATATAGGAGGCAATGATTTGATTTCCAACAGTTGTATGTACCGAATAATGGGTTGGGTGATTTCTATGAAGGTACGTGTCACTTAGGACTGAGTGTACCGACCCAATTAACTTGAATTAAGCCGTCCGACAGACGCGAGAATAATTTTGAAAGCCAACACCCTCAGGGGACGCTTGGAGGCGGAGGAAATATTTTGGTTCCGTGCCTGGGGTTTACCGATAATCAAATTTCGCTCCTAGCAAAGAGGTGAAATTCCGTTTTTGGAACTGCTCCCTTTTCGGCAAGGGCCGAAGTCCGAAGTCCGCGGAGGGTCAGGTCGCATAGATTTTTGCAGCGTGGAACCAACAGCGTCGCATGGGAACGAGGGATCGCGAAATAAAATCATGAATATTGGAAGATGTGCAACCCCGAATTCGGAATTAGGACACATTCGGTTCGGTGCCCGGTCCAACACCGCCCGGGACCGCCCGCGTCAGGACCGTGTAGCATTCCCACGCATCGCTCCCTGTCGTTACCCTCTACTTTGGGACCTGAGATCGCGATCACTATTCCCTGATTCAACTTCCTAACAGTATTGCTAGCTACTAGTAGGCTCGAGCAGCGCCAACTTGAGGCGGCGCCCTGAAGTCTCTCCTTCAAGCGACGATCGCGAGTCTTCACACATCGAGCATTTCGCCTGACACCCTACCCTGCTGGCGCAATTCCTCGGTCCTTTCTTCCCTTCAATCCAGTAGAATCCCCTCAATCGGGTTTTGCCGCTCTGATGCCAGAAGCCGCCCTAAAAAAAGCTCGACAGAAGTTGACAGACTAACTTGAAATAATGATTGATGATGATGACTGGTACAGAATACTAACACTGATCGACTTGAATACGCTGGTGTATTTTAGGCGCCCTGAGCTATCACCTGTTCCTGGGCAATCGAACGCTAATCCCCAGTCGGCCAGCAAAAATGTCTCGTCTGGATACGGAATCCGGACCATAAGCAACTGGCTATACTCTGCACTCGCTCTCCAGGCGCCGGCAAAACGCCTCAAGACGCGCGTTCCAGTACTGATGGCGGCCCATTTTTTTTGAAATAGTTGGCCACCGATCATGATCGACCCAGCTCTCTTTGTGTGCCCGGAAGCGGCTGTAGGCGGTCTTCATTCATCATTTCCAAATCGGCAATTCAATCTGAGATCTTCGCCCGATCCAATACACACGACATAGCAGTCTTCAATGCGGATCTCGGTCGGTCTAGCAGCGCTTTTAACGCGTCCTGGTTCACGCCGCACGCTCGTTAATCTTCGCCATGCCTCTTTACGGTTGGATCCCCTCTAGCCCGGGAGGCGACGTAGTCGACGCACCATCGTCCCAGGCGTCTGGCCAGTTTACATTCAGGGTCTCCCCTCCTGATCTGGATCTCTCCCCGTCTTTGCCGTCCTCACCCGCGACCTCGCCCTCCGAGTCTCTGCATCCGGCCAGCACCTCTCATCCCACCGGACCCGAGCGAATCCCGCGCCCCAAGAACGCTTTCATCATATTCCGCACCGAGTTTGCGCGTCTCAGACTGCATAACGCGCAAGGCAGCCCCAGGTCGCGGCGCGGCGTCCCGCAGCCGGTGGGTCGCACGGTCTCCGGCAAGGCCGCCGATGTGTGGCACTCGCTTCCTCCAGAAGAAAAGCAGCGCTACCAGCGCCTCGCGGAACTGGAGAAGGAGCAGCACGCGCGCGACCACCCGACCTACCAGTACCGCCCGAGACGACGTGAGGGCGCGCCGGCACCGAAGCGACGGCGTCCGTCCCCTGCATTGACTATCCGCACGTCTCACGCGACGCCGTCCAGCAGCGACGCGCTGTCCCTTAGTCCGCCTGCCGAACACCCGCCGTCGTCGCCGGAATTTGGTCTCCCGTCACTGATAGATCCCAAGGTCAAAGCTGATCGCAGGCGTTCCTCCTCTGTCCCGGTAACGTCTGGAGAACACCTCCTCACGTCGAACCACTGGAGCGCCGAGGAACCGTACCGATGGGATCGTCAAGAAATGTGGGAGCAACCCCACAAGGCGAAACGCCGATCGCGGTCTGTAACCCAAGAGTGGGCTAGCATGGCGCCATCGTTCCAGCACGCCGAGCCTATCTATTTCGATCCCCGCAGCCCCAAGGTATGTTTCAAGACCTCACTCACTACCTCGCGCTAATCCCTGCGCAGCTTGCCCACTTCTCGCCGAGCATATACCCCACGTCCTTCGCTTTCGACCCCCCGCCCAAGTACATGTCCCCGTTGACCGCAGTGGCGTCCTCCCTGGCGAAGTCTTCACTGGCGGGGTGGAACGGCGAGCCCGCCGCCACGATGACGCCGATGGCGCCCCAGCCCATGCGCCTCCTCGTCCTGCCCTGGCTCACGGAGCACGACCCCGCGCTCAAGTTCGAGCCCCCGAGCCCCGAGTTCGACTTGAAGGACCCCCTGACGCCGCTCGCGGGCGATTTTGCATGGCCGCCCGACCCTACGGCGCAGTACATTTTCGACGCGAGTGCGGGCTCGTCCGTCCACGGGAAGCATCCCGAGGGCCTGGAGGACTACACGCGCGCGCAGGCGATGCAAGAGTACCATCACGGACTGCAGGAGCGCGTGCGTGACCAGAACTGCGCGTTTTTTTCCGAGCTCCAGTATTAGCTGCGCGCCCGGCCACCCCATGGACCATACTACCCCACCTATCCCACTGTACCTGTTGTACATAATGTACTTTATCGCGGGACCGCCTGCCCAAAAGCCGCACGTTATTTTATCCTAGCCCATGTGTATCATTTACTGTACATTTTCTTATTTTTATTCGTATTCCATATTCCATAGAACCGATGATATCCTGATCGCACAAAACTGAGCCCGCGATATGTGAACTCCGAGGCCGCGGCAGGGTGGATTAGCCAGGTGCTTTTTATCCCGCGAGGACCCTCGACGAGCCAACAGACTTTTCGAACACCCAACAGTTTCGAAGAGTTTCGAACCACGAAGAGAAGCTCAACGTTGCAGCGAGGATCGCCAGGAATCAAGATGATCGACGCGGGCGCCGTGCGGGCTCCGAGATCTTGCGAGACCGGTGGTAAAATTGCGCCGACGCCTGGGCGTGGTCTCCTCGACATCGCAGCAGCCACGCAAGGTGGTGGGCCACAACTTCGTGGACCGATTTAGTCATCATTGTGGGAGCGCAATCAGCAAGCAACGTCCGGAGATAAAATCGAATAGGAAGGACTCAGCTCCACCAAAAGAAAATAAGAGAAAAAAATGGGGGACAAAATTTAGCCCATGCAACGTTGCTAAAACGAGTAAGCTTACTGTGTGGGCAAAGGAAATTTGGGGTCACGGTCTCTCAATTAATCAGATGTGCACAAGTTGAACATATTGAATTGATTGATTGATATTCCATTATTCTCACTGTAAGCCGTTCGCCGGCTTATGTCGGAGTCTAGTGTTACATCACTAATTTTTACAGCTTAACCGGGTTCGAATCCTTGCAAGTAAGGCTCCAACCATTTCGTTTTCGTTTGCGGCTTGGCGCGGAAACGGTAATCAAACGTTTAAAAACAGTTTAAACAGTTTTTAAACGGTTTTTTCCCGGGGGCGTAGAGTACAGGTGCGCCAGGGGGTGGAGACCAGTGATGATGATTGAAGTTGATGGGTTAGTCCTTGCCTTCAACACGCACACCCAAATGCATTGGGTGGAGATGGATTAGGAGTTGGTGGCGGCGGGCGGAGATCTCCGTGCGCCATCAATCACACCGAACTTGGACCTACTTGGACCCTCGAGCACCGTTTGGTGAATCACTGAGCGGCTAGATGTTTTTTCCCCTGATGGTTGTTTCTGAACAAGAATTTGATGTCCTTTTTATACTAACATCCACTGTGATATTGCCGTAGGCTCAGATAAATATTTAGCGAGTTGCAACCGTTTGCACAGGTGCGCAAACTAAGAAAAATAAACAGTTTTTACCGTTTAAAAGATTAAAAAATGGAAATGGTTGGAGCCTTACGAAGTTGTAAGGCCCGGTGATCTCTGATTTACTCTAAAACCAAGGTTACCGCTAAACTACTGTGGCCCTGAATATATCGAATGATGGTGGTGTCGCGCCTGTCGCGCGTGCAAAGTCGACATCCTGAATCCTGATCAGGGCAATAGCCGTTTTCGGCTGTCGCGGAGGCCTAGGCCGTTCTCTTTAGATCCTTATCTTGCATTGTATCTCATTCATCAAATCAGCAACAAGGCACCGTCGATCTTGCCGAATTTTGAGCTACAGGCGTCACATTTCGCGATATCTGCGAGTTTCAATTTGTGCTGAATTTGTCTACAGCTCGCTGGTGGCCGCTCTGATTAATTTGGTTTCCCGCTGTGCTCTGCTTGCAGGGATGTCGCGTGGTTTTAATTTCCGCGAGGCTTGTGGCGGGAGCGCTTCAACGTGAAACTGACATTACATGTAAAGTCAAGTTCTCAGAACTTGAAGTACAACAGATGTTCAAGAGCTTGGTTCGTTGATGCATTCGAGGAGATCATCGGTTGGGAATACAGGTAACCACTCGTATGTTACATGGTGAACTGACGTCCAATTCTGGGACCGTTTTTGAACCAGTACAATGCATTGGACCGCGCCGACCTTGATTTATCCCGAGTCTGATCCAGAAAGTCAGGTTTCTTGTACAACCTGCGAGGAGCGAGCATCGGTTGGTTGTAGCATCTGTCTAGGAGGGGTTTCTTGTATGCGAGCCTGAATCGGAGCAGCAGCGTCTGTCTACGAGAGCCGGTCATTCTGAGGGATACTTATGATGAATGGCGAAGCGCGGGCGGAGCCGACAACGCTTTCAAAGCTCCCAAGTCGTTCAAGCTCAAATTTTGAAGCTGGAGTCGTAGCCACAGGAAATGTAGAAACTCAAGTGAAGGTCGAGGTTGAGAGCCATGAGGCTGTGTTGTTACTTTGTGTCACCACCAGTCACACAAAAACGCTTTCGCTTTCCTTTCTGTACTTGCCGTTCAACCTGTCGTTTACGCTAGGAATATTTTCTGGCTCGGGATTTCGTATGGTGCAACAGTGCAACTTGGCGAAATTGAATAACATTCCCAATGAAGTGCACATGACATGAGAGCCTTTTGCGGCTTTTGATGCGCTTAGAAATCACTTTTCGCTTCCGATTTTCTTCAAAGCCTGCCTCAAGACCTGCCCTTCCTCCGTCGCCGGCACTCCGTAATTCAACATGGTAAGTCCAATCGATGCTTTGAATGCCCAGTAATCCATCCTGTTGGTCGAAATGGCGTTTCAACCGTGAAAATCGACGGATGTGGCCTCTGCAAACGGATGACGGACAGACGCTGATTTTTTTTCTTCTTCTTCTTCAGGCCCGAGGACCCAAAAAGCACTTGAAGCGCCTCAATGCGCCCTCCTCCTGGATGCTCGACAAGCTGAGCGGCACATATGTCAGTCGCCCCGTCCGTGTGCGCCGTCCAGTTTGGTCTAAAACTCGTCGCAGGCTCCCCGCCCCTCCCCCGGCCCGCACAAGCTGCGCGAGTGCCTCCCCCTCACCGTCTTCCTCCGCAACAGGCTAAAGTACGCCCTGACCGGCAAGGAGGTCCTCTCAATCGTCAAACAGCGCTTGATCAAAATCGACAACAAAGTCCGCACCGACCCGACCTACCCGGCTGGCTTCATGGGTCCGTCGCGTTCCCTGCACTGCGGGCTTGTCCGCCTCGTTTCTGACTTGGTGCTGCAGATGTGATCTCCATTGAGAAGTCGGGCGAGCACTTCCGTCTCCTCTACGACGTCAAGGGCCGCTTCACCATCCACCGCATCACCCCCGAGGAGGCGACCTACAAGCTCCTCAAGGTCCGCAAGGTCGCGGTCGGCGCCGGCGGCGTCCCGCACGTTGTCACCCACGATGGGCGTACCATTCGCTACCCCGACCCGGCGATCCAGGTCAACGACACGGTCAAGTTCGACCTGGAGCAGGCCAAGATCGTCGACTTCGTCAAGTTCGACACGGGCAACATGTGCATCATCACCGGCGGGCGCAACATGGGGCGCGCGGGGATCATCGTCCACCGCGAGAAGCACATCGGGGGCTTCGACATCGTGCACGTCAAGGATTCGCTGGACCGAACGTTCGCTACCCGGTACTTAGTTTCTCATTGGCCTGCTCCCCGAGCTCACGCGCGTCCGCAGGGTAACCAACATCTTTGTCATTGGCGAGGGGTCCAAGCCGTGGATATCGCTGCCCAAGGGCAAGGGTACCAAGCTCACCATCTCGGAGGAGAGGGATCTCAAGAGAAAACGGGCCGCCGAGCAGTAGACGGAGTTCCTTGTCTCCTCTTATGCTATGCTTGTATGACTTATTCCTCGCCCAAAATCTTCATGCAATCATGGTATCCTGGCTGGCCCGTTGAGCCGCATTTCGATGTAAAGTACTTTACGACTCGCTCGCAATTCTGAGCCGTGTTTATGCTTGACCTATTCAATGAAATGCTCTGGATCGCGAAAGTCGCGAGACTTGAAGGGGATACAAACGAGCACGCGCCGGAATTGGAAGCACAATTCCACCACATGTAACATATTTGCGCGCAATAGACATGACCTCGACTTTCTTTGACGCCGTCTTTAAGCTTGCCACAAGCTGTTATGTGCCGCCCACTCAGCCCAGTTCCGCGACGCGCTACCGATGATTTAAGCGTATGTTACTATGTACATTTAAATCTACAAGTACTCTAGGTGCTATAAAAGACGACGGTATATTACATATAACAACTAAAATACATAGAGAAAGAGGTGCCAGTAAACGCGACCGTGGTATATACACTTCACGGACGCAAAGATTGAAGATCACCGCTAGATTTTGCCCCAAAGGCTCCGGAGCGTTAGCTGGCGCGTGACGACCAGCAGCACGACCGCGAGAATAATCGTGCTGCCTGCAATCGCGCGTCAGCGCTTTGATACTAATAGAACAATCAGCGAGCGGACGCACCGGCGTAGTATCCAACCGCAACGAAGCCCCCCGTCGCGGTGTTGATGGCGCCGGAGATCGGGGGCCCCGCGAGCGCGCCGAGCGCGGCGATGGAGAGCGCCATGCCCGTGCGGCGGCCGATGTCCGCGACGTCCCCAAGCCGGAAGAGCGGGAGCGAGAAGACGCTCACGTACACGCCGGAGACCATGCTGCGGGATGATAATATAAGTCAGTTGGGGTGTGGGGGGGAGGGGGGGCGGACGTGCCCGTAGAGGACCGCGACGGCGATGAGCGCGCCCTGGCTGCGCGCGTACGGCCACGCGAAGGTCATGCCGGCCGCGATGAGCGTCATCGGCGCGAGGCAGTTCAACGGGCCTGCGCCGGCGTGTTAGCACATAGCTCTACAAATATCCACTGGGGACCGAATCGACGCACCAAACCTGTCCGAGCTGATGCCGCCTGCGATGCGGCCGAAGAGCGAGGACCCGTTCGCGATGGAGATGAGGTAGAAGCTGAAGTCGGGCGAGACGCCGACGCTCACGGCGCTCACGTCGATGTACGTGAGCACGGTGTACAGGCCGAGGAAGGCGACGAAGCCGGAGGCGCAGTAGACCGCGTAGGCGGGCTCCTTGAAGGCCTTGAGGTTGAAAAGCCCGCCCTTCACATCTTTGGGAGGCAGGCGGCGCGCGAGCACCAGGTTCGCGAAGCCGAGCGTGCAGACGAGGATGAAGGCGCAGATGCGCATGGTCCATTGGAATCTGGCGCCGCGTGAGTAACGAACGGTATAATCGCTAAGCGCGTACGTACCCGACGAGGGGGATGAGGTGGTGCGTCGCGATGGGGAATATCGTCCCCCCGATCGAGGAGCCAATCGCGCTGAGGCCCATGGCCAGCCCGCGTCTGCGCTTGAACCAATGGCCGACGATGCCGACGTTCGGGCCAAAGATCATCCCACAGCTCAACTTTTACGACACCGCATTAGGACGAAATGGTATGGAGTGTAGAGTGGACGCTTACGCCGGTCGCGATGCCCTGGCAAAGGATAAATTGCCAGTACTGGGTGCATTGGGCGACGAGGAAGGTGCACATGACGAGGAGGGAGCTGGCAGCGAGGTAGGGTATCTTGAAGTACCCGAGGTCGAACAGCCGCCCGGTTATTAGCCCGGGGAAGAACACGAGAGAGTACTGGTTTGGCCGTCATGAGGAGGGCCGAGTGAGCTGGACGAAGTGCACGCATACCTGGATGGAGCCTATCCATGCACTGAAGCTGTCTTGAGCGCAGTTACGCGGAAAGCAGGGCATCTGGGACGCACATATTGGACGGAGGCACGTCTTTCAAGACGGTCTCTTCATAGTACGCTTGGAAGACCTGTCCTGGTCTCAGCAAATAAACGGCGTGCTCTGCAAGTCGTGCTTACACCCCAAGCATTGACGTAGCCAAACCTGCACGAACGGTAAACAGCGGAGCACGGTTCGCAACAAATACACCAACGTCGACGCATTCCCGGCTATCGTCTGTAACACGGTGAATAAATGCAGAAGAGGCCAGGGAGCGCACCCACCCCCGCAACGACGAGCCATGCGCGGAACCCCCCGTCCGGGAAGTCCAGCTCGCTGGGGTTGGGCACGGAAGCTTCTTGAAATTCCTTCTCGCCGATTTCAAACTCGTCGAGCTTGTTCAACTCCTCATTCGCGGCCAAAGCGTCGACGGTGGCGGTCGAGGCGCCACCATCGACACCTGCTAGCTGGCCGTGCGTCATCTGGGGTATTGGGAGGGAGAAGGAGGCTTAGCAATAACTTCAAATGAGGAGATGTTACGCCATTGTGGACCGCTTAAGTTTCGAGGCTACCTCCGAACGGAGTCAACTCCATTACCTCCGTGCCGGCCCGGCCGACACGCCTGCGGCACCGCCGAAAGTGGAGAAGGAGGCTAAGGAGATGTTACGGACCGCTTGTCCAACGGAGTAAGCACTCCATTACCTCCGTACCGACCGGCCGACACGCCTGCGGCAAATCCATCCGCCGAAAATCAGTGATATATTGATACCCCGCATCCGCCGCGGGGAAACACAGGTTACAGCGGGGCTTGGCCTTGGGATTGGGCAGTCTTTACAGAGGAAAGAAACGAGCACGAAGACCGCCGATCATCTTCTTGGCCTGGGACTTCGCTCCGATCACCGGTCAGCCTGGATATTTCTGTTACGCCTCTGCTCTGTGCTTCGCCCGGCTCCGGATGCCTCTGAATCAGCAGAAACTTGTGGATCACCAGCTTGGATATTTATTTCTGTTACGCTTCTGCTCTGTGCCTGGATGCCTCATATCTGTTCAAGTTCAACCCGACTCGAGTGACTCACCCCAATTATCCAAATTTGGATGCCGCGTCGGAAGCCTCAAACGGAATGTCATAACCAGAAATCAGTGCGTCTTTCCGTCGCGCGGAACGGACGTTCCGATAGCTCTGCCGGTATCCGCAAGTATGATACTCCGATTCATCGTTTAGCACAGAACTCCGGCTCGTTCCCAGGAGCCGGAAACCGCCCGCCTGAGTGTGGTTGAAAGAAAGCGAGACCAAGAGCCCAAGAGCCCACGAGCAGAGGCTTTGCAGCTGCTCTGAACGACCCAGCTAAACGGAAACAATGACTCGGAGTATCGTGAGCGCGGATACCGGCAGAGTTATCGGAACCTCCGTTCGCGCGACGGGGAAGACGCCCAAATTTCTGGTTACGATCTTCCGTTTGAGGCTTCGCGGGATCAGATTTTTGAGGGTTCCGGTTCGAATAATTGGTGTGAGTCAGGGTTGAACTTGGACTTGTAACAGATAAGGATGAGGCATCCGGAGCCGGGCGAAGCACAGAGCAGAGGCGTAACGGAAATATCCAGGCTGGACTGCAGTGAGACTCTGGTGATCGACAAGTGTCTGCTGTGATCGAAGATGTGGGTCACAGCCACTTGACAGCCCCAGCCAGGATGATCGGCGGTCTTCGTGCTCGTTTGTTGCTTGTTTCTTTCCTCTGTAACGGCTGCCCAATTGCAAAGCCAAGCGCAGTTTCAATGCCGACACGGATAGGTATGCGTTGCGTTAGTGTAGAAATTGTTCCAGCGGATGTATACATGTAATCGAGTCTCTGTGGATAAGAGGTTCGCGCCCCACCACTCCTTTCGGGCTAGCACCCCTACGTCCCGGGCTAGCACCCCTACCTCCCGAGCTAGCACCCTACTTCTCGCGCCCAGCCGCACTCTTCTCGAACACCTCCGCATCCGCCGCCCCGCCGTACCGCTTCGGCAGCTCCTCCGCAGCGACGAGCGGCAGGAGCGCCTTCCCGATCGAGCGCGGGCTGCTGCCGACGACGCTCATCTTCGCGACGGTCGCCGCGGGCAGGACCGCCTTGAAGGCCCAGAAGAGCCACGCCATGTAGCCCGGGACGTTCACGAAGAACTTCTTGTACTGCGCGTTCACCGTCAGTGGTTAATACAAGGAGAGAGGCGGCGGCGGCGGACGCACAAGCAGCTCGGGGTAGTGGCTCGCGAAGATGTTGCTCGCCTGCGCGGCGGCGCTCTTGGACGCGGGCGTGCGGCTCGACATGCTGACGCCCGCGTAGTCTGCGGGGCGCGGTCAGCGGCGCGCGGCGGCGATGGGGTCCGTATACGTGCCGTGGACCTGGATCGCCTGGTCGACGGTGGCAAAGTCGAGCAGCGCGACGGACCGCTCCATGAACGCGACGCGCCAGCGCAGGAAGCGGTCGACGTCGCCGAACACGGCCTCGAGGTCCGCGGTGCCGCCGTACACGTTGTATCTGCGGCCGGTGAGCGGGGCGGTAGGAACCGGAAGGAAAGCACGCACACGACGGGCCGGCCCTCCTTGTCGCGCCCGTAGATGTGCCCGAGCTGGTCGAAGAACTCGGGGAACTCCTCCTTGAGCAGGCTGTCGACCTTGAACTCGTCGCGCCAGCGCAGCGTCTCGACGAACATCTCGCTTGCGGCGACGGGGTTGAGGTTCCTGGCGGGGTGGGAGATTATTGACGGTGGATAGACGGGGCGGGGCGTGCGCTACCTGGCTCGCAAAAACTTCATGAACACGACGCTGACGCGCGCGTCGACGAGGTTCGCGGGGTCGATGCGGACGCCCCAGAGCGTGGTCGGGGTCGTCTTCGCGTCGGGCCGGTCGGTGTACGCCTTGGCGAGCGCATCGGGGACGGTTTTCTGGATGCAGGGTTATGGTTACAGACGTCCGCCTCGGTTTAAATAATTGTGGCGCAATACCCGGAATTCGGCCAAGGCTTTCCACTCGAACCCTGTGAACTTCTCGGTGAGGGTGTTCTGCGGCTCAGGCACCTCGGGTTCCGCTGGAGCTGCTGGAGTCGGGGCTGCGGTGGCTGTAGGGATCGTGGGTGGGACGGGCGTCGCTCCGGGCTGCGGAGGCGCGGGTGCATCTGAGGTCGTCTGGGTGGGCATTTCTGTGGTAACAGGCGGAGCAGGGTCCGTGGGGACTGTGGGAGTGGGTGCGGGTGGTTCAGCAGCAGAAGTAGGTGCTGGTTGTGCAGCAGGCGCAGCTGTTTTGGACATCGTGCTGGGGACGAGGCAGACGAGAAAGTTCGATTCGGCAACCCGGCCTTTAATTATCTGATACGAAACCGGAATGACGAGAACACTGATTGATCGCTCGCTGACCATTTAAACCATTCCATGATGGTCCAAGACCCAGTCCCCTATTCGCCAGCCCCGTCGCAGGCCTCGTCAGACCTTGCGACGCCCCCGCCGGCGTCAACCCAAAAGACGCGCGCTAAAATCCACTCTGGAATCCTCCAGTGCGTCTCCCTGTCTCCTATTTCACCACCAAACCTCATGCCACCCTAGGAGCTCCGTCAAGGGGGCGTGGACGAGCCTCGAGCTCCGCGCGCTGCACCGCCAAGTCGCCCGCTGGAAAGCGACGCAGCAGTCCCCCCAGTTCCACTACGTGTCGTCTGTCGCTGGGGCCCGCCTGGACGGCATCCGCCACGACCTCGGCGCCCAAATCGCCGACGTAAACAGCCGACTCAGGCGAGCGGAGGGGAAACTCGTGCGCTTCCCCGAACTGCCCTCGACCATCCCGGACCTAGATGATGTCGGGGCGGAGATGATGCGCTACACGGAGGAGCTCACGGCCTGGCTGCGCTGCTTTGCGCCCCTCGCGGTGCCCGCACGACCCCGCGCCCCCGCCGACTCGTTGGCCATGGATGTCGACGTCGAGCACCCCCCACGACCACCGTCCCTCTTCGCCCAAGTGGAAGCGCTGGAAGAGAAGCTGACCGACGCGGAGCAGGCGATCCAGGAGCCAGACCTCGTGTCCCACCAGAATATCACAGTCTGCGTCGACCGCGCGCTCGCCGCCGCGCGGGCGCCCAGGGGCGACTCGGACCAGAGCCCGGGCCCCGCAAAGCTCGAGGCCACGGACCCCGGCCCGCTCGCCGACCTCCAGCGCGCAGCGGACGAGCTGGACCGAACCCTCCAAGTGCGCGCAGAGCAGGCCGCCCTCCTCCTCGCGCAAAACGAGCGCGCCCGCGCCCGCCTCGCCGCCCTCGAAGCGCAGCGCGCCCAGCGCCGCCGCCTGAAATCCGCCGTGCGTGCTCCCTACCCTACCGCGCCTCCAACGCTGTAAATCTGAGACTGCGGCCCCCAGATGCAGACGCAGCTCGCGCAGTTCGAGGCGCAGCAGCACGCGCGGCGCGCGCAGCTGGCGGCGCTGACCGCGCAGCTCGTGCGCCTCGCGACGCAGCCCGCGCCCCCGCCCGTCCTCGACGCGGCCGTCCGCGCGGCCGTCGAGGCGGTGCTGCGCGCGGACTTCGTCCCCGCGTCGGGCGCGCTGAGGGCGCAGTACGCGCGCGCCCTCGAGCTGCGGATGGCGACCTTCCACGCCGCGATGCAGCCCGCCTTGGAGCAGACGGCGCGGATCTGCCAGCATGCGGCGCAGCTGGGTGGTGCGTAGGGCGCTCGACTGGTTGGTGGCTGGTGGTTTGTGTATGTTCTCTTAATTCCTAGTGTACTGGAAAATGTGTATAGTGTATCCTATGGTATGCTCCAAATTCGCTGTGTAATAACTGCTCATCGTTGTCCAGCAGAGAGACCCAAGTTACATCGCTTCGCACCGATACGTAGGGCCACTTCAAGCCCCTGCTGAATGGGATGCATAAAAATGCGACATGGCCCGCCACAACCCTCAAATCGCGCGCGCGGGATCGTCACATACGGCATAGCTCGACGGCGTCGCAGTTCCGCTTTGGGAAATGTTCCAAATACGGGCCAATGATCAATCAACGCCCGCGTCCTAAAGCGGACGACAACATCGACAGCAACCCCGCACGGCGGGCTGGCTCGGGCGCACCTCCGAGCTCGCATAGTCGCGCCCCGCTGCTTACGCGCAAATTGGATGGCGTTTCTCGGGGTGGCTGACGGCCGGAAAGTAAATGTGAGCGGCGGCTGGCGGTAGCGCGCAGGACGAGGGAGGGAATCCGGATGGCTGACGGGGTATCGCATCTTGCCTTCGAACGTCCATCTCGCCCTCCACCCAATCCAACCACCCCAACCCGAACCCCAACCCAAATCCTACAGCGATGCAGCTCCCCGTCGTCTCCCCCCTCATCCACCTCGGCCGTGAGATCAAAAACCTGATCTTGGGCAACAGCATCGTGCTCTCCCTCTCCCTCACCATCGCCCGGCTGGAAGCCGAGGTCGCCGAACTCAAGCACACCGTCAAGACGCAGAGCACGCAGATCGAGAGCCTCCTCAAAGTAGACGCCGCCGCGCAGACCAAGATCGCGGTCCTCAAAGCGAAGCTCGTCACGGCCGCCACCGCCCCCTCGCTGCACCTCGCCGCCGTCGACGATGGCGCAAGCCTCGAGATCGCGGCGTTGGAGGCCGCCCACAAGGCCCAGCGTCAAGCCCTCCAGCACGCCGCGGCAGCCCGCGACCTCGCGCACACCCACACCGTCGACTCGCACGCAGCGGAGATCACCGCGCTCACGTCCCAGGTCGACAACCCCAAGGCCGGCGTCCTCCTGCGCTACCAAGAGGTGAAGGATGCGCACGCCGCGCGCGACCGCGGCACCGCCGGCACGCTCGCCTCGCAGGCTGCGCTGCTCGCGGGGCTCCGGTCCGCGGTCGGGGACCTCAAGGCCCCGGCGCTCGCCGCGACCGCTGCGTCCGACGCCGACGCGAAGCGCGTCCGCAGGGCGAAGCGCGGGGCCATCAAGCGCAGGGCGACGGTGGAGAAGACTGCGGCGGAGGCGCGGGGCAAGGGCGCGCGGAGTGGCGAGCTGGAGGCACGCGTGGAGCAGCTTGGCTCGGAGGCGCTGGATGTGGCGGCGAAGACGATCGTCAACGGGCTGCGGGTCACTGAGCGCCTGCAGGGCCTGGAGGAACGGGCAATCGACGTGGAAGGGAGGGCGGAGAATATCCTGCGCGACAGCAAGGCCAGCGTCAAGGCCCTCGCCATCCACCACGCCAAAGACCTCGCCGCCGCCCACGACCGCCCTGCACCTCCCGCCGACATCGACGCTGCGATGGCCGATGCTCCCGAGGTCGTAAACGCCACCAACCCCGACGTCCCACTGTACACCTACCCCCCCATCGCTGCCGCCCACGTCCCCCCCGCCATCGCCGCGCCAAAGTCGACCGCAGACTTCTCGTTCGGGTGCGAGTACTACTTCTCGACTCGCTTCGCCGTGCGGGCGGACTCGTCCCTTGCGCAGGCCAGCATCGCGGCGCCCGCCCGTTTCGTCAAGTCCGCGCGGCAGATCGTGCAGCGGGGCGGGGACAGCGCGCTGACGCCGCTGCTGCTTCCTGCGTGGCCGGGGTGCGCAGGGAGGGTGGAAGACGCGCGGTGCCCGAAGCGCTCGAGGAGAATGTAAGAGAAAAGAAGAAGACGAACGACGACATGAAGATGATGCTTTGCGAGCGGCGCGACGACGAGAAAATCCGGAAAAGCACTACTCCGACCCGGTATCGCACCACCCGCACGTCGACAATCCGGTCCACACCGCGGCGGGGATCCGAGGAGGAGAAGACACAGTCAGCCTAGTTCCTGCGCAACGAGAAGCGGGGGCTGGAAATCCATAAAAAGCAGATAAAGCGGGGTACCTATGAAAATTAGATTACGACTTGCTTGCTTTCTGCTGTAGTTCTTGGGTTTTCGGATAGATATCAAACGTTTCTGCTTCTAGACTTGACGAATATCTGAGTCGACTAGGAACTGAGGGACCAACGTAACGGTAAAGCGCTCACCGCGCGCATCTCGCTGGCCTGGAGCCCCTGGAATATATGGTCAGATTGGGATACTGGATGAACACTACATGATGAAGCGCGTTGCTGCGCCGAAAAGCCAATGCCGTGCGGACTGCGAGAGATGACCTGCATGGAACACGACAAGCGAGATGTCAAATCACTAGCCGGCGCATGAGCACCTCCAACTCGGAAAACAGGCTTTCCGTGGCATCCAACTTATCAACTTCCAACTGCAACAAGACCACGTTGCGCGCCCGTTCTAAGACGGCGGGGTACGCGGCGGGGTTGACGCCGGTGATCCACTTGGGCCACCACACGAATACGGCCGCCAGCCGCGCGATCGCGTCGACGGCGTCGGCGTGCGTGTGCGGGTCGAAGATCACCATGGAGGCGGGCAGGGTATGCCGGAGCACTTGTATACTTCCCTGGACATACTGCCTCGGCACCAGATCCCCATCTGTGTCATTCGCCGGGTTG
Organism: Mycena rosella; assembly: GCA_029378255.1. NCBI lineage: Eukaryota > Fungi > Basidiomycota > Agaricomycetes > Agaricales > Mycenaceae > Mycena > Mycena rosella. Next base: position 58,254 of record JARKIE010000034.1, on the reverse strand, counting down.
GCAGCGGCGCTGGCCAGCGCATACGCTACCTTCTCCGTCGAGCGCAGTTGACGGGATCGGATGTGGGGTACAATGTCGTCGCACCAGCGCGGAAGGAAGTCGAGGAAACTGCTCAGCGGCAAGGTGGCAACGATGGCGCCAATGGGAATGTGATGATACACGAGGACCTCCTCCGCCCATCTCGCGAAGAACGCAGCATCCGTCCAGTATGCTCCGACAAGCTCCGTCGCCAGCCAAGCGTCGCTGGTGATCTGGGCAGTGTCAATGATGCTGATCTGGGTGTCCGTGCAACCATGGTGTGCATTCCAACGATGGGCTTCGAACAACACGTACGCGACGCTGAAGGACGCGGAGATGAACGGGGAACGGAGTGGGGCTGTCTTGTCCTTCCACTGGGTTATGTGCGCCGAGGCAGTGGCCGCGAGTGCGTCCAACGAGCCAGTGAAATGGTCGTAGTCTCCATTCGGTGTCGATTGGCCGTACGAAAAGAAGCCAGCGGGTGTGAGAGCGCCACGGCCGGCGGCGCGATGGACACGGAAGATGAATCGGTTGGCGGGGTTGAGGGTGAGGGAACGGTACTTGTCGTTCGTTCCAAACCTGAAGGGAGGGAGCATGTGGGATGAAGACATGACGGTCGAGAGCAGATCGAGACGCTTTAAATATTGAACTGGGGCCTAATCGGAGCCTCTACGTCGCCATTTCTGCCATTTCTGAGAGTCAGACTGGACTCGAAGCCTCCGCCACTAGCATATTGCAGTGTGCACTGACAGCTATTAATGGCAGTGCACGTCTGTGGCGCTGGCATTGACGGGCATCTTCTGGTGAGAGAGGGTGTCCTCTGCGGCTCCGGCCTGGGGCGAAGGTTCGAAGTCCAGTGACTCTCGAATTTGAATTCACAGAGGAGACGGTGGACGGCCACGGCGAAAGTCTGTGAAGTTGCGTGTTCAAGTTGCGGTTGTGGTCGAGGTCCTGAAGAGAACGCGATCATGTGACACTAATGCATGGCCCGCGACCCAGATTGATGGGTATTGAAACATGCATGTGGACTTGGTTGTGAGGGCCAATGCTGGCAGTACGAGTCCTTTCGGAGTTTGATTGATATGCATGATTGATTGATTTTCATTTTTGTTACTGTAAGTCGATTTTGCCTTATCAGGGCTGACGAGACCTGACGGGCTTGTAAGGCCTGATCAGACCGTGTCAGGTCAAATGGTCAAGCATATCAGGGCCGGTCAGGCTCTGTCAGATCCCCCCTCCCAAGAATGAAAAAAAATGAACCCAAGTGTTGTCAATAACCTTTCGATATGACTACGGCACCCAGATGCATCAAAACAATGAAACCGCAAACTCAAACGGGCTTAATTGAGACGGTACAAGGGTAAACCGGTGGGCCGAACAACGTACAAAACTCGATTGGTGCCCTTCCAACATGAACCAGGTCTGCTGAGAATAATTTCGTAGTCTTTAGTATACATAAATTAGATATCATACATCCTACATAGCATTAAATTGTAGAGAACGCCTGAAAGATCCATAAGGTTGAAACTATGGGAATGATGGCGGAGTCCGGCGGACTCTGCCGGAGCATCCCTGCAGGAGATTCCCTTTGGGGTATTCCCCCCACCTCATGCGCTTCTGCCAATCCTTCGCAGCTAATGCTGCCTAGCAATTAATGTGTACATATTCCTCCCCTACGAATGCCATGCATGCAGCGACGGAGGTAAGAGACTGCTTGGCGGCTAAGCACCGCGTATGTATAGACGATCAAGTCCCAAAATACCAGGCGGTGTTCTTAGTGCAGCACGGCTTCAAACGCGGCATACTTATGAAAAGCTTCACTAAATTATCCTAACTAAGCAGGTAGGTATATGAGGTATACATTGGGTCTGAGTAGCTGCACAAAAAAAGACCTCGAGCGCAGAAGATATCCCTGCAGACTATTCGAGCAGCGCAGTCGCCACAGGAATTGTCCTGCAGGGATTCATCCCGAGCGCCATTGCGACAAGGGCCTCGTAGATTAAGTGTTGTGCCCATTTGGTCGCGAGTCACCCTGTGTGGCCGAAACATTGTGTAGAAGTACTCGTGGCAATATACCCACAGAACCTTCTCCGGAGAGAAGGCATCGCGGCCGAATTGCCGCAAGCGAACCGTCGCAGAGGATCCCCCACATATGAACCGCCACGCGCAATTCACTGCGAGGAATTCCTCGCAGGCGAATAGGTGCGCGCTGATGCGGACGGAGGGACGGGACGGGCAGCAGTGGTGATTGGGATGCAGCCGCTGCTACGGAACATGTATTAGTGTTGTTGTTGGTAGTGGCAGGGCCTACAGGAATTGTCCTACAGGGATTTATCCCGAGTGCCACTGCGACAAGGGCCTCGCAGATTAAGTGTTGTGCCCATTTGGTCGCGAGTCACCCTGTGTGGCCGAAACGTCGCGTAGAAGTACTCGCGGCGATATCCCCACAGAACCTTCTCCGGAGAGAAGGCATCGCGGCCGAATTGCTGCAAGCGAACCGTCGCAGAGGATCCCCCACACACGAACCGCCGTGCACAATTCACTGCGAGGAATTCCTCGCAGGTGAAGAGATGCGTGATGTGGACAGAGGGACGGGACGGGCAGCAGCAGTGATCAGGATGCAGCTGCCGCTACGGAACATGTATTAGTGTTGTTGTTGGTAGCGGCAGGGCCTAAAGACGTACCAACTTGGGGCGCACCCGAGGGCCAAAGCGTAGCAAGAGCAGCGAACGACGAAGGCGGATACGGACGTGCGGGACGGTCTAGCAGCATATTCAAACTGCATGGTGAGGTGCAGGGGTAGTGTCGGGCAGCCGGCGCGTGCGCACAGAGGGCGCAACGGAGACAGAAGATTCGCACGTGCAAATCTTCCGCCTGCTGTGGCAGTGCCGCGAGTGTGCTGCAGCAGACTCCCAGGTGCATTCCAGATATTGCTACAGCGGAGGTCCATGGGGCGCGGTTCCACGAGAGGAAGGGCTATAGAGCGTCAACTACAAAAATGTCACAGTCAAGGCTTGCGTCCAACTCTACAAGAGAGTGGATTGGGAGGTGCAAGTGATCTCGAAAAGATGATCGAATAAAAGACTAAAGAACTACAAGTGAATAGCTACTCTACTTATACTGTTTGTCGAACCGTGTGAACTTAAGTAGCTAAGTATATAATACAATGAGGTTACCAGGCGAATCGTGATCGGAGACGTCAAGTGTCAAGTGTCAATACTAAATATAGTTCATGGAAACGACTATTGTGTTCCGACTATTGTGTTCCGTTGCCGTGTGATCTTTAGCCAGCAAAGTCCTCCCACGTTATGCCATCGGCGTGAAGCGCTCGTGCAACAAGCGCTGGGGTCACGTGCTCATCGATCGGTGTTGGAGCGATTAGATTGGAGTCAAATCGTGACAAAAAATGAAACAAGAGAAAGGAACAGCGAAATACTTACCGGTCAATAGCCCCAATGAGTAGCGAAGGGTGGAGACGGGAGCTTCCAACGGAGGCTAAGATAAAAAAAATGATGAGAGCACCTGCTTGATCCACCGTCAATTCTCTCCGAGTCGGGCGGCGAGTGTGGCGGCGCGTAGGCGAGGCCCTGTAGTGGATGCATGAGATTACAAGCGGGCAGTTGACTCGGAGCAGAGGAGGGGGAGGCGAGGGCAAGCGTCAACCGGCGTTGTTGTGTGTGGTTGTTGTCGTTGGCCGAACCGTGATGGCTGATGCCGCATGGCCGTGGTAATCTGTGTGCAAAGGATTCACCAGGCAGAAAGGGCTGCGCAGACTTCGCTCCAGTAATTTATGCAGGCACAAACCACTGTCTGCTTTTATGTGAATAGCATTATACGGGGAGAAGTACGTAGGGGGGAATCATCACAAACACTTCGCCGCAGGGAATTGGCCCCAGAGAATTGGCCGCGGGGAACTGGCTGCGGGCTCCGGCGGACTGTCCGCCATCAATACTCCGCCATCATCCCCATAGTCCCATCCCTCTCGAAAGATCCCCTTCGAGAGCAGTGAAAGGATGGTCAGAACCTTTTGCGAAAAGCCACAAAAATGCCCTTATGAAGCCCGTCAGCTTCGTCAGGCTGACAAGCCCTTTTCCGGGGGTTTTTGAACCTTATAAGTGCCATCCAAACCTGATGGCCTAATTTGACCTTATACGCTCATGTTCGGCCTTATTTGGTGTTTTCGATTTTTCCGACAAAGACAGCAGTACATATTGGGGGTTGGCGGTAGGTAACGGTCGTGGGTTTCTGGATGAGTAATTTGCGAGAGAGAGGAAGTGAGATAAGTAACGAGATGGTTAAATGGGTGAGGCAAGATTCTGTAGACAATGGGGCAAGAGGTGAGCGCCGGAAGATTCCGTGATATCGACCTCTTTTCAAACTCCGCCGGAACGCGGTCCGATCACGTTTTAAGTTTGAGCGCGGTTTCACGCAAGTTTCGTCTTCCTCCCGTAAACGATCTCCAATTGTAAAAGTGAATCGAGAACCCCCCCCATTTATGTATCGTCCGGATCGATTAATGCATTTTTTATAATATTTTGTGTCCGTCTAAGAAGAGATATTGAATAATGGGTTCGGACCGGACATGCGGTGTTTGTTCGTCGCAAACAACACGTCGCGTCGCTTCCACCGTCCCTCATTCCTCCCCGCGCCGGCGCACAACTGATCACTTTTCCTCTGCTTTTTATTCAACCCCACTGCTCTTCAGGCAGTCACTCCTCCTTGCCAATGGCCTTTCAAGGGATGAACTGGGCATCCTATCAGCAAAATTCCGGCACCTTTTGCCCGCGTCGCGGGACCGGATGAGGGTATCGATGATCTATCGCAGCAAATGGGGGTTCGGCATCCAATCCCGGTTCGAGCTGCACCGACAGCGAAGGGGAAGGGAGCTAGGAAGGGGAAGGAGAAGGAAGCAACATGGCCAGCAGAGACATCTTCGGTGAAGCCCCCGAGGAAGAAGCGTAAAGTTAACTCAAATGCCGCCGTAGCTAGTGGATCGGGCAGTGCGGGGTCGAAATGACAAATATTTTCTTGTTTTCGGGTGCTAGCGGGCACGGACTGAGCATTCTAGTGTTGTTTTAGTGGAATTCTAAGCTCAAAGAGGGTGCGGAGATCGGTCCGATCAACCGCTCGCGTGGAGGGGGGAGGGGGGGTACAGCCACCATCAGGAGAATCGGAGGTTGATATCACCGAGTTTCAGCACGCCCACCTCTTGCGATGGGGTGGAGGAGCGTACATCATGTTGTAATGGTTGCGAGTTGTGGTTGGGCCCCGCATATATCAAGGGTTCTTGGATGGGACCATATTGTGGCGAATTCATGCCCAAGTTTGATTGTCTGTTGGCCGCGCCCGCCCCAAGTGTTCGGATGCCGCCGCTAGCCTGACAGATGACGCGTGGATGAAGTTGGTAGGGAAGGTCGACCTGAAGGATAGGCAGTGATCGTGAGAAGATATCGTGGTCTTGATGGGTATTATGAGTTGTATGGAGTTTCAGCGGGCGGTTGGTATCGCACTCCCAAGCGCTCACTAGTAGGCGCTCACAACCGCGCTGCGTTGGGCGCTCCGCTCCATCACCGTATCAAGAAATAGGCAGGTGTGCTTGATTTGCTCGGGTTCCAGTGAAAGCAAGTTGTCGCCCGTTGATTAAGCTCGAATTTCCGAGGATATGCAGGACCCCCAGTCCCTGACAGCGGAGCTGGCGATGGTAGGACGAGGTCTGTCGGTAAGGAAGTCTGATACGCGAGCACTGCCACTGATGTAAGAAGTTTGACAGGCGAGCTCAACAAGGAGAGAGAATCGGTTGACGGCGCAAAGTTATCTACTAGCTAAGATGCCGGCGCATACGCAATACATAATATAACAACAGGGGTCCTCGTCCGATGTGCTCTAAGTCTCTATTCTGCAAACTCGTTCTGCGGTGGTCGACGCGCGTGGATCTGTAGATTCAAAATCAAGACATCAACGCACGGTTCTTAACGCAAAATCGGTACAGCAACAACCCAACTGACCATACTAGTACGCTCCTCGTCGGTTAGGCGTTCGAGCGCCAAACCACAGTGTGGGATTATTGGCAACCCGTAGATCAGAGGGGGCTGTAATTTGGCTTCGGAAGGAGGGCCTCGCAGCAAACACCTATCTCCGTCCACGACGGTGGTGTATGGGAGCCAAGAACTATCGTCGCGCGGGAAGCACGTTATGATGGTGATGGCGTCCAATTTCCCTTTCATGATAGCCTTGTGAAACTTGTGGAAGCTCGCCGGCGCTGTGTGCCCAGATCAGCGGTGTTATAGCTTTCGGCTCAGGAAAGATTCAGACACATACGGATCGGGCGAACACGAGAATAATTGTTGGCAAAGGACGATCCCTGCAGCCAGACGTCTTCGATCAACTCAAACCGCGAATCTTTGCGGATGTCCGCAGCTTTCCAGCGAGCTAGGAGTATACCACGGAAGACGAGGTGCTCCCACTCCCACCCCGACTCCCCTCGGACGCCAGCATTGAGCTCGGGAGTCAGAAACTCATGGGCGTCGAGGACATCCTTCAGCCCTTGCCGTATCACAGCATGTACGCTCTCATGCATAAAAGACACAGCTATGAGGGACCCTGACTGCTCGCGTTTCGGGATAACTGCTGAGTCCTTGGAAATACACAACTGTGAAAAACCACCTCAGACGTCAGTCAACGATAACAGTGGGTGCCATGTGACACACCATTTCGTACGATAAACAGAGTGCCCAGTTGAGCGCTGGGACAAAGAGGCCATACTCGTCTTCTCGGTCTCGGTGGCGGTTAGTAAACCCCCACACAACACCGTCCGTGTCCAATTGATCGAGGGCGGATGATATGCAAATTTTTATGCCATCGTCGTGTCGTAGAAAGTCTTTGACGACCCGAGTGGCCTGTGCCATGACCTCGAGTACTACCTTTTTCTCCGAAACGGGGAGCTTTGGTTTCCGCGCATGGTCATCGCAGACACGGCGAAACACCGAAGCAAAACTCTTTATCATATATTCGTTGACGTCGCCAAGAATGGCACCGAGTAGACGTCCAATGAGGACCGTTGTATGAGGGAAGGGGTCGGAATCCAGTTGGTTCGGCGGCGGGTTCGCGCTGGGGGACTCCAAATCGATGTCTCTAGCGAGTCCGGCAGGGTTAGCGAGGCTTGCGGAAGCGCTGTCGAAGACGGACCTTTCTGGTTGGGGAGAAAGGTCCAAATTGTCCAAGCCCGCGGAATAAGGCGATGGGGACGTAGATCGGGGACTCAACGAGGTAGTGGAGCGGGGACTTGACCGAGTGCAACTCGCAGTGGGTGGAGGCTGGAGAGGGTAAATGGTAAGAAATGCGACGTTGGGCGGGGGCGGGGGAGACGCTTGCTTCTCGATGGGATGAAAATTTACGACCAGCTCTGGAGGCTCGTTAGACATGGTTCTGATTGAGCTGGGAAATTAGGGGCTAGTCAACAAGAACAAATAGATCCTGGATCATGATTAAGATGGGATGGGCAAACGAATTAGTCCTGTGGTTACCGCGCCATCACAGTAGGCTGCCAGGGTTATTATATAAGCATCCGTTTTGGGAAACCACGTGCTTCCTCCTTCGACGCGACTTCACGCGTTCGGACGCGACGAAACTTGATTGGGCCGTCCGATGGGGCATTATATCAATGTATATATATCAAAAATGGTGAGAACACACCCCGCTCCCAATTTCCTGAAGAACGTCGAATAGGAGGCTGACCTCGGGCTTTGCCGAGGAATTCTTACGAAATGTCAAGGGGACTTGGAAAAAAAGTTCTCCCGGGATTGGCAGAGCATTGAGAACTATTTAAACCTCAAGCAGTCTCAAAATTCGCGTTGAATGGCGCAAGGCAAGCACAAGACGCGTGAAATAAATGAGTTGTGTGGTCGTGCATCGTCCATCATTACATAATAAGATGGGAAGCCGCTTATTTGACGCGGTAACTAACAGACTACAACGAGCGAGGAACGAGCGTGTTTACGTTGTAGCGTCTGTCTAGAGAGACTACAAACGAATTCCTTTTATTATTTGCGAAAAACAAGAGACCTGCCCCGACGAGACTGGCTACCCCCGCCAACCGCGCCCAACGGTGGGCGCCTCCTCGCTATCCACAAGGACCCTCCTCGGACCCGAACCCGCCTTTGCAGCCGCAGGCGCAGGTAACTTCGCCATCAACCGCGCGCGCGACCCAGAGCCCGACTTGCCCACCACGACCCCAGGCTTCGCAGCCTTCTTCACGCCCGCGCCCCCGAGCGGCGGTGACACCCGGGGCAGCCCTACCATCTTCCGCCGGAGCGCCCCGTTCTCCTTCTCCCCCGCGACCTTCGCGCTTCCCCGTGCCGTCTCCGGCGCGCGCCCCTTGCCCTTCTCCTGCGCCGTGAAGCGCGTCGGCTCGCGCGAGAACACGCGCCCGCCCAGCGAGCCCGCCGCAAGGGCCGGCGCCTCGGGGCTCTCGGGCGGGGACTCCGACACGCCCAGCTCCTCCGCGAGCGTCGGCTGCCGCACCGGCGGCGGCGGCTGGACCTCGGGGAACAGCGCGTCCACGAGCCCCGGCGCACCCTCGTCCTCCTCGAGCAGCGCCTCGAGCGGCAGGGACACGTCGCCCGCCTCCGCCCCCGTGTCGAGCTCGGCGGGCGTCGCGGGCGAGTTGGCGAGCATCAGGATGCGACTTAGCGGGCTCGGCTTCGCGGGCGAGTACGCGTGGATCATGCGCGGCGCGAAGGGCTTCGCCATGGGGAACGGCCGGCGGAAGTCGGGCGGGGTAGCGGGCGCGGGCGCGGTGGACGCTGATGCCTCGGACGGCCGGGGAACTTCGAGTAGCGCCGAAGAGGAGGAAAGGAGGAGGGCGGGGGCAGGGAAGGCTGAGCTGGGGGACGGCGGGGGTAGAACAAATGACGTGGGCAGGAGGGACGACGACATGGAGGTAAACGAGGGCGCGGGCAGGGGCGGTAAGACCTCCGTCTCAAACGCAGCCTGGAATTTCGGGGGAGAGGAGAGCGACGAACGCCGGGATACGCGCGTCGTTTTGCGGTTGGCGCCCGTCTTGCCCACAGCGACTATCTTCCCAGGAGACTTGCGCGGAGACTGGCGCGGCGGCTTTTTGCTTGTCGATGCTCTGAGCGGCGACGGGGGATTGGGCGTTGGTGGAAGCTCTGCGAGCATTTTCTCGACGTCCCACGAGCGCTTTTCGTCAAGGAGCCTAATCCGTTCTGCCTGTCACGAGAGAGTGTAAGGCGGGATTCAAATACATGCGGAGAAACAGTACCTCCAACGCTGCCTTTTCCTGTCCCAACTTCAAAGCTGCTTCGGTAAAGTTTTGGCGTTCTACGTCGAGTTGTCGCTTTATCTTCTCCAGCCGTTCCTTTTCGGCGTCCCGATCTGGAGCAATCATGAGCTCCACGCTCGCGTCGCCAACGTTCCTGTCGACGACTCGGCGGTCCTCCACAAATTGATCGAAGATGGCCTGCGTTTCCGCGGCCTGGGCTATGGACTCTTTTTGCGAGCGCTCTGTCATGATACGGATTAGCAAATAACAATATATGCCGAAGGTGCCTATCGCACCAATCTCGCCCTTGAGGCCTGCTATTACACCCTGCAACCGGACGAGTTCCCCGTCGGGCACCGGGCTCGCAGCGGATGGGAGTGGAGGGCTGACGACACTGGACGAACGCGTTACAGCGTCTCGCAGCGCACCCAGTAGCAACGCTAGTTTCTCATTTGCGGCATTTTGAGGTGCCATCGGGAAGAGCGTCAAGAGGGTGAAAGGGACAGGCTGTGCCACTCATTAGCAAGCGGGAAATGAGAAGAACAACGGCGAAACCACGCACCTCGTCCTCCCGCTCTGATGTCCGCGTTTGGTACAGCATCGATTGCGCCTCGTTCACGGCGCCAAGGAGGAGCCCGCGGAGCCTGGTGTTGTCCTCACTGAGACGCTGTCGCGCCTCTTCCGCCTGCTCGAGCGCGAGCTCCGCCAGGCCTGGGCCCTTCCCAATGACCTCCGTTCCATCGACAATCTTGAGATTCGCGCACCGCAGCCCGCTGGACGCCGTACCGAGCTTTGCTTGCATGTCCGCGAGCTTCGCCCATCGCTCCGTTATACGTTCCACCTCCTTCTCTTTCTTCTTGAGCTCGCTCTGATGGGTGGCGCGAACGGCCTGCAGCGCCGTCCGCGCGCGCTGGAGCTCCACCGACGTGTGCTTGTGCGCGGAATCGGACGCCTGCAGGGCCCGCGTGGCCGCTCTAGACAACTTTATGAGATAACTGGTCAAAGATAGGATATCCACAACACGCACGTTAACCGCGACTTGTAGAGGCTCGCCTCGCGCTCCGCATTGGCCGCGGTTTCCGTCGCCGTGCGATACATCGTCATGAGACGTTCGTGGTCGTATGCCAGTGTCCGCAAGCGCGTTGTTAAGTCCTCTGTGCGAGACATGTCCTCCTACGACCGCATGAGGCATGGGTACACCGAGAGATGGGGGACTCACCACTCGCTGGCTGAGTAGCCCAAGGAGGCATTTAACAGCCCGCTCGAGGTCTGCGGGGGCGACGCCATCGAGCGAAAGGCCTGGGGCGGGGGCAAAACCGTGGGCGACAAGCTGAGAGTTGATGTAATCTAGGCTTGAGGTGGAAATCATTGCTGAAGAGGCGTCGGAGAATGGAGATCCAAAACGGGGCTCGAGGCCCCAGTGAACGCCCTTCGCTGGCGTGGTCGCCATTGCAGGAGAAGGTCTGCTCAAGCCTGGCGGAAGGTTGAAGGCAAAGCGAACGCGATCATGTGATCGAGATGCCGCGTATCAATTTCCCACAGCTCGAGCATTCCAGCCTTGTTCCAGCCCGTCGCGTAATGCGCGGTATGTACAGTTCAGCACTCACAGCATGTAATCTGGAACCAATCGGTTATTTGATCCAATATAGTATCATAATTATCCGCAGAGTAGACTCGTAACCAGTCTGCCTACGAATGGCAAAAATGTGGCAAGCACTTTGCAGAGATTCCATCCGCTTACCGTAGCGTAGACTCGTAACCAGTCTGCCTACGGAGTGCAACAAATGTGGCGAGCACTGTTTAGGCAGACTGGTACGGCAAAGTGCTTGCCACATTTTTGCCAGTTGTAGGCAGACTGGTTACGAGTCTAACCGTAGCGTACCGTCTTATGCTTTTTCTTCGCTGCGTTTTGAGTGGTTTCTTGTATACGCTGGCGACTGCTGAAGGGATGCCGATGTTGTACCTCGACGGATCAGTTGATCAGTATTCAATTTGAGTTGACAGGTGATCCGATGTCCTTCGTGCCGGTCCCGGGTTGCTCTAACCATCTTGAGCTGGATCTGAGACGCAGTATGCACAATCCTGTTCATCGCCGCATCATAGCTCCCGCCACCTTGAATTGAAGGCGTTGCAACCGCCGAACAATTTCGTTGGTAGTGGTCATTCACTCATGACCATCGCTACGCACTGAACCTCATTAATTCATTAGCTGGGCTGTGCGGTAGATCGGGATTGTACTAAAAACAAGAGCGCTGAATGCAAGTTTTAAATATCCTAGCGCTTGTGCTGTTCTCCGCCTCTCAACAGCCGCATCTAAATCTTGTTCGTTGCCAAGTCCCCAAGATAATGCCACCCTGAAGTGCAACGCTCGCTCTCGTATAAATCCTCTTCGAGTCATGCTGGGATTCGCAAAACCATCATGAAATTCCTCCTCTTCCCACTAATCTCGATTGTGGTGTTTGCGGCGTCTGGGTCTAACGCGAGGGCCATTCGCTTGAACCCGTTTGTGGACATCGCAAGTCAGCCCAAGGACACTTGCGAGGTTCACGCGCAGGTGCGGGCGGAAGACCTTTCGCCGGACCACATCTCCCATGGTGCGTTAGCCCGCGTCGTCACAGACGATCGCTGACCTCCGCACAGGGGAGCTCCGCATCAAGGTCCCCCGTACACAGTGCGCGCAGCAGATCGCATCCGTCGCGCTCCGCCTCCAGCTCGACGAGTTCACCGAGGTCAAATTCCTGAAGAACGGTGCGGTGCCCTCAGACGTGAACAAGAGCTCGCCAGCGTGGATGAGTGATCCCGAGCTGTGGACCATCGGGGCGGAGGAGCGCAGAGCGTGGGTAACCGAGGCGAATCTCCTCGCTGACAATCCAGGTGACTTGGACCTTGAATGAGAATGGATGGCTGCTAACAAGTAGCACACTGTAGACTTTTCCCGACCCATTGTCACGCCGTTCACTGTCGCCGTGCCGGCTGTGAACTATCCACCTGCCGTTGACCGGTACCGGAATTGGTATTCTCCCATTCTGCGGCACTCTTTCAGCGATCTGGGATATCGCTACATCGCGGTAAGCCAATCCACTCGAACGAAAGTTGATTCTAAAAGGTAATGCGTGTAGGTCGTTACTTTCAGCGACGGGCGCAGCGTGGACGTGCCGGCGGGCCATACGACATTCGTTCCGACGGTCCACGCAAGTCCTGAGCAGGCGCCGTTCACCTGGAACGCGACCTTCGCGGAATGGTCCACGAGTCGCTGCGGGGATGATTCTCCTGAAGAGAAGAAGCGCGCGGATGAGCTGGAAAGATGCCTCCCTGAAGCGCAGCGATCCGCATTCGTCGCCGAGGTTACTCTCGAGAGCGGGAACGTTGTAACAAAAGGTGTGCATTTTCTCTGCCGCCCGGTCGCTCGACTGACCGCATGTAGGGTCCCCGATAAAGGGAAGAGTGACTGTGCACAACACAAACGGGTCAACATCCATGTCTCACATTTCTGTCCATCTACGAACTGTGCAGCGCGATCACTCAGCGCAGGCGCAGGCGGCTGCCGGCGGCGACATCCATTTCTACAACGCCACATCATGCATTTATTCGGGCGGCGAGAGGGCACTCCACTCCGAGTCTTCGGCATATAGCCACATCTTTGACGACTGGAACAATTTTGACGACTGGAACTACTCCCAATACGACAGCTATAGTCCAATCACTCCCTCGCAGCCGTACTTCGATTTCGTTCTCCCGACCTCGCCGGAGACGCCCACGGATTTCACGTCGTACTACGCATATAGCGCAAGTATGCTGCACCTTAGTCTCACTGTACTGTACTCGCAGGACGTTGCGGAGTGCGTAGACCCGCCCGAGCTGCCGAAGGACGAGTCCTCGATGGAGGAGAGACTTTGGGACTCGTACACCCCTGTCAGGCAGACAACAACGGTCTCGACATACTCCTACTATCAGCCAATGAGGCTGCAGGTCGTGGTGCCGCTCACCGTCGTCGACGGCGGGTTGCTAGCCGCGGCCACTCAGCGCCCGATCGCGCACTACCTCACACCGGGACTCCTCCCGGCCCCAGTCCTCCGCCCCGGGGCGCAGGACGATCTGCCCGAGTTCCCTCTTGCGCAGCCGGTGATTACCGTAGAGCCGATCGAAGATACGACTGCGCGGCTGATGCCGAACGGTTCATACGCGAAGAATCCGGGGTGGGAGCAACTATACACTGACATTGATTACATGCCCTGGTTTCTCCATGACGCTCCGGATCCCACCAAGGACTATCGCGGAGGGAACTACGCGGGGTTACTCTGGAAGAAGAAGGTCGTGGCGGAAGAGTGGGGGGTATCGGCGGTGCCGTCTGAAGTTCTGGAGGAAGAAAATGATGTGCAACGTAACTTTGCGACATAGATCTTAGTCATTATTTAATATCCCCTGTGTTGTAATGAAACTGTTTTTTTGTATCCGAACAGTACAGGGTCTTCCGACGGACGGTTAACCTCAATTATAATAGGAATAATTGAACACGGAGAACCGCCGAAAATGGCAGAACTGTTCACGGTATCTCCAGTCTGCGGGTCTGCGCCTCAAGCATTTCTCGCAGCGCGCCTCCGCAGGCGTAGTCTTGTTCCCTGACGTTAAAAGGGCAGTGAATCACGAACGCTCGCTGCGCTCGCGGGAGAATCTATCCGGAGATACTGGAACCTCGGAATATGATCCGAGGCAGATTTTGATGAAAATTTGATCGCGATTCACTGCCCTATAACGTCTGGTGTACTTTGACCGAGAGGGATGGGACTATGGGGATGATGGCGGAGTATTGATGGCGGACAGTCCGCCGGAGCCCGCAGCCAGTTCCCCGCGGCCAATTCTCTGGGGCCAATTCCCTGCGGCGAAGTGTTTGTGATGATTCCCCCCTACGTACTTCTCCCCGTATAATGCTATTCACATAAAAGCGGACAGTGGTTTGTGCCTGCATAAATTACTGGAGCGAAGTCTGCGCAGCCCTTTCTGCCTGGTGAATCCTTTGCACACAGATTACCACGGCCATGCGGCATCAGCCATCACGGTTCGGCCAACGACAACAACCACACACAACAACGCCGGTTGACGCTTGCCCTCGCCTCCCCCTCCTCTGCTCCGAGTCAACCGCCCGCTTGTAATCTCATGCATCCACTACAGGGCCTCGCCTACGCGCCGCCACACTCGCCGCCCGACTCGGAGAGAATTGACGGTGGATCAAGCAGGTGCTCTCATCATTTTTTTTATCTTAGCCTCCGTTGGAAGCTCCCGTCTCCACCCTTCGCTACTCATTGGGGCTATTGACCGGTAAGTATTTCGCTGTTCCTTTCTCTTGTTTCATTTTTGTAGTTGACGCTCTATAGCCCTTCCTCTCGTGGAACCGCGCCCCATGGACCTCCGCTGTAGCAATATCTGGAATGCACCTGGGAGTCCGCTGCAGCACACTCGCGGCACTGCCACAGCAGGCGGAAGATTTGCACGTGCGAATCTTCTGTCTCCGTTGCGCCCTCTGTGCGCACGCGCCGGCTGCCCGACACTACCCCTGCACCTCACCATGCAGTTTGAATATGCTGCTAGACCGTCCCGCACGTCCGTATCCGCCTTCGTCGTTCGCTGCTCTTGCTACGCTTTGGCCCTCGGGTGCGCCCCAAGTTGGTACGTCTTTAGGCCCTGCCGCTACCAACAACAACACTAATACATGTTCCGTAGCGGCAGCTGCATCCTGATCACTGCTGCTGCCCGTCCCATCCCTCTGTCCACATCACGCATCTCTTCACCTGCGAGGAATTCCTCGCAGTGAATTGTGCACGGCGGTTCGTGTGTGGGGGATCCTCTGCGACGGTTCGCTTGCAGCAATTCGGCCGCGATGCCTTCTCTCCGGAGAAGGTTCTGTGGGGATATCGCCGCGAGTACTTCTACGCGACGTTTCGGCCACACAGGGTGACTCGCGACCAAATGGGCACAACACTTAATCTGCGAGGCCCTTGTCGCAGTGGCACTCGGGATAAATCCCTGTAGGACAATTCCTGTAGGCCCTGCCACTACCAACAACAACACTAATACATGTTCCGTAGCAGCGGCTGCATCCCAATCACCACTGCTGCCCGTCCCGTCCCTCCGTCCGCATCAGTGCGCACCTATTCGCCTGCGAGGAATTCCTCGCAGTGAATTGCGCGTGGCGGTTCGTATGTGGGGGATCCTCTGCGACGGTTCGCTTGCGGCAATTCGGCCGCGATGCCTTCTCTCCGGAGAAGGTTCTGTGGGTATATTGCCGCGAGTACTTCTACACAATGTTTCGGCCACACAGGGTGACTCGCGACCAAATGGGCACAACACTTAATCTACGAGGCCCTTGTCGCAATGGCGCTCGGGATGAATCCCTGCAGGACAATTCCTGTGGCGACTGCGCTGCTCGAATAGTCTGCAGGGATATCTTCTGCGCTCGAGGTCTTTTTTTGTGCAGCTACTCAGACCCAATGTATACCTCATATACCTACCTGCTTAGTTAGGATAATTTAGTGAAGCTTTTCATAAGTATGCCGCGTTTGAAGCCGTGCTGCACTAAGAACACCGCCTGGTATTTTGGGACTTGATCGTCTATACATACGCGGTGCTTAGCCGCCAAGCAGTCTCTTACCTCCGTCGCTGCATGCATGGCATTCGTAGGGGAGGAATATGTACACATTAATTGCTAGGCAGCATTAGCTGCGAAGGATTGGCAGAAGCGCATGAGGTGGGGGGAATACCCCAAAGGGAATCTCCCGCAGGGATGCTCCGGCAGAGTCCGCCGGACTCCGGCCTCCGCCATCATTCCCATAGTTTCAACCTTATGCTTTGACCGGCAAGGGTGCGATCGTGTCACGATGTGGCTGTGAAGTGACTTTCGCGTCTGAACACATGCTCCCCCGCTGTCTGTTGCGCTCATCCCTCTGACTCTATAGCACTGTTCAAATAACTTAGTAGATGCTTGAAATATTTTTTCCAAAGGCAGTTAATGTCCGTAGACTTGTATTTAAATTGACTAATGATCAGCCTCCATGACAAATCTACGATAATTGTACTACCCGGGAGCTGCAACTCAGGGAGGGCTTCTCAGATAAGCACAAAAGAATCATGTTTTAATTATTTTCCGTCTGGTATGGAGCCACATTGTACAGCAGCAGGTGGTTTATGCAGTAATTGGCTCAGAGTCGGAGGTCCTGATTGTCCGGCCAATCCTCCCCTGTTGCCTTGCATACCACCGTCGGTTGAGCCACACATCAATTGTAAGCCTGTTCGAGATTTATGGCGCCTGAGTTCAGCATAATCATTGAGGAACAAGTCCACGGTGCAGATAGGGGCTGGTGACACTACGTTACTAAGTGTGATTAATGTGACCGATGTCACGCATCGCACCCTTCACGGCTAAACTGCACCAGATGTTAGGGTGGTGATCTCGTGGCGGTTTTTTTGATCTTTTCTGCCTCGAGATCATGAGTCTGTAGTGGATGAGTAGATCTCCGATCATGTCGGAAAGTCTAAGTGGCGGGTGCCGTTGTCTGCCGGCCACAGCCGCATCCTCGTTCGTTCTTGACCCAAGCTAGGTACAGCGGCGAAAACAAGGGCAAAAACTTCTGAAATAAATTGCCACTTGAGCATGTCATATAGCTATGTGCCATGTTTTTACTTTTATTTATCTTCATGGGTGAGGCAAGTTTGAACTGGGCTCCATGATCTGCCGGGTGCCCGAGCCGGTACTTGACAAGGGCTTCTGGCTGAGGAATTGGGTTTGCGGGCCGTGTCTATACTCTTCATAAGTAAAATTTCTCCTGCCCTGCATTTTCTTTTCCCTTTTACTGAGTGAAGACGACCAGTCGCTCTGCGCATGCCGCTTGCGGCATGACGGCCGGCGCTCTTCGACACTTCTTAGATTTTTTGGTATGTGTTTTTCTAATTGCCCTCTCAAAGATTTGGAAAGGCATGAACGGAAACCAAAACATAACCCGTTTCCAACTGTCTAGGCTCACCCACACCGGCGCACCGCCTTTGAGACTTGTCCGACTTGAGAGCCGAACAGCTCGGCGATCATTCCTGAAGGGGAAAGATCTGATGGGAGTTCTACTCATCCACTCAACACTGCGAGATCATTCCACCATCCTAACATCTGGAGCCGAGATTACCGCAGGCGCTGGTTTATGCGATCGCGGGTATCGTAAAACGGGGCACGGGCTTTTTTTGGGTTGCAGCTGTTGCGCATGTCATGATTTCGGCACGCTATGTATAGTAATTCAGTCACGACTTTACAAATAATTTCTTATTCCGAGTCCATGAACGTCGCAAAATAAGCGGCGATACTGTCGACCTCCTCCAACGGCGCCACCATTCCAACGTACCCATCAGGCCGCACGCAGATAATTGCCCCGGCCTGGGGATCGATCCCGAAAGCAGCATACGCACTCCCGCCTTGTCTTCCCCTCATGTCCTTCTCGTCGCACAGGACCCTAGATAAAGCGCACAGATATTAGTTCTGCGCGTGTCAGACACTAAACCAAACTCGCTTAGACCAATGCGATCGGAGAGGAAGAGGAAGGGCCATGAACGTGAAGTCGCGTTGCCTGTACGGCAAAATGGAGATGACGTCCACAGCACGGCCGAATCGCACCGTCAAGTCTCCGACCGCCGCACCGACCGTGTCAAGGGCCTTTGCGGCGCCGGTGAACACAAGCAGCTTGAACCGCGCGTCCGACGGGAGCAAGTCCTGCAGCTCGGCTGGGCGGAAATCCGCCACGCAGACAAGCACCTGCGGCGGCATGCGCTGTCCGACGACGACGTGCGCTGCGCAGGGCTGGTTTGCATAGTGGACGATCGCCGACTCCGCGTAGTGGATCCCGATCCCGCTGGTGAATCCGCCAAATGTCTGAAAGGCGCGGAGGAAGTCCGCGTGCGAGACGCCGTTCTGGTTGACCTGCGTGCGTGGCTTGCCGGAGAACAGCGCCGCGAAGTCGACGTCGAAGTTGATCAGGTCTTGTGCATACTTGCGCCGCTCGAGCTCGTACTGAAGCGGTTGTGTAAGCGCCTCGGTTCGGGATAAAATTGTATGGAACGGTTACAGTCTTGAGAAGGGAGAGCCCGGCCCAGCCACGCAGGACGTATACCAGCTTCCAAACTACCGATAGTGAGTTTCGAGAAATAAGCAAGACGAAATATAGGGGCTCGCCTAGGTTATGGGAGTCGTTCATGCTGGCATTCATTCCTTGCCCTATAAACCATTAAACGGGGCACATATGATCGAGACGAGACCGCACACACCAGCTTTGGGGGAATGTGTATGGCATGCATCACCAGCGATGAAGACGCGTTCGCCCACGGAGAATCTGGACGCTACGCGCTGGCCAACTGATGGATTATAAAATACTGCACGACGTACGAATGAGACTAAACCTACTGATGTAAATGGTCCACCAATCAAACTCGTCCGGTGTCTCGAAAACGTACGGATAGAACGACTTTCGCGCAACCTGATGCAATAAGAACGCGTCCGACAAGCGAGAGGAGTAATAAGACGAACCTCGAGCAGCTGATGGGGCCCCATCCTCTTCTTGTCGATCCGACCGCTGACCGCATCGACGGCTTCGCAGCCCCCTGAGTCGAGTTGGATGTACAGCCGCACCTTGTCAGCTTCCCGAGGAATAATCATGCAGGACCCGTTCTCCGAATGTACGGCGCACTTGCTTCGTATGTCAGGGAAATTAGTTTTTGGGACCATGTCAACTTTCGGCCACGATGAGCGATTTATTATAGATTTTTGCGCATCGACTAACCTACGCCCCAGATATGATCCGTCTGCGACCCCTCCATGGCAATATTGAGGTGCTTCCGGACCCACGAGTGAGCCCCTGCCGTTATTTAGCATATAAAGAGGCAAGCGGGAACAAAAAGCGCACCATCGGTTCCGACCACAAACTTGGCGCGTACGACCTCGGTGGACGGGCCGCCTTCCGGCGGATCAAGGTGCCTCAAAACGACCTGAATAGCGGTGCTTCAACGGATGCCGCCCACGGACGCCCACAACGACTTACCCGAGCCACATACGCGTTGGGATCCGCCATTTGCGCGTGATCCAGCTCGAGCTGCGTGGGGACTATCGGCCGGGAGACCTCCAACCCCATAGACTTCATCGAGTCCAGGAAAATGCTCTCGATTGCGCCCTGGTGGAGCGTCACCTGGACATGACGTTTAGTGCACCCGTCGGCTGTTCGTAACAAGGTGGGGTATTTGCCTCGAAAGGATAGCGTGCTGTGGGCGCAGTTACGTCCGGGACCCGGTCAGTGAGCTAAACTGTGTTAAGTTAACGGCTGTAGAAAATGAATCCAATTCCCTACTTGTATCCCATGCCCCCCAGGGTTGTAGAATGACTAGGACTGTTCAAGCGATCTATCCGCCGAGAGGGTGTACTCACCGCAACGTGCATCTGGTTCCCTTCTCTCAACAAACGTTCGGCAAGACCATAGCTCTAAGACGTTGCATTAGCATGTGAAATGCGAAGCGACAAAACGGCAGTGGTTATACCTGGAAGACTTCGATGGTGCGCGGCTAGATGAGCATATCCTCCCCCTTAAGTAATAAGCATGGACGTTGCTGAAACGGATGCACCTGTATCCCATCGGCCTGCCCAGCCGCGACCTTGCTCGGTCTACCGAGAAATTTCAGCCCAAATAAAATGGAAATTGCAATCGACCGACCTCTGGTCGATAATCCTCACGTTCACTCCAGCCTTGGCCAGAGCATTGGCGCACATTAGCCCTGGAAGACTTTGAACGGTGCGTTCAGCATTCAGAACATGATACTCGCACCTGCTGGGCCAGCACCGATAACCAAAACATCGACATCTGTTTCCCGGACCAGGCTAATGGGCATTGCGGGCAGAAGAGGAGATATTGCGGCGTCCGAGACCCTGCATCTTTAAGTAGTGCGTAAGTGGGCGACCGTGTGAGTGGATGAGAACCAACTTACCATATCCGGGAATTGTAGGCGAATATAGGCGTGGTCCGGAAAATCGCGAAGGCGGGTTAAAAAGCGATTTGTAGCTTAGCGACGCGCCGCCGTCGTAACGGAACACGGAAAAGGTAGTCATACAATCGTTTTATTCACTATCTACTAACAGGAATAATCAGTACGGCGGAGAGCCAACGAACGACTCAAAAGGCAGAGCAAAGCAGTATCGGCAAGCGGGAAATATGTATACACGGAAGGGTGGGTTCTCATGAGTCAAAACAGGCTCGATCTGGTAAAGCACGCGGTCGCTGTTTCAGTTGGATGACGTCCAAGAGTGAAGACGACGCACAAATTCGGTGCAAGCATCAAACTTCTTCGTAAAAAACAGATTGCGCGTATGATTCTTTCGAACCTTGGCGGGTGGTAAGGATATCGCGAACCTTCGGATGCAGAGTCAGCGGGCCCGCGACAGAGGAGTGCGCAAAGACGTACTTCGGTGGGAGGATTGAGACCCAGCGCAGAGGCGCGCTCCCAGCGCTCAAGACGGCTTACTCCGACACAGGGACCGTATTCATAAGATCTGAGGAGACGGTCAGAGTGCAGCGAAGGAAGGAGATGTAGACGGACAAGTCGAACACCCGGAGAATGTCGTGAAATTTGTCTTGGTCTTCAGCGTGGACTATGCAAAGGTTGGTTGGGGAGGAAGGGGCGCATATGTGAGACTTACTGAGCTGCAAATAGCCTCGTGTCGCTCTGACAGCATTGAGGTGAGGGCGCCACCTAGGATCATTCTCGTCCAACTCTAGAAGTTCGTGCGATTGGCTCGCTTTGTCCCGGGGACGGGTGACTTTGACGATGGAAGGCTTCGAGACCGCAACTTTGGGACGAGGGCTCTCTTTCTCAGCTGGCTCGTCAGGCTCTACGATCTCGACCTCGTCGTCGGACAAGTCGATGTCGTCAACCTCGATCTCGTCATCGCTGTCCGAATGGACTTGAACGGCGCGGGCCTGAGACAAGAGGGATGGACGCTTCCCAACTTTTTTACTGCTGTTGTTGGATGCGATGCGCTTAGACGCGGAGAAAGCGAGGGTGGCTTGTTTGAGGGACGGGGAAGAGACAGTCTTGGATTTGGAGCTGGACTTGGGCATGGTCATTGGTCAAGTTCAAGTTCGGCTGAGGTTCGGCTCAAGTGTTAGATTCAAGGGTCGATCCACAACAAACCCCTGTCTCTTCCCGGTCTTGTCTACTTACTCCTACAAAATATTGACCTTCTACGAGGCTGATATCAATGACCGAGAATCATGTTGTAAAGTATTTTTGTCCATTTTCTTTCTCGCCAGCTTCTTCAAACCCTATCGGCGAAGTTTCACGTTCCTCCGAGACGACCTTTTTCCTCCAAAGGAGGCCTGCATAGTCCCCTCGGTCATAGTCCTTGCTGGGGTCCGGGTACTCGTGGTTGTACACCATTCGACTCGAGGCCTGCGGCATCAAGTCGCTCGAGCTCGCCTGCATCAGCCGCGCCGACGTATCGACGAGCGGCTCCAGGCTGACCACCGGCTGCGCAGCGGAGAACGTGAGCGTATCGGTCAAGGCGCTGCGGCGGAGAACGGGCGCGAGGAGCCCGGGGGTGAGGTAATGCGCGATCGGGCGCGCACTGGCAGGCGCGCTGCTGACGACCGTGATCGGCACCACAGCTTGGAGTCCCAACTCGCGGCGGTACGTCTCCGCCACGACCTTCTGCCCGATGGGCGTGTATGAGTCCCACAGTCTTTCCTCCGTCATGATGGCATCGTCCGTCGGAAGCCGGGCATCCGTGTCAGTGGACGGATCCACGCATATTGCGGCCTCCTGGGAGAACAGTACTGTAAGGTCCAACTGCAGCATATTCTCGCTATGGGCGTAGTACGACGCGAAATCCACGAGCGTGTCCTGCGGGATTCGGACCTCAAACTCGAAGGACGGGCTCGCGTTGCTCAAAGAGCTGTCGGTGATGTCGCGCTGGCGCGGCTTCGAAAAGAACTCGTCGTCAAAAAGATACCCATAGTTCTCAGACTCGGGATCGAGGGCCGCATCGGCGGTCGAATACGGGCACATTGCCATGGTGGGCTTTGGAAAATCGATATCCCCGCCATCTGCAGCCTGCGCTTGCGCCCAGTGATCGCGCTGCACAGTTCGTAGATGGACAGAAATGTGGGACATGGATGTTGACCCGTTTGTGTTGTGCACAGTCACTCTTCCCTTTATCGGGGACCCTACATGCGGTCAGTCGAGCGACCGGGCGGCAGAGAAAATGCACACCTTTTGTTACAACGTTCCCGCCCTCGAGAGTAACCTCGGCGACGAATGCGGATCGCTGCGCTTCAGGGAGGCATCGTTCCAGCTCATCCGCGCGCTTCTTCACCTCTGGAGCATCATCCCAACAATGACTCGGAGACCATTCCACGAATGTCGTATTCCAGGCGAACGGCGTCTGCGCAGGACGAGCATGGATCGTCGGGACAAAGGTCGTACGCCCCGCCGGCACGTCCACGGTGCGCCCGTCGATGAAGTTCACAATCTACACACATTACATTTAGAACCAATTTTCGTTCGAGTGGACTGGCTTACCGCAATGTAACGGTAGCCCAGATCGCTGAACGAGTGCCGCGATACGGGAGAATCCAGGTGCCGCCAGCGGAAGAGGGCGGGGGGATAATTAACAGGCGGAACGGCGACAGTAAACGGCGTGACGATGGGCTGGGAAAAATCTGCGATATAGACCTTGTTAGCAACAGCACATCCCGGCGTAAGTCTGCACTAACCTAGATCACCGTCAAGGAGCGTCGCCTCGGTCGCCCATGCGCGCCTCTCCTCCGCCCGCACGGTCCACAGCGCAGGATCACTCATCGCGTCGTGGTACGCCTGGTAGTCATACACAACTCGGCCAGAGCCCGGCCCTTCCCAGTCGATACGCGAATGGCTAAATCCCGCCAGCTCGCTCTGGTTCGCGGCCGGCTGCAGCTCCGGGAGCACCGCGCCCTCCTTCAGGAATTTAACCTCGCTGAATTCGTCGAGCTGCAGGCGCAGAGCAACGGACGCAATCTGCTGCGTACATTGCGCGCGGGGGACCTTGATGCGGAGCTCGCCATGGGAGACGTGTTCTGGGGAAAGATCTTCGGCGCGCACCCATGCACGAACTTCACAAGGGTCGCCGGGCTGAATGTCGGCGGTTGGGCTCGAGATTGTATGGGAAGCCGATAATGCTGCAGCTGACAACAGCGCAAGAGTGAGGGGGCTCTTCATGATTGAGGGAATAATTGGGTGACTTAAAGGCCTTTATACGGGCGAGAACGAGGCTGCTGCTCGAAGTTGGCTTACAGTGATTACGATCTACGCTGGGCGGTACTGAAACTTGACAGCGAACGCGATTAATTGGCGTAAGATGCTGTATTGGACGACGCCGTCTCCAACACCGGTGCCCTGGGCTCGCGAAAATTCGAGAGTTTGATCATGAAGGCCCTGCTAGTTGGCTTGAGTGAGTTGAATCCCTATCTCCACACTAGCTCAGGTTGCATGATTACTTGCATATACACTGACAGTGTGGAGAAGAAGCATCTGCAGAGGACTTCGGTGCTTAAGCGGGAAAGAGGCCATTCGATAGCCATCCAATCTTTCGGACACGGCAATGCATCATCGCGGCAGTGGCATCGAAGCAAAAGTTGAACGAGAGGGGTGCAAGTGATGATCAGGCCTTTGAAACCTGCCGAGAACGGAGGTAGAACTGTGCGACGCCCCAGGGAGCAAAAGGACTGTCCAGAGCGATTAAGGAAAACGATAAGGGTCGGATGACACTTGATCCCCGCAAGACTCCGCAAGATCTCCGACCCTGCAGATGCGCGAACCAAAAACGACCGTCCAAAAATATTTGGCGCTCCCAGCTGCTACGCAAAATTACAAGACGTTTTGCAATCAGACTATCAGTGTGCGATAGTAATCCAAGAGCCGGGCTTCCGTACTCGATCTGCGCAGATGGTGGCCTCTTATGAATAAAGCACGGTGAGGTCCAACTGGAGCAGATTCTCGATGTGGCCGTAGTACGACGCGGGGAATAAAAAGAGGAAGGAGAGCCTTTCAATTTGTGGTCAGTCGAGATCACCTGCTTTGGTGCTCCGAATCTGTTTCATGGAATACCCTTCTATTTCTACGCGTCCGAGGCTCTCAACATCATATCCGCACACTTCTCCGCCACTGCATAAACCAACGCCTGCGGATGCGTCGCAGGCGCGCTGGGAAAAATACTCGAGTCGCAGACCCGCAGATTGGAGACACCATGCACGCGGAGCTCGGGGTCGACCACGCCGGGGAGCGCATCCGTCTCGGGGGCCATGCGGCACGAGCTCGCGTAGTGGTAGATCGTATTGACCTTCTCCCGGATGAACGCGTCGAGAGACTCGTCGTCGAAGGCGCTCGGGACCCGGGTGCGGATAGCGTCGAGCGGGTAACCGTTGGCCCGCATCCGGTGCGCGAGCTGCACCGACACACGCAGCGCCGCGCGCAGGGCGGCCCAATCCTCCGGCGCCGATAGGTAGTTCATCTCGCAGATTGGGTCCTGCAGTGGGTCGCGGGAGCGCAGAAGGAGGTGGCCGCGGGATTCGGCCTTCATGAGGGCGCAGTTCAGAGCGAAGAAGCCCTTGGAGCGGTCGGCGTCCGGGCCTCTAAAGTCCGCGAAATTGGCCTATATTCCAGAGATTGTGAAGGAAGCGGATAAGGCATGGTAGATGGACGTACACCCATGATAGCAAAATCAGGCCGGCTTTTAGGGTTAAAGGGATCCTTGGCCTCGGCAGACGATGCGGCGGGTTTGCCATCGGGAAGGATGAGGGAAGTCATTCCGAAAATCTCGAGTTCGACAGCGTTGCAGATAAACCAGCCGATACCGTACCACAGATATAAGAAGAGCTGGTAGAAGAGCATGTAAGGCCGTCTGAACAGGAGCCACAGCGAGTCGGAGAGGGGGCAATTGTAGACCGTTGGCACCATGACATGATCTTGCTGTGGGGATCTGGTAAGCTTGGAAAGGCGCCGGAATGGAAGATAACGTACCAAATGCGCGCCGACGCCGGGGGTGTCTCGGACGACCTCGATGCCCATATCTTCGAGGTGTGTCTGAGGACCCACGCCGCTTTTAATCAGGCAGTAAGTCTCTTGAAATTCTAATCGCACGGTAAACCAACCTCAAGAGGAGAACTTTGGGCGAGCCTAACGCTCCACAGGCAAGAACAATCTCTCGTTTCGCTTTGATGACTTGAACACGGCCCCCATCGACGGAGAGGACCTGAACGGAGTCGACGCGAAGCTGGCCATTGGTCTCCCGAGAGAAGTGAACTTGACCGGCGACGGCCGACACGCAGATATGGAGATTGCTGAGGGAACTGACAACGGCGTGGGGGAGGTACGCGCGGAACGCAGAGGCACGCGTCCCGTCCGCGGCTACGGTGTACTGCAGTTTGGTCCAGCCGATGCTTGGCTGCAGTGGCGAATGCATGTCGACGATGGGCACAAACCCAAGGTCATTCGCGGCCTTGGCGGCTCTGGGAGAGGCCCATTGAGATGCGCAATACGGAACCTCGGAACCACGCACTCTTTGGAACTGCCAAAATCATATTCATCGTACGACCGGACCATCAAAGGACCTGCGCAGCGTGAGCTACGACTCAAACAAGACGAAACCTACTCACCGCATGAACCGTGGTATTCCTCCGGGACAGGACCTAACCAAGTCTGCGATTTCGCAAAATAAGGCTTCAAATCGTGGTATCCCCAGCCCGGCCGACCATCTTCGCTCCACGCGTTGTACTCGGCGGGAACCCCACAGGTAAATTGGCCAGCGTTGACGCGCGTAGTACCGCCGAGTCCGCGTCCGGTGATGAGGGAAAACGCGCGCCCGAAGCGCGAGTCTGGCGCGCTGTCGAAAACGGTACTGTGCTTCCCGTCCGAGTAGTGGTGCATGGACGTGAGGGGAGTACGATTCAGCCACCTTAAAGCGCGTCAGAATTCAGTACTTTTACAAACCGCAAAGGCCTTACGAATCCTCTGCATCGCCCTTTTCGACGAGCAAAACGGTATGCTTGGCCTCGCTGAGGCGCCGGGCCAGAACGCAACCTGCATTACCACCTGCGGACAATTAAGAACGCGGAGGGCGCGTACGATTGGAACGACGACGCACCACCGAGAACAATGTAGTCGTATTCCACGTCAAGATTTCCGACAGACTTTTGGGGGTAAGGGCTGCTGAACGGCCACATCGAAGCGAAAGAGAAGGGTACTAGTAAGAAAAAAAAGACTTGGTGCCGGCACGGCCGTACGTTGGTCCGTGCATTCGACGTGTCTCGTCCCACTGTACATCGAATAATGAGGCCCGAGTTGGGCCCGAGCGCTCATAGTCCAACTATCAGTTGAATTCATGACGGCGCGATTGGAGGGAAGCTTTTATAAAGCAAGTTGCAGAAGAGGAAGGTGTCGTAAGGAATATATTTCGGGCGCAAAAAAATAGTAAAGTTGGGGATTCAGAGGAGTGTAAGTAAAGGCAAGTACATGCGCTAATAGAAGCCTAATAGAAGCGATAAGCAGCGGACAGTGGTAAAATGATAGTATTTGATCCTTGCGCCAGAACTCCTATTGATGCTCTTGCTTGACCGGTCTGGCAGAAGAGTAGGGGTTCTTCTTGTGGCGCGAGGTGGAAGGACTCTGCACAGCACCTGTAGCTGGGCCTCTCCGAATTGGACTCGAGGTCATTAGTGCCACAATCCTTTCACAGCGCAACTTCGCCACCACTCCTTCTTTAACCCGCCCCAACAGCGCAGGATATTCGAGGGGATCCGTGCGCGTAATCCACTTGGACCACCAACAAAAAACCGCAGCGAGTCGCGCGATCTTGTCCACTGCGTCCGCATGAGTTTGCTCACTGAAGGATGCCATGCCAGTGGACGGTGGGGGGAGTGTCAGCGGTGTTGGCGGCGGTCTGCGCAGACATTAGCTGAGGTGGAGAAACAAATGGCGGACGCACTAAACCGACATCAAGCTGCGGGGAAGCTTGATAAATGGAAATTTTAGGCATGAAGACATTGACATACGCTGCTGCTTTCCTACTTTCCAATTTAGAATTATTGCTTTGCTTTTAAAGTAATCAGGAAAAAATAAGGGAATATGTTGAAGTGACGCACTAGATTCAAATGTCCTCTTACCGACTTGAGCCACTCTATCCAACGAGACATCCGCAACAAAATCACCCCTGGGAGGCCTACATCGCGGGACTCGTTCCGAACGTGGCAGGCCACCGTAAAGGCGAGAATTGCGAGGGCCGCTCGGAGGGCGGCGACGGCGATGGTATATCCAGAGGTCACCCAGTCCAGTACGAGTGGTTGATCCGGGGTTTTCCAGTCACTAGTCCCTGCAATGTCCAATAAGTACATGCAACCAAAAGCACGCATAGGCCATACCAAACACGATGAGCAGTGTATACAGTATCAGAAAATTGCTATAGAAAACGCCGTGCTCTGCTGGCAGTTTTACGACGGCGGCGGCGGCGAGGGTGACGGCGTCTAGGACGGCGATGGGTCGAGTGGGGCGAGTCACGATGTAGATCAAAATGGCAGCAAGAAGCGTAAGGAAGGCGTGCGCTGCGATTGCGAGCCAGTTGGTGGCGGGGGATGACGCGGCGGCAGAGGTGGCGGCGGGGTGGTTGCCGTTGGCGGCGGAGGTGGCGGCGGGGTGGTTGTTGTTGGTGGCGGAGGGCATGGCAGAGGTGGCGAGAGGAGAGAATGAATTTCAATCTCTGCCAGTGCTTCAAAGAGCCCCTGATCGAGCCGATTTTGATAGCCGCAGAAAGCTGCGAACTACTACTACACCATGGACCGAACCAGGCTTTTCGAGTTTGCGTCTCTAGCTGCCCTCAAGCCCCCGAAATCCAAGCCCCCGACGCGCGCGACTTCTCTCTCCGACATCCACGCCACCGAATCTCCGCATCCGCCCGCCCCACCATGTCTGGCGGGCGGGGTGCTTCCAATTGAAGTCTTCGAGCGGATCATCGACTTTCTACACGCAAACAAGGCTGCGCTTATCTCCTGCAGTCTCGTCTGCCGCTCCTGGTTTCCGACGAGTCGATACCACCTCTATACTTTGCTGCCCGTCATCCCCGTCGCCTTGGGCGCCGGATGCCGTAAAATCAACACCGCCGTGGCTCTAAGTGCGTCCCCCGCGCCCCGTCCCATTTTCATTCCGCTGGTCTTATGCATTAACAGACCCGGACACCATACTATACGGCATGAACAACGGCGTATATCTCTCGCGCGACCACGCGCTACTCAGGGTGCTCAAGCTGCCAGCGGTCACCCAGATCGACGCGCTGGCGGAGCACGACCTGCTGCTCGTCCTCTCCGGTACGTGCGGGCGCTGCGGCGCCCTCCCTCCTACGTGCCTGCTGACCGCCCGCGCGCAGGGCGGCGGTTGCTCGTGGGGCCCCTCCACCTCGCGACGGGCCCGGCGGCGGACCCCGCGCAGCTCTACCGCCGGCTCGCCCTGCTCTCGTCCGACGCGAGCTTCTTCCAGACGGGCGAACACGGCGGCAGGCGCGTCGTGTGCGTCGTCCACGCCGGCCGCTTCAGCAGCCACTTCAAGCTCTTCGAGGCCGTCTGCCAGGTCCCCGGCCTGGGCGCATGCGCGCTGAAGCTCTTCCGCGTGCGTCCCATTTCCACGTATGTACGCTATACTTACCGCGCGCCAGTCGTTCTACCTCCCCGACCGCGCGCACTCGGTGCATATCTGGAACAAGACAATCGGCGCGGCGCTACGTACAAGCTTCCAATGCGTCGACCCGCTCTCGCTCGTCACCTTCCCCGTGCCCGTCGGCCCCGCGCCCTTGGACGACCCGCCCCGCAAGCCCCGCGCGATGTTCCGCGTCGACGAGCGCTTCCTGCTGTGCTACGACCGTGCGCCTCCCCCCTCTTCTTTTCCCTGTAAAACGCTCCTGACCACCGCGCAGGCTGCGCCTTCTTCATGGACAAGGCCGGCGCGTCCTCCGAGCGCGCCTTCGCGCTCCGCTGGGCGGACGCCGCGAAGCAGTTCGGTGCGTTTACGTTTCGTTATTATAAAGCTATAGTACGCTGACGCGGCGTCGGGCAGCGCTGCACTACCCGTACCTGCTCGCGTTCACAGGCGCGGGGATGCACGCGTGGCGCGTCGACCTCGGCGCGCGTGTGCAGACGGTGCACGGGGCGGGCATCCGCCTGCTGGCGGCTGCGCCGCGCATCGTGGTCAAGCTCGGCGACGGGCGCATCGTGGCGCTGGGGTGCGCTGATCCTGAACCGGGGGCGGCAGTTTAGAAGGGCCATGTTGGGCATCGCATCGCATTATATTTGTAACATTTATGGGTATTTGCCACTAGGGAACTTGTATAGATTGCTTTCATTCATCCGCCTCCGAGCGCGTGGGAAGACGTCAATCTACGGTGGGTAACGCTGCCACACTGGTTCCATCTTTCTGAATTTTGACATTCGCCAGGATCATCTGAATCATGATCACGGTCGTTCATTTATTGGACAATTTGTAAGTCTCCGCCTCTTTCCGGACCACTATTACCACGACGATTTTGAATACCAGTTGAGCCGGAGATCAATCACGGCCGCCTCACGCTGGCCCAAGCGCGCGCGGCGCTCGCGGCCATCTATTTCGATGCCGCGCCACGGCACGGCGCTTGAAGGACCCCGGATAATAGACCAAAATGCCTGATGCAAATCCTGACAAATTTGGGAGATTTTGGGCTCGAGGGGTGTTTCAAATCCTGACGAATTTGGCCAAAATGCTCAAAATGCCTGGTTAAGAATCCTGACGAATTTGGGAGGATCCAGAGAGCCCAGATGTCAACTCTTGAGGAGGATCCCTTGGTGTAACGGTTACTTATGTGGCGCTTCCGTGTATTCTCTTTTCGTTTTTTATGGCCTTCCGAGGCCGCTCGTTCGAGCCCTGCAACTGATTTAATTTAACTGTTTTTCTGTGTATGGCTGTAGTATTTTTAGCCTCCGCGGTGCAATTGCCGTAAGCACGACGCCCACCGCCTCCCGCCCTCAGCGCGCTCCGACGACACGCATGGCGTCTATAGACCTCTCAGCCGATCCTCCACCGTTCGATCCTGGCCGTTACATTCGGCAAAACAAGAAATTCCCTGCTTCGGATGTGCTTCCCGAAGTGCACGCGGCTCTTGCGGAGCTGCTAAAGCTGCCCCAGTCTCTCGGACCACTCTTTCCCCATTGCGATCTAAAAAAAAGGCAGCGGAATTGGACGCTGAAGAGAAAGAGGAGGAATCCGACTAGTTCTCTGTAGTTTGTAGGCATCTCCGAGAGCTCAGGGGCAGCTCGCGCAGCTAATTTTGGCATTTTGGACGATTTCCTGACGAAATTGAGCCGTTTTGAGACCTATTTGACGTTTTTCGGGCGATTTTGGGCCTGTTCCTGATTCCTGACGGATTTCGCGAAATTTCGGTAGGCCTGTGCTAATCCTGACGAATTTCGCCATACAAATCCTGACTAATTTCCCGTTTTGAAACCAGGCCTTCAGACCTATTATCCGGGGTCCTGCGCTTGAGGGAAATGAAAAGCACTCGGAGCTGAGATCAATTCGGGAATCGATTATACAGTCAAGAATCGTAATCTCGGCTCCAGATGTCAGGATGGTGGAATGATCTCGAGGCAGAAAAGATCAAAAGAACCGCCATGAGATCACCACGTTATAGGGCAGGAGTCCATAGTGCTATTATCCCGAGTTGATGGCATCACCGGGAAGCACTTCATCTCCCGTTGGCGCCCCTTACGTATTACACTGTAATAGAACCCTGTCGGACCGCGTACCCGTCCCGCCACGCCCGACGGCTGCCAAACACAGCCTAAGCACCGGTGATGCGTCCGCGGCCGTCGATGATGGCGCATCACCAATCACGGATCACATCATTCGGCATCCCGGCTGATCCAAACCCATCAATCTGCTGCTGGATCCACCATCGTCAAGCACTCTTGTGGCAGTGCACCCCTCTCTATCCGCTGCCGCTTGATGCCGACGCCACTGCCGCCCTCCTCGCCGCCCTGCTCGACGCTGACGCCGACCTTTCCCTCCTTGACGACGGCCCTTTGCAGCCTCGTTATTTCTATTCCCTTTTAATAGTTTTCCTACATCAGAGAGACGAGCCTGAGCATGGGAAGGCCACCGAAGCCGAGCCGACGAGTGCACGCACCGAGCAATGTCCCAAAGGAGCGACAGGCGCCGCCAGAGGGCGCATCGCACCCATTTGGTTGCCTGATGGCACGGCACGATCGGCATGATGCCGAAAATGATGCGTTGATGTAATTCCCGGTGGCGTTGATTGGGCCTCCAAAACGTGCGCGCCCTGATGCGGCCTGTCAGGGGCCCGCCTGACGCCCCGGCTTCCTTTATCTACGAATTTACACTAATTTACACCAATTTTACGTGTTAGAAGCGACAATCCTGGAAAATGCTTCTGACAGCTGTCGATCAATCCATCAACTCGGGATAATAGCACTCATCCCTCATAGGGCAGTGAATCGCGATCAGATTTGCATCAAAATCTGCCTCGGATCATGTTCCGAGGTTCCAATATCTCTGGATAGATTCTCCCGTGATTCACTGCCCTTTTAACGTCAGGGAACGAGACTACAAGAATCAGTTGAATCGCTCCTCCTTGAGAGGAGGCACTGTGCCGATTCTCGCGAACACCGATCGATCTCTGAAGCGAACTTGTCGAATGGACTGGCTCAATCGCCGTCTGAATCGAACTCGATTCTCGGCGTATCGCATCCAGAATCAAGTCACGAATCGGCACCGCTTTGACTTCTCCTGTTGACAAGAATCGTACGATGAGAGCGGCGAACAGATTGGTATGCCTGCAGAATCACTGAACCAACATTAATTAATACAGTCCCAATCCATATCAAGCCCAGATGACCTCGCGCCGAGATACATACGCTGGCGTCAGTCGCAGCGATGGCCGGAAAATATGCCCTGTTCTGCGCATATAAAGAGGCCACTTTCGAGTCAGACTGTCAGTGGTCGTCCCATCCACCATGAAGAATTTCGCGACAACCCCGCTTCTATTCGCGTCCGTCGCCGTCCGAGCCCGCAGTTCAAGCGAGGCAGACGGGGACTGCAAGGTCCAGGCGTGGGTTTGTGCCGAAGATTTGGCCCCGGACCACATCTCTCACAGTGCGTCGACAATCTCTTAACCGCAAAATTCATTGGGCGACTCAACTTGCGGTAATAGGTGACCTGCGTATCAAAGTGAAGCCAGCGCATTGCGCCGACCGGGTCGCCTCCATGGCGCTCCGTCTCCAGTTCGACGAATTCGGCGAAGTGAAGCACTTGCGAGCAGGCGCCGTTCTCCCGGAGATAGAAATAAGCGACAACCAAACCGTCTCGTCCGATTTTCTCGGCTTTTACGGGGGCAGCGCGAACGATATCGTGTATGATTATGGCGCCTATGATAGGGTGATGAACGACCCTGTGTTTTGGGTCGTCAAAGCGGGAGAATGCCGGGCCTGGGCAACGGAAGTAGTTCTCTTTCAAAACAATCCAAGTATGTGTTCGGTTATGATTCCTATTTTTTTTGGTCCAGCCTGATGTTTACTTTATGAAACCCTTGTCATAGACTTTTCAAAACCGATGGTTGCCGCCTTCATCGTCGCCTCTCCCGCTGTGAAAAATTATCGTGGGGGTAACTCCCAGCCGATAAGGAGGCATGCATTCAGTCAGCTTGGATACCATTACATTGCTGTGAGTATACCTTGTTTGCCTTAATCAGCATCACTTACTTGCATCTAGGTTGTGGAATTCATGAACGGCACGAAGGTCGAGTTACCCGCGGGGCACACGACTTTTGTCACGACCTCACCCCCACCCGGGGTACCGTTCGCTTGGAACATGACACTCAGCGAGAATAATGTTCAACAAGGACTGGTCTCAGGCTTGCGAGCCATGTCCCTAATATATAGACTAACTCAGATTATTTTAGCCATGGGGCAGGTCAATCTATGGCCCTAGGTAGCCAAGCAGTCGGCTGGCTCCAACCATGCTACAAGATCCCCGTAATGGCGATGTGCGACCGGATCCTTGTTGTCCATGATGGCCGGATCGCGGGGCAGGGGACGTACGAGGAGCTGATGCGCCGCTGGGGGGTATTTGCAGTGCTCGTTAGTGGTGGATGACATGATTCCATATAATTTACTTACCCTCATTTTGAGCATTTACTTACCTGTTGTAGTGTTATGCTGCCATCCATTTTAAATGTATACAGTACGCCCCACGATCTGTATAGTACCTTTTGACCACTTTCACAGGCTTCGCTGACTCTGCAGTGGTGGCGACTCCATCATAATTAAAAAGGCTGCCCTAACTGCTGTCCTTCCCAAGTCCTTCCTCTTGTTATTCTCCCTGTCACGATGATACTACGGCTGCATTGAGAATCTGCTGCTTTACTCGCAGGAGGCCGCCATCTGCGCAGATCGCGTACGGAAGCCCGGCTCGACGCTGGTGGACGAGACGGAGGAGGGACACTCCACACGGTGATATGATCACTGTAGAGCTTTTCTCCAACACGTCAGCGCGGCTCATGGGCGCGGGCTCCAGCCACCCGTATCAATTCCACAACTGGCCACAACGGGCCTTGAACCTGAATCGAGCAGGGGGTACGAATACGTCGCAGCTGCGGACCTCGTCCAGGTATATGGTGGAAATTACGCGGGCTGCTCTGGAAGAAGAAAGTCGCTTCAGAGGAGCGGGGGATTTGGCCGATATGGTAAGCAACATCAGGATACTCACAACCCCTAAGTCACACCCTCCCAAACCACCATGTCCCGCCTAGTCAGCGCAGTTATCTATACAATCCTTACCCTTACCGCTTTATGCGGCCTCTATTTCACGATGAGCCCTGCCCCCCTCGTCGCCACAATATATGCGGTTGCTACTTTCGCTATCGCAGCGACGAAACTACCGTCGTCGCTTTCTCCTATTCAGCGTGCACAGATGTACTCTTCAGCGTTGCTGATGTATGTTCCTATGACGCTCAGTACACATTTATATTTTGGATCTAACGTATGTACTTATTGCGCATTCCAGTTATCGGCTATCAGTCCTCCTCCATGCAGATGCCCGTCGGGGGCTCTTCCTTGGCGGCCTGGCCAACGTAGATCGTGAAAACACTGCTCGGTATCCTCGCCGTTTTCTTTTTATCCGTCTCCTCCTACACATTTGCCGCGCTGGTGCGCAACGAACCTGTGGATGTTGGGCCAGTAGGAGGTGTTTTCCAGCTTGTTTTCCAAGAACTCCAGGCACGGCTGGAGCGCCTTCTTGTAAATGTACAACGCTGTTGGGTGCGTCGCTTCGCTGCTCCCTTGTTCCCTTATGTGTTCCTCATGAGCATTATGTAGAAGCGCCACACTCAGTCTGAAACTGTTGATAACGATAGAAAACCTGGGCCCATCGTGTGGTACGTCTGCATGCTGCTCATGCTTTATTCATTCAAAGTTTTTTTCTCTTTTAGAACACACATATATACACATATATGTAAGAGTGGGTTTGAACACATATATGTGGAAGAGTTGAAAGTTCGAACACATATGTATTATGACCGCTCAAAGATCTTTTTAGTATGTCACCGCCTACGGCGGCGTCGTGTCGGCGGCGCGTCGAGGTTGGCGGCGCTGTGAGCGGCCGTGTTCAACGTTGTTGAACACGATGAGTGGCCTCCGGAAAGTGCCTGGTCTTGTTCCGCACCGCCTGCCGGCGTGCCGCACTACTTTCGGCACTTCCGCTCTCGTATCTTCACCTCTGCCACGTCCCCGTCGCCTCAGTCTAACGAACCGCGTTCCCCATTCGCACCACCTCCACCCCTCCCATGCATACACAGGGATCGACTCCGCTGTCAAGGACCTGCTGACGCCCGAGGAGATTGATATTTTAAAAAACACGCAGTTCGATTAGGGTTAGTTCAACTTTGCATGGTATGCTTCCGTGTAAACTGACCTTATTCACAGTACTGTGATAGATAGAAAATTAACAAGTAACAAGTGGCGACTGATTGAGAATTGTCAACGAAAGCATTGTTGTGCAGACCTTTGGGAATGGTGATCTGGAAATACTCGACGGTAAGTGTATCATATTCAGCGTCATACTAAGAGCTCGTCAGTTACGGTGCACTGGTAAGAGTTCTGGAAACATACCTATCAATAGTATCCAATGAAGCTGAAGGGACTAGTTTACTCGTTTTGATCGAAAAACCTCAATTCTATACCTGGATGAATTAAGATAGTCTCTTTTGACAGTCTCTCTGACTCGTGCCTGAGTATTGAGTTGAAGAGAGCTGCGATAAAAACCATTTCTCGTAAGCGATTTTTTTTTGGCGTAAACAGTCCAGGATACGATTTGGAGGCAGTTGGAGACCCAGGCGCGTTTTCGAGGTTCGTCGTTCTCATTACGATCACGTAAGACGCACATGAATTCGGGGCAAGCGTGCATGCTGAAGAGGAACACCAAATGGTGTGAATCGATCGGGGAATGAAATAAAATTATGAGCATATTCCGGACCATGGCTTCACGATACGAGAGTTGCGCGGCTGCAGATCAAGTCGTGGGGTTGTTCCTCGAAATATTCATCTCGCGGGGAAATGTTCGAGCAGCCTTTTAGAAATGTTCGAGCAGCATCTTACATTCTACTTCCGCTTACTCGCCTCACGCATGGAGAGCGCGTTGCCGACGATACCATGCACGCGGAACGCCATATCCCCGGTCATGATGAACGGGATGAGGAAGAATGGCACGTAGCTCGCGAGGAGCATGGCGCGCTGGTCCTCGGACAGGGTGGCGAGCCCGTGCGCGAGCACTGCAGGCGAGGGGCCGGGCGTCGCGAGGATGCTCATGACGCAGGGCCATACGGTCGTCGCCATGGACGCGGCGTAGACGAGAATCAGGACGTAGATCTTCTGCGAGTCTGAAGAAAGATGTAACTTGTGCGACTGCATACAATAACATAAGCGCACACCGTTCCACAGCCCGCGCGCGGCGAGGAAGAAGGTGGGGAACTGAAAGACCCTGGGGGTGAGTGTAAGAAGCAGTGGGGAGGTGAGAAGCGGAAGGGGCACGTACACTTCGAGGAAGATGAAGCTCTTGAACCAGACAAGCGGGTTGTCACCACGGCCGAACGCACCCTTGAGTAGGGGATCGTTCGACGTGCGGAGGTACCACTCCACGAATTGGCGCAGGAATCCCGGGACGAGAGCAGGCGGGTAGAGCGGCTGGAAGTCGATGCACAGAGAGGCGAAGATGTGGCTCTGGCGCACGATGAGCTGGCAGAAAATTCAGGGCTTGAAATGGAGTAGAACAGACCATGAAGAAACCAAAGTAGATGAGGTCGAGCGGGCGAGAGGTCAGTGGTCTCGGAGTCATTTTGAACGAGATGGTTGAAAGAGGCAAAGCTTGAAGCTTGAAGAGGCAAGTGAGTGCCACGCACGGACCCGAGACGCGTCTGGTGCGTGACAGGGCGTGACTTCACAGCTTGACTCTTGACTCTCAACCACCATGTCCCATTCTCACCCCAGCACCATTCTTCTACCTTTCACACTCGAGGCGCACAATACCTACCAGGACCTCATCACCAACCCCGCCAACTGGCATCTCTTCCATCTCTCCCCCGCTTTTGGCCGCGGGGCTCTCAGATCAGGTGGCTTCTACGGCCAATTGACACAGAACCAGAACTACGGCCATTTCACAGGCTCGATGGACCAACTTGCGCACCCTGCGTCCGCAAATTTAACCCAGTGGAAGGACGGAACCGCCCCCCTCCGTTCCCTGTTTATCTCCGCGTCCTTCAGCATCGCGTACGCGCTGTTCGAAGCCCACCGCTGGAACACCTACCACAAGTGAACCAACACGCAGATCTTGTGTACCAGCACATCCCTTTCGGCGCCGTCGTCGCGACCGTGCCACTGCCAACCTTCCTCGATGCGCTACTGTGCTGGTGCGACGATGTCATAACCCAGATTCAGCCCGGCGACCTGCGCTCGACGGAGGAGGTCGCGCGCGCGCTCGCGAGCGCAGCCGCTGACCCGGCCAACAACACGCAGGCCGCGGAGGACGTGCTGCAGCTGCTAGCCGTCACGCAGAGTGTCCAGCTGCTGCGGCACACTTTACCCGCCTCGATGCTGACGTTTGACGCGCACACGCACGCGGATGCCGTCGACGCGATCGCGCGGCTGGCACTCGTGTTTGTGTGGTGGACCAAGTGGATCACCGAGGTTGACCCCATCGCGTACCCCGCCTTGTTGCAGTCGGCCTGCAGCGCCGTTTCGTGGCAGTTGCAGGTTTTAAGAGCCAGTGCGCTCATGCAGGTGACTTGACGCGATTTTCGAAGCAATTTAAGTGGTTTGTTTTCCCTTTCCCTGTTGAAATTCTCGACTCCTGGCTTCTTTCTTCCTTTTGTTCCTTCCTTCCCTCTTCCTTCTATTTCTTTTTTTCTGAGTTTCAGCGCTTCTTTTCGTCCCGTCACCCTGGGATATTTGTTCATCCAAATCCAACGAGCTTTCGACGCATGCACAACACGCTTTCCTCCTTCAGTTTGCCTGTTGTAATATTGTAGTTTCGAATTTCCTAATGCATGTCCTCTAATTTCTGCGCGGCGTCCTTTTTCCCTGTCAGCCGGAAATGGGACCGCACATAACCGGTGATAACTTTTCTGTTGCGCTGCCGCGGTTCAAAGTAGACTCGTATCCATGCAGCTTCCAAGAAAAGAAAAACCAAAAAACCAACTGAAACTTGGATAGGGCAGGGGAAGGGAATGCGACCCAAGTTTCTCGCGAGTCGCGCCGGCCCTTCATTTCCACCCGAGGGGATTGATCCTCGGCCTCCCGCAGACGTCCGTCAGACGGGATACCAGCTCAGTCTCTCTGAGCTAAAGTGGCAATTATTTTACTGCTACTAGACCTGCTGCATGTTGTGCATGAATGGTGGGGGAAACAGCATTGGGCCGACTTGGAATCAGTGGGATTGTCTTCAAGGATTCGGCTGTAGCGATCGTGGCCAGGTTCAAGCGAGTAGATTTGTTGCAACGTCACAGCATTATTAACGCAAATCAGTGTGTGCTTCCGAATCCTCTTGGGGATGGAGATGTGTCGGCACGTCAGTGGCGATGCGCAAATCAGAACCCCGATGGCCTTTCAGGCTCTTCCTGCGTGCAACCTATCGTCCTCCCGTTCGCCAAAGTGAGCATTGTGGCTTCAATTACTCTCTAAGTGTGCAAAACGCGACCAAACTTATTAAACCTGACCTCCAGCCTTTTCGCTGGCTCAAAATAAAACTCAGCGCCTCACCATCGACAGCGGGATCCGCGCGGGCCAGAGTCCGTCGGTTTCTCGTTTACTAGATTCGCACTCTTCGTATAGTGGTACAGCTTATAAAGGACGTAATTTTTTTTATTCGCAACCCCCCCCGGCAGTGCTGTAAGTTCTCACTTTATTCGGGATGTTCTGGTTCTCAAAATATTTTGACTGGCGACCTATCCCGAATCACTGATCCGACGTTCATAGCCGCTCACTTTTTCCGGGCGGGTGCGTGTTACAGAAATCCGCAGTAATAATCAGCTGGGGTCCAGGTAAAACAAAGAGATTCAACTATTTTGGTTTGCTTTTTTTTCGTGGAGTTTGACTATGTGACAGTACTGTAGATACTTGTACTGAGGCAACGGCCTGGAGGACCGTGACATTCCCAACGGTTTGGGCAACGCAACCACCTCAAATTTCACCGTGACGGTTCAAATTTCGGCAACCAGAAATATTCAACCGGGGTTGATTTGGTCAGAAAATGGGCTTCAAGCTCTGCTTCAGTGTCAAATCAACAGCAGACTTCATGTCACGGTTTCGAGCTTCGCAACCAAGCCCATCGTGACCGTGACCTGCAGAAGTTTGGGCAACGCAACCACCCTCATCGTGACTGTGACAGTTGCCTCAGTACCAGTATCTACAGTATGTGCTTACCATCCCATGCCAAACTCCACTGAAATCAATCGCAATTTAGGAGTTTTCATGTCCCGCCCGCATCTTTAGCGCGCCTTCGAAACGATGTGTAATCTTTGTAAAATGAGCGCATCGGTGCTCATGGACTGCTGTTGTTTCTCAACGATATGCATAACATGCAAACTTGCATTCACAGTTCTTGCCTTTTTTGATTCCGTGGACAAGCGAAGGACTGGTTGCATCAGCGGCAGTGTTCGCGTATCACCACGCGTTCTGAAGTTCCATCATGATTCCCACGGTCTGCCACCAGGAGCTGGCCAGCGCAGCTTTCTGTCTCATGCCGCGCGCTACTCAAATCCAATCGCCTGCATAAGCCACCTCAGAAATTATAGAGGGGTCGGTCACTTATGGGTCTACATTTTTACGACCAGAGTCCCAGTTGACCTAGCGAGCAACAGGGATGACTACGACCGCCCCTCGCCATTTCAAAGGCTGGAATTCCTTGTGTGGTGTGGGCTGAGGACGCGCTCTCCATCGTCCATCGCGTTCTAACAGCGCTGTTCGATCTTCAGCTCCTCGCGCCGGACAACCAAGTACCAGCCGCAGTCAAGGCTCTTTGTGCGCAGCTTCCGTACAATGTGATTCCGAACGGGGACACCGAAACCACGCGTTGGCGGGATACTAAGCTGATAACCCGGATTGCCCGCATGCGTTCAACCTGGGGAAGACGGAGACTGTTGTCCTCGCCCACGCGGACCCGGTTACGGCTTTTAAAGAGGTGCGCGGGCTCAATTATTTTATTTTCATTCCATGAAACTAACCTGAAGGGTGCGGCCCACCAAGAGCACCAAGAAAGCGCCAACGCGAATCCTTTTGCACCAGGCCACTACCTTCCACTTCGATATCAACGACACGTCGAGAACCATTCTCAACCCCGCCCTGCCTGACCCGGCCTTCGCATTAATCCGCTTCCCCACTATTACTGCGTTCCTCGATTCCGCAGTCGACACCCAATACGAACCTCCCCTCCCAGTTCAGCACTACAAATTCAACCAACATCTGCAAATGTTCATTGGATATCTCGAGCTCTACACTCTCCCCGATGAAGGCGTACAGTGGGTTCCCGATGCAGAAACGAACGAACACATCCTACTCCCTCAGTTCCTCCAAGTGCTTGACACCGTCAAGGAAGAGAACAGGCCGAGCCTGATCCGCGACTTTATGGGCTTGGGCCGCCGGGGATTCGAGGTCTCCGTGCTCGCAGGATCCCAACTCTGGACCCCGGCAGACATTCTGGCTGATACAACCTCAGGTATTTGATGCGAAACAACCGCGGGGAACTGTTCATTCAGTGGCGTGCGCTGGCGAGATACACCTCAGTTGCTGTGGAAATTGTTCGCTAGATTCTCGCCTTGCTGGCTAAATCAAAAACACTTACTTGGTCAGTTTTAACCCTCTCACCCCTGGTAATACATACATTACAGTGAAAAAAGTAGCCTACTGCCATCTGAACAGCTCCGCTAGCAGGTCATCCTGTTGAGCCGACAAAGCGCCGGCCCATGCGAACATTTCCAAACTTTCAAAGCCAAGGGACGATTCGGTGTCGAAAGTAAAAGGTGGTACCTCCGGCTGGCTGGACTGCTGTCTTGATGGCGGCAGCTGGAGGATACACGTCAGAAATCGAGCATACGACCGTGCAGCCGTGTCAATCGTCGTCGTCGTCGCCGCCGCCTGGTCGAGACAACTCGATACTCGGCCGCATAGAGAGCAGATGGTGGCCACATCAATGAAACCAAATTTCGCGGCTAAATTAGCGAGGCGGATGGCTACGGCCGCCTCATACGTTGCGGCGACGAACATCGAGTTGTAGCAATAGACAAGCTTGGCCGGGGCCAAGAGGTTGGGAAATGCCTCGAGGTAGTTGAGACAGGCTTGATAGAGGTCCAAGATGATATCTGGGTTCCACTCGGCCCCGGGCGTGTTGTGCAAGGCGAGTCCCAAAAGTTGAATGAGGGCGTGGTTTACATACAGTGTCGCCAGCTCTAGCCGCGGCATCGATTTCGACGCCGAGACCCAAGCCCTGGACCACGCCTTGAGATCGGATTTGCAATGTTCAACATAGTAGCTCGTGCTTTCCTTCGGGAGCTGCTTGTAGAGCTGCCGGTTCTGCAAGACGATGGTGCGCAGCTCAACCATGGCCACGAGAACCAAGTCGGAGTGACATGCGTGGGGCTCAAGGTACCACTCGCGGCACGCTGGAAATAATCCCTGATCTGCCAACAGCGACCGGCGACCAGTATGCTGAGCCAGGGAGAATTCATGCAGCCACAAGTTGATCCAGGTTCTTTTTCTTAGTCTCAGTATCCCTTCGCTGAATCAAAAGTAAGTAGACTTCTCACCTCTCTGCATTCCTTCGACGACGGCATTCGGCTTCTCCTTGCTCGGTACATTTGACAAAAAGCGAGCCTTGCAGGTTCAATTCTGAAGCGACGCGAATGGCATGTACGAGCAGCGTCCACGAACGGTCCTCTCGAATGTCCTTGTTCGGACATTGGAAAGCGGCGAGCATCATGAGCGACTGGGCAATTTCGACCGATCTCAAATCCTGCAAGAGAATAGCGGGCAAGAGGACGTGGTTGACATGGCTGTCAAGGCCCTTGCTTACCCGCTCGAGCCCCGGCTCAACGCGAGCCATGATGAGGCAAACGGCCGTGAGGAGGGCGTGAGAGGTTTGGCGGACATGGGCAAAGGTGCACAAGGGTGGTCGTTGATACAGCCGATAAGGCAGGTAGGGTATTCGGTATAAAGCCAGTTTTTCACCAAATTTTCAGGCCGCTGCGCGGGGCAGTCATTGTTACAGCTGTGCTGGACCAATAAAGCAGGGTAGGGTATTTGGCCACAAAAAATGAGGAGGTGAGGAAGGGGGCATGTAATTGAGTATATAAAGAGCATATAAAGCCAATTTTTCGGGCTGCTGCCCGGGGCATGCAACCGCTGGCGCGGAAACATTTTTTTCAAAAAGGAGCTGCTGGGCTGCCCCAAAACTATAGGAAAAGAACCCCAGACACCAGTGTGACCGGTGACACTGGTGGGGATGCCCAAGGATACTGGTGGGGAGGCCCAGGAATATTTGGGGGCGCCCACAGGGAAGAAAAACAGGAACAACCTGGGGAGCCCCAACTTTGGTGGGCTGGGCTCCACCCATGGTTCCAGACCGTCTTGGGTTAGTCATTCCCACCAGCCCATTATACCCTACTTGGTAGGGTATGGGGGCTGCCCGAAGTGAGATTGGGGCCATGGGACATGCACGGTACTTGCCGCAAGCTGCGTAAGCCATCAATGAGGCCGCGGGTTGTCGGCCCAGCGGCCTGCGGGACCTCGCTCGGCTCGACGTCTCTCTTGTCATCATTGCCTTATGTGTCCGACGCATCGGAACACGTCCTCATTGTGCTCGCTGCTCCGCCGTGCATCAACGTCGGTCTCGCGCCATCAGCTTGCATCAAATCATGCCGTTCTTGCTTCGATACTTTCCCTCCACCCCGCCGTCACTTGGACATCGCTGTTCA
The DNA here is from genome assembly GCA_029378255.1 of Mycena rosella. Classification (NCBI taxonomy): domain Eukaryota; kingdom Fungi; phylum Basidiomycota; class Agaricomycetes; order Agaricales; family Mycenaceae; genus Mycena; species Mycena rosella. Next base: position 15,367 of record JARKIE010000034.1, on the reverse strand, counting down.
ATGCTGTCCGATGTGCTCCTGTTGCGTTGTATGCTGTCCTACGTGTATGAATGCAACCCATTCGCACATCAAGCCATAATCAAGCCATGCTGTTTGTAACGCAACCTTTTCTCCCCGGTCGGGCACTGAACAAACTGCCAATAAAAAAATGCCTCCACCACCAGAAACACGCCCATTGCTTGGGGTGCGATATCGCGCCGTCAGCTTACGTCTCCAACGCGTCAGAACACGTCCGGACCATCAACGTTGGTGTTGCGCCATCAAGCCATGTCAAATCTTGCCCTGGGTTCTTCCGCACTTGTCTCAAACTTGCAATCACCACCTTACGTGTTCACGGCTCTCCGACGTGTTCCTGTCGCACTCGACACAGCGTAGCACCATCAAGTTTAGTTTGTGCCATCAAGCTCATTAAATCTTGCTGTTTTTCTTTCCCTGCTTCTTATAAAGGCCACACCTTGTTCTAAATCGCAACTTCTGCAGCCTAAGAGCTCTATATCTATATAAGTACTGGTTTACACCATCTTACAATCCCTGGGACTCTCCCGCGATATTTCGACGGCCGCGAGCATATTCTTTAGTAGGTGTAGGCGAAGAAGCACTGTCCGATTGCCGATGGAATGAGAGCCGAGCCAAGCGTACACCATCTCCTCGCTTATTGACGTGTTATCAAGGGGTGGAAGTGCAACTAGCTCTTGTGGTTCAACTTCAGGTAGGTCACGTAGAGCCGAATGAACTGCCAGCGCAATACGAGGCCTACATGAATGAAATTATAAGCGCCTACGGAAGATTAGGGCCCAATGGGGCATACCAGGGCATACCAGATAATTTTTTGAGTCGGAAGATGCGCCCAGCTGCTACATCTTCTTGCCATTCACGGCCGAGAGCTCGTAAGCCGTCCCATTGCCGTTTCTGAATCCCTTCATCAATGGACAAGGAAACCATAGGCTCTGATAGATCTGGCCCCAAAGACAGGTCAATTTTGTGATGTTCAGCTAGTCTTCGGCAGAGGTCATCGACTCTCCCCGTCTTCGTGAGGCGCTGCAACTTCTCGGCGATGTTTTTATTGGCTTCGGTGATCCAAAATTTTAGAAGCTCCCCGGTGGCGCTGCCGAGAGTTAAGGCATTGATTTCGGATGCAGACACTGCCATTACGAAGAGGACGGGAATCGATGTGGTCAGCGACACTAGCGAGCTGCTTTGAGACACCAAAAGGAGGAAAGAAGTTACCGCTTTTGTCTGTTTCGCATGTGTCGCTACGCCTGTCAAATCAGCCGAGCCTCGGCCGATGACGGCCTCTCTCGGCGGAGCCTCGGCTTACCGTAAATCTCATGTTTATTGGGGGAGGCGCATCACTCACGTCAACGTCCACATCACTTCGCATGTGAGCGAGCGGGCAACCTCATATACCGGGGCGCAGGGATAAATACAATAAAATGTGACAGATAAACCCGGTGACGAATAATTGTTTCGATCGGATCGGTGTGGAGGGAGCGGTGTTCGGAGTCCAGAGCACGGCTGTGCCCGAGGCGCACTGCCATCATGTCCCGGGACATGGAGCACGTGATCTGTCCCGCCAGATCAGTGTGACGGCATCATGTCCCACGACAACAAAGCTCGTTACGTATCCAACGGCAAAGATCGCCCGGATCACAGATTCAGTGACGTAAGTCACAGTCGGCACTTTGCCGAGCGTGCGGCAGGCTGAACAGCTCGGATCACAGATCAAACAACACTGAGTTTTAAAAGCCTTGAAACAATAACAAGGGCTCATGGCAGTAATAAACGCGCACCGCCACAGGCGGTGCCATCCGCCAGAGTCCAGCGGACATCCGGCGACTTCCGGGGATGCATATGGTGCATCCGCCATCGTCCACCGGATGGATGCCTATCCGCTGCCATCCGCCGGAGACACCTTGCATCCGGTGGAGTCCACCGCAGAGCTCGATAAATTTGTATCCACATTTTTTGGCATGAATTGTACTTTGTACCCCCTGATGTAGATTTCACAATATATTGCACTACATATATCCCTGGTTGTCAACTGGATTTTTGAGTCGTCCACCGTCCTCCAGCAGACTTTATGCGGAACTCCGCCAGATTTAGTGGCACATCTAGCGGATATCGCTGGAATTCTCGCCCACATCCGGCGGACACCGCTGGAGTTCGGGAGCCTGTCCAGCGGATGCCGACGAAGTTCAGTCATTATCTAGCGGCATCCGCTGGAGTTCCCGACATTATTCGGCGGAGGTCGCCAGATTTCGTGGCCGTTGAGGTTGCCAGATTTTGCTGCATCATCCGGCGGAGGCTGCCGGATTTCTTGAATTTACAGTGGTATTTTTTTGCAAAGGGCGTAGGTAGAACTTCTGCACAATCAGTCCAGTCATACATACATCACTCGAGTGGGAAGCTCGTAAGATATTGAGTAGAATGATCTAGAATGCACTTTCAAAGCACATTCTAAGTGGCAGTGCACTTATTTCGAGTCGAATTGAAACATGCATATAGTACGAGGGCTCTAAAATAAAATCACACCAAAATTGTGTGTCCTTTATACAGTTAACCAGATTTTACGCGCACAGCCAATATAAGGGCGAGCTAAAATACACAGCTCACGTCTAAAAGAGCCTTAAATCGAAGCAAAATGCATTTAACTATGTAGCACCAAATCTTGTAGTGATTACCTGTCGCACTCGGATTCGAGGACATGGCAGTTATATCAAGTATTCACTACATTTATAAGCATGGCTCTCCGATATTAATATTTTAAACAGCCCGCACGGGCCATACAAAAGTTAACTACTCATCAGTCCCCGTGGGTGTTATCCCCTCCACACATCCCAAAATTCGTCTGATAGGCCTGTGTCCTTCTCAATAACCCTGCGATCCACCTTCTCCTTGTATAGCAGCATTATCACATGCACACAGAAATCATAATTGGTCGCAGACATTTGTCGAAGTTGAGCTTCGAACCCGCCCATCCAAGCATTAAGTTGCTCTGCTGTTTCTGTATTAAAGGCGCGGGTAGTATGTGTCCGCCCACTATCATCGACTTCAACGGTGACGAGATCGGGCTGAGAACCGTTTGTCGGAGCTGGGTTGCACCATAAGCAGCACAGCACATCTGTGGCTTGATGTCCAATGTAGTGCCATGAGTCGACGATGAATTTTGTAGTCCGGATCCAATGACTGTGTGGGTCTTGCGTTACGATGTGCCCAACAAATTACAAGCATCGTCATATGCGATGAAGCTCGGTTTCGAATATGCATGATTTTCCCAGACACGGTTAATAAAACCGAGGACTTGTGAAGAGCTTTCTGATGTGTAACATTTACCCCATCAATTGGACATTCACAAGCCCATTGGATAGTCTGCAGGCAATATGTCGTGCGGGCTCTGAAGGTATGGCTGATTTCAGCTCCCGGGACACCATTAAGAGGAGGAATGTGGGGCGAAGACTGGGTCCATCTCCGGGTTCCGTCTGCGGTGCGTTGAATCTGGACTGTCCTCCGAGCTGTTTCCGGATAACCCGTTGGACTCCCGGGAAGGATAGGCGAGAGAAACGGTCGAGATACTGAGAATGCAGTCCTTGTGTTTGATCATCACAAGTAAGCGCTCCGGGTGAGTGGATTGGACGTCCGCATGGGATGATACCACATATATCACACATATCCAAGTGCTCTTCACAAAACCGACCATTTTGTAGTTGACGAGGTTGCCTTTGCATATAGTGACTGCACAAATCTGGAGTATGTTAATACGAGGTTCTGATAAATAAATTCTGACTGACTTTGTGGTCGATTGTCTTCCCGTCCGTGACGCAAGCCTGAGAATACCGCGCCGTCCATCCGCTGAAGGGGACTCTTGCTGAGGCTCAACCGAAATATCAGGTGGCACACCCACAGCTGCATCAGCGACGACATCCTACTGGCAAATACAATTCAAATAAAGAAACACAATATAACTGAAAGGCTTGCCATTACATTATTGCCCCGGATGGATCATTGGCAACACCGTCAATCCGATCTCCCAGAGCGGCACCCGTGCCAGTAAGTCGGATTTATAGCGTTTAAGATGAGTGCAGTCCATGCGACCGTGCATCATTGCCCCCGGTACAATCCCTCCATTAGTTCCTATGTGCTTTCGGACCTCTTCCGCAATGACTGGGAGCTCGTGTTGGAGGGAAAATAAAAGGTGCTGGTAAGATCATGGGCGACAATTAATCTCCGTGAAAAATGCTCGAAGTAGAGCCGCTGAGATTGGCGAATGGTGACGCCAGGTTTCTCGGTGATTGTATCACTAAGCCATTGAGCAAAGTTGGACCATCCAGAGCGGAAGTTTAGAATCGCGTTGTCTTGGGCGATAGCAATTCTGCGATCCATCCAAACTCCGTGCTTGGATACCCGTATAAATTTTGCATCATATTCTGGCTTCTGCAGCCGGTTTTTTCGTGTAGCAGGCTCGTTCGGGGTGTGGTAGGTTATTCGATCGGGATGATATTCCGCATGGCAAGAGTTGCAGTAGGCAAGGAACAATTCTGCTTTCACCCATCGAAATTGCTATCAAGCAAGCAGACAATCTGCACCTTTCGCCGTCTTCAAAGGGTGTGAAGCCCGTTCGAAGGGAGCAAAAGATGCAAGTGAGGTAGGAAGTCACGAGGATTGGTCGAGGTTGAGGGAAAAAATCAGTGTCGTCCGGAGACCCTGTGACACCGAGAAAATCGTAAAGCTGTTCGAGATCATCGCACATGCGTTCTGCATATTTGTCTCCTGCCCGTCATGAAGCCATACTTGTCTCTCCTGGTGCTCCGGATGGAATGCCCCCTTCAGCAGGAAACCTATACTCCGATACCACCCCGTTGCAAGTGGTTGCCGAGGCTCGCGGCGCTGGTTTGCGTGCGATTGAAGAGTGGATAGAGTGATGCTACTATAGCAATTGCGTATAGTGTCCGTTGCAACGATAGTCCGCCTGGAAAGAAGACCTGGAGAAAAACGATGAAGTTGTAGACTGAGACGGCCATGATGGCAATTTGAGAGAGCGGTTTCCGACGTCCGTATTTGGATGTAGGGATTGCGGCTGTCGGCCCCGACCGACCGCTGCACTGCTTTACTGATAGACTATATAAGACTCGAGAGTAGCTACAAGATTCCTTTTCGCAATAGAAACATCCTGTTCTTCTAGGCGACTCTGAGTCTTCCGTGGCTAGACTGCTCTGTCAATCAGAGCCTCTATGCTTACACTTTTTGAACTTTCTCTCTCTCTTATTCTAAACTCTCTCTCTCTTGGCGACGTCTCGGACTGATCACCCGCTCGACAACGCCAACGAAGATGCTGATGCAACTTCGTTCGACAACTAGAAACATGGTACCAACCCCTTCCTCGGACGACGGATTCGCCCGTAGGAAACGTTGAGATGGATGCCCCCGTGGGCACCTCAACCAGCAACGGCAATGAACAAGGTGAGTCCTCGTCCCGCCATCTGCGCTGACCCCTTCTGCTTCAGGCAATCTGGGCCACAGCGCCAAGTCCCACTCCAGCAGCCAAGACGATCTGTCAAGACTGGGCACCGCTCCGGCGGAAATGACCACTCCGTTTGAACACGGATGTTGCGTCGGCCTCCCATGGCGTCACCCCCAAGACGGTGGCGCTACAGCAGATGACCTCACGGCCTTCAACCTCGCCACCCTCCCAGGGGATGAGGCAGCCTTCCACGCAGGCTTTCGACGCCGAAGAGGGTTTTGTGTGCCTCTAGCATGCGGAGCGCCTCGCCGGCGTTGGATACATCCACGCAGTTCTTCGGCAATGGTTCTTAAGGACGAAGCGACCAATGCTTCGGACGCCCTTGACAGAGGGCCCCGTAGATGGGCAGACTCCACGGACGACGACGGGCCAGGCGAGATCCCTCCTGATTGGATTAAAAAGGAGCCGGTATCGGTAGAATTACCTTGGTCCCCCGTCGAGGACAATATAGATCTTCTTTTGAAAATCTCATGCGGGAAGCAGCGGCTAAGATGACTCCTGAGGACAAGGAGAAGATCCTTCGCCGTAATGCTAAGATGAGGAATGCGCACTTCAACCCCACCGAATCTGTGTCCACAACCACGACGGAAAACCCACCGACTCCTCGCACTTCGATACCTTCAGGTCATAACCAGGGATATACAACGGAAGCTTCGCACAAGTCTCAATCTTCTCGCACTACCAACAGTACACCTCGTATTTCGGCGGCTGCAAAAGGGAAAGGGAGAGACTTCACACGGCACCCAGCATTGAATATAATGACCAATACATATCGGACGAGGAAGCCGCTGACAACGCAGCGAGGCTGCACCAGCTGGAAGCTGATGCTCTACTGGCTATGAACTGCAGAAGCAAATGAATTCGGAATCGCAGGACCCGGTAGTGCCGCTGTTGAACGCAAAGCACGCCCCGGCGGCTGGACCCTCGGGAACGGCAAAGGATTTCAATTCTCATATCTCGGCGCAGGTCAACGGCAACCACGAGATGGCAATGAACTTGCAGAAGATGTTCAACGAACACTACGAACGAATCCGCAAAATTGCAAGCTGCTGGTCATGATGTCTCGGACGACCCGGCAACATTGCAACGGCGTCGAGAGAGGCTGGTCGTAAAAATACGCTCCACGGGCAAAGCCTACTCCGATGAAACAGGTGCCTAAATCGAGCGTACTCTTCACTGAGATCAACGGTGTCGATGACTTGAAACCGACCGGCCAGAAGCGGAATCCAAGTCTAAATCCTCGCCACCTCCGAGCAACGACAGCAGCTCGTCAAGTTCGGACTCGGACGATAGCCTCCCGGAGTACTTGAAGAAGTCCCGCAAATCCAAGAGGAAGAAATCCAAGAAACCGAAGAAAAAGTCGAAGGCGAATGGCTCACCGCCTCCCAGCGACAGCTCAAGTTCGGATTCGAGTTCTTCAGATGGTTTTGATTCCGACTGGAGCTCCCTGGGCTCCGCGCCCTCGGAGCTAATACGGACGACTCCAAGCGGACAAAACGGGCAAGAAACGGGCCAAGAGCAATTGGAATATGAAGCTATTCCGGCTTCGACTTGAACAATCCAACGCAAAGCCCGACCCACCTTTCGTGTATAACGGCGACCCAGTCTTTAGCAAGGTCGAACGGTGGACGTACGAAGCTCGCGCTTGGTGCAAACAGAGCTATATTGGCCGAGCATGCGCGTGTCATGGATATCGAAGTACTTAGGCGGCCGAGCATTGAACTGGTACATGCGAGAAGTTTCACGGAACCTAAGAAATGGACCTTGAATAAATTCTTTGAGGCTCTATTTAATTATTGCTTCCCTGTCGACTTCCGTAGTATCCAGCGGAAGAAATTCCAGAGCTTTGAGCAGCGCGACACACCATCAAGAGTATCGGACAGACCTTGAAGTCCTAGCAAATAGCATTGGGACATAACCCCCGCACGCTAATCGTTCAATTCTGGGACGGCGCGGATTTCGAGATGCGCCATAGATGGGCCAGCGACGGCTTCGACCCTGAAACCTCGAATCTGAGTGAACTTGAAGCCGTCGCAATAAACTATGAGCATGCAATCAAGGTCAAGAACAGTCAGAACAGCCTGGCGGGCAAGGGAAGAAATACGAGCAGTCAATTCTAAGCCCAGGACCCGAAGCAAACGATTCAAAGGACTCCCGTAAACCTCGACAGGAGGGCGGGAGCAACAATCGCAGCAGCGACCGGAAGGAGCAGTACAGGGGTAATCGCAGGAGCCTTCGGGTTGCGCGGACGCGAAGCGATAACCCCGCAGCGACAGAAGACTGAACACTGGCGGTAATCAGAGCCGTAAACTATCCAAAGAGGAAATGAATGAATATCGCGCACAGGGCAAATGCTTTACATGCAGCGAGACCGGTCATTTGAGCAAGGACTGCCCGCGAAACAACGAACTCCGGCCGCCAAAGCATCGTGTCGGCGCCAACGCAGTTTCTTTCGCGGAAGTGGAACGCCTGCATGACCTCAAGGAGGCTCAATGCCTGGGACTTGTACGATCAGCATCGAGCAAATCGAGGTTACGGCCAAGCATATGCAGGCGGTTGACGAAGTGCTTGTTGCGAAAATGCACGCAGACCTTCGACACGCAGTGCCTTTTGTCTTTGATTACTTTGATGACCCTGAGGATGATCCTTTTGCGGAGGACAGGTGGAATATCATTCCTACTCAGCAAGGTTGGCTAGTATGCGACCATCATACGAACGACCATCATGAGGTGCTTCGGACACAACTTTACACCTGAATTTCGATTTTATCATGTTCCTATACAATGAGAAATGCAAGATCGAAGATGAGTTGTGTACGGAGAACCACCCTGTTCGAGTACGAAAGCGTCAGGAACAACAGGAAGCATTGGACGAATATTGTGCGAAATTACCTCCAATGATCCCGCTGTCAGCCTCGAGTCCCCAGCGCCGCCAGATTGGATGGATGAATCGTTCCATCACACGACCTTCCACACACATTTAGAATGTTTATGCTTCAAATGGGAAGAGTACCTGACATCCCAGGAGCGCCGAGGACCTGATCCAGAGCCTCGAGCAAGACTTCTGGAATTTGTGCCGTACTTGTTCGACCCGGCGCCGATTATAGACCATCCGATTACCTACGATGAACACGGTTCATGTTAGAATACTCGGAACGGGAATTCTTGTTGCTAACGACACCTACCACACCACGGATATGAATTACCATACTCCACAATACTGTGGGAGAGATGGGATCCGCGGACATTCTTGGAGTGCGAACACGCCGAGCTGACCGCTGCATTCGAACACGCAGCAACCCAAGCTGCTGAACGTGATAACCGGAATGAGCTGCTCATGACGACACCGAAATCACATGGATATGGAAGAATGGACTGAGGAAGAGTCAGACACCGAGACCAGTTGGTCAAACTGCGGATTTACCTCCTCGGGAGATGACACTCCCCCTTCTCCGCCACCGCCACCGCCAGCGAGCGGCGCAGCTGCGATCGCATTTGACGGCTGTGATTCCGATTCGGAGTTCGACTCGGATGGTGACCGGATCCCACATTTGCAGGATGTGTCCGACACGGAGTCCGAGTTTGACGTCGACGATGAGAGTGGTTCGTGGTCGGACTACGACTCAGAAGGTGACCGTATCCCAGACTTGCAGGATGTACCCGAGTCCGAGTCCGGATCCGAGGATGAATCAGATGGCTCACACGGCGACGGACCCTGCGACAACGGGTTTTGCTTGGATTGTGCGGAACGCGGATACTGCCTGCAGTGCAAAGAAATCCACTGCAGGGCAACACAGATATGCACCGATGCAGAAACCGGGAATGACCACTCTCGGATGCACTCCATACAAGTTTGCGCGGCAACACCTTCAAAATCTCGTAAATCGAGTGAACAAGGGGAGTAGCTTACCAGCGCAATGCTTCGCGGGTCCGAGACTTCTCGAGGTTGGTCCCCCGGCCAATGATTATTGTCATTTAGCTGAATGGTGAACCTGTTACAGCCCTGTTAGATTCGGGGTCATTGGGCGACTTCGTTTCAACGACGATCGTGGATCAACTGAAGCTGAAGGCGGACACGCTCGGGAAGCCCCTGATGGTGTCAATGGCATCGAGCGGATCACGCACGGTGGTTAACTACAGTTGCGATATCCATTTACAGTACCACGGCATCGACGAGGATCATAGATTCGATGTAATGAACCTTGCATTATTTTGGGGACTCCTTTCCTCTTTCAGCATCAAGTGGTGTTTGGTTTAGACCCTCCGCAGATCGGTATAGGCAGCACGCGCGCACAACCGGTCCGCGGTGACCAAGTTACCACACTGTCTTCACTGGCGGTTGACTTGCTTCAGGATAAACTCGAAATATTCCGCCGAGAGCTTCGGGAATACGCCGCGGATATTTGCGTTGATGCTTCGCGAACGCCACTTCCACCCCTGCGAGCAATTAACCATAAGATTCCGCTCATTGACGAGGCAAAGAGCTACTCGTACCGACCTTCGAAGTGCCCAGATCCACTCAAGGATGTCTGGCGCACAAAGAAGAATGCATATCTTGACACAGGCCGTTGGCGGATGCAGGCAGGGCCTAACGCAGTGCCGATGCTGATTCTTCAGAAGCCGAATAAGCCGGGCAAATCAGGAGTTCACCTTCGTACCGTGTTTGACTGCCGTGAACGTAATGCGAACACGAAAAAGATGGCCTCTCCGCTGCCCGACATCGAGGAGATTCTGCGGAACGTTGCACGGCATAAGTTCAAATCCACGCTCGACAACAAGGAGGCGTACAAACAGATACGTGTTGAGCCTGATCATGTCGATCGCACTCTATTCAATACTCCGGACGGCACAATGGCTAGTCTCGTAATTCAGCAGGGCTTGCAATGGAGGCGCAACTTACCAAGCACTGATGAACCATCTATTCAGCTCGTACATCGGGAAATTCATGGATGTTTACCTTGACGACATATTCATTTATTCCGACACTGTTGAGGACCACGTAAAACATGTCAAAATCATAATTGACATCCTACGGCGGGAGAAACTATACCTCAACGGGGACAAGATCCAGTTCTTCGTGGAATCAGTTCGCATTCTGGGCCATATGTAGACTCCGATGGAATCATGATGGACCCACACAAGGTTGACAGTGTCCGCAAAATGGCCAGTACCGACAAATGCGACTTTGACCAGTGGCTTTATCGGAGCGGTCGGGTTTCTGGCCCCGGACTGCGAGGGCATTCGAATTCCCATGGGGTACTGACCCGCTGACTGGGTGGTGCCATGGCGCTGGTCACACACGGAACAACGCGCATTCGATGCTGTAAAGGACACCGTAGTCAGATGGCGCAACCATCACAGGAAGACCCTGGACTACTCACCTAGAGCTCCCGAAATATTCCTGGTCAATGACGGTTGTTGACGGGTGCTAGCGGCGTAATCTGCCAAGGAAAAGACCTCCAGTCGGCACACGTAATCGCATTCTGGTCGGGGAAATTCAACGCTGCACAGCAGAACTATCCTGTTCACGACATAGAGCTGTTAGCGATCATAGAATCTTTGAAAAAGTTTCGTACCTTGTTGTTAGGCACAAAATTCACGATTCTCACGGACCACCGTGCACTAGAGTACTTCATGATGCAGAAGAAACTGAGTCCGCGTCAAGCTCGATGGCTGGAGACACTGAGTGAATTCGATTTTACCATCCGGTACATCCCAGGGACAACGAACATCTTGCCGATGCACTATCCCGTATTTATAGTGCAGATGGACCTAGTACGGTCCGTGCTGAGAGTGAATTTGTCCCGTATGATGAGGAGGAGGTCAATACAGGCGCCGTGTATGCCGCGATGCACACTATAACACATCCGGTCAAGACTGGTGACGAAGTATTTGCGGCATTGGACTTACTTCCGGAAGTAGCCACCAACGAAATTTCGGTGGCCGCAACAGTTCCCAAACCAAAAGACGGAAGAGCAAGGTCGTGAAACCTTCTCCGAAGGTCATTCTGCGTGTCCGAAACAGCAAGACCGGCGAAATTTTCACTCCTGGAGCGATTCCGGAGGGCGTGAGTCGGCAGTCCCTGTGGAATTGAAGGACTCTGCCGAGGACATCCCAGTGGCAACAGAGGCAGTTATAACAGCTCCAGAATCGTTGCCAGTGCCAGAGGTCTTGAGGAAAGATGAGGCGAGGGCGTCCAGAAATCCGCCCGAGGTGGATCTGAGGCACAATCCCAAACATGGACCCACATGTGATGCAAACTCCTGAAGAGGAACTGCTCGCCGCTGTCGCACCACGTTTAACTGAGCTTATCTCACAAGGCGATCCATCTGTGGACCTCCCCGGAGTCTCTGAAGGACCGATACTCTGAGGACCCGTTTTTCAAACTCATTCTTGCGGACCCCGCGCACTACAAGAACTTTGAGCTCGCGGATGGCCTGATTTTTCTACGCGACAGCGAGAGCGGATACTCTGCATACCCGATGTTCTAATTGGTGGTCATAGCACTCGGGAGATAGTCATCTCTCACGTGCATTCCATATTGGCTCACCTTGGCGCGCGAAAAAACTCTGTATTATCTGAAGGATAATGTCTGGTGGAAAACCATGGTTGACGACGTCAAGTCCTACTGCAAGTCATGCTCCATTTGTGCGACGGCTAAGACTAGCACTCAGAAGCCATATGGCTTGCTGAATCCGCTACCCGTACCATCGCGACCTTGGCAGTCCAATCGGAATCGATTTCGTCGGCCCGTTGACAACCTCCAGGAACAGGCACGGGGAATTTGACATGATAATGGTAATTATTGACCATCTGTCATCTATGGTTCACCTGGTCGCTATCAGAGCAAATTATAAGGCAAAGGACATCGCTGAAGTCATATTTGAGCACGTTTACTCCAAGCACGGATTGCCCGAAATAATAGTCAGTGACCGTGATTCCCTGTTCACCAGCATATTCTGGGACAGGTTGCACGCGTTAATCGGCACGAAGCTTCGGATGTCCTCCGCATTTCACCCTCAGACTGATGGTGCTACGGAACGTGCCAATAGAACTATGGGCCAGATGCTACGATCATGCATTTCTCCGAACCAAAAAGACTGGGTGACGAAACTGCCCGGAATTGAATTTGCGATGAACTCGGCATGTTCGGAGACCACCGGGTTCAGCCCGTTCTTTCTCAATACTGGACGTATGCCGCCGCCGATGATTTGGGACGCTCAGTCCGAATATCCCGGAGTTCGCGTGTTCGAGCAGCGAATGAAGGAGGCGATCATGGTGGCTCATGATGCCATCATCGAAGCTCGCGTCAAGCAGACGAAGCAAGTGAACAAGCACCGAAAGGCTTCACCCTTCTCGAAGGACGACCTAGTCTATCTTTCAACTAAGAACCTGTCCATTCCAAAGAACAGGTCTCGCAAGCTCGTACCGAAGTACATTGGGCCTTATCGCATTCTGGAAGATTACGGCAATGGGACATTCAAATTGCAACTGCCAGCTGACCTGAAACGGCGCGGAAATACCCCGCTTTCCACTCATCTCTGCTGCGGATCCACCATCCCAATGATGACCGACGCTTCCCCGGAAGGCAAATCCCCCAGATTACGGGCATCGGTGAGGGTACCGAAGAGTGGGCAGTCGACAAAATTATTGCACACTCCGGCAAAGGCAGCAACGCAAAGTTCGAAGTCCTTTGGCAAAGCGGAGACAAAGCTTGGTTTCCTTACTCGCAAGTCTCTCATTTGAAGGCCCTCTCAGCTTATTTCGAAGCATATGGAATTGCAAATATCGCTCAGCTGCCAGATGGGAATGTGCGAGCGGACGATAAGGATTTTGACATCTTTATCGGGGCAATTTCCTTAAATTGGGAAGGGCTCAGCGACAATCAACACCCACCTCCAATGGCAGATCCCTTCAACGAGAACCCTACAAACCTGTACATGGAAGGCCATCTTACGTTGTTTCGTGACTACTGCCTTCATCTTCAAGTCCGAACTGCCGCGGACCCACAGCAGCCCACACCCAACATGTACAACGCTTGGGTGTACAAACTCCGCAAGAAGTACGGAAACGGCCACCCGTCCGTGCCCCGTTTTTCTCCCGACTATGTCGGGGCCATTCCAGGCGTCGCTGTGCCGAGTAACCCGGTCGAAACCAGCACTGGGGACTCAGTGGCGCTGAAAATTGTCAACAAGCTCGCGGAGAGCCACATCTCATTCTCCGAGCGCTCCAACGAGGTAATTTTGCGCCAAATGGAGCAACGAACCGCGGACGACGCGGCCGTTTTCACTCGGGACGCGGAGCCCGCAAGGTCGACACCTACTACGGAGGAGGCGCGCGCAAGCGGTCGCGCTCTCGTTCTGCTTATGCACGCAGGACTCGCGCTCGCCACGGATCTCGATCATATTTGCGTTCGCGTTCTCGCGAATCGACTCGCTACTACCGCTCCGTGTCCCGCGACTCGGATTCGGCCTACCACAGCGCGTTGACCACACACGGCCGCTCCACTTCGAAAACGACTGTCCGTTCGACGTCGCCCGGAGACCGTACCCCGAGAGGCCGACGCCTTTCCCGCTCCCCGTACCGCCGCCCGAGCTCGAGGTCGATGGACGCCGTCGCTAGACGCTCGATGGAGCGTCAGTTCCAAGTTCCAGGCCGCGCGACTCGTCGAAAATGACGCGATTAAAGAGAAGCGCGCGCTTGATGCTCGGGAGAAGGCGGCTAAAACCACTCCGAGGACGTCGAGATGACGCCTGCCCCCGAGATCCAGCGCACGCCACGGGCTCCTCCAACCACAAGACATCCGACAAGGGCAAAGCGAGGATCCTGCCGAGGGAAGGGGACTCGGGGGCGCGAGCGCGTCAGGCTCTGGAAGCGTGGAGGCCGATAACGCCGGAATCGAGTTCTTGGACTTGAATTGGGCGTTGGACAACGATGGGAATTTCTCCCTCCACTTCCTTCTCCGGGCGATGGCGACGATTTTTAGACTCACGATCAACGCGAGGGCAGTGGCGGGCAGATAAAGTGGCGTTGGAAAGCGGTTTGCTATTTTATTTTCCTTTATGAATGATTAGAAAACACACTAAATATTTTACTTACTATCTACCTACAGTACTTGTTTTTTTTACGCACTTTCTTCGATAGCGCGGGAGGGCGTATGTAGGGATTGCGGCTGTTGGCCCCGGCCGACCGCTGCACTGCTTTGCTGATGGACTATATAAGACTCGAGAGTAGCTAGTCGTAGCTACAAGATTCCTTTTCGCAATAAGAGAACATCCCTGTTCTTCTCGCGCGACTCTGAGTCTTCTCGTGGCTAGACTGCTCTGTCAATCAGAGCCTCTACGCTTACAAGAATGCATGGGAGAGTGAATAGAGGCGGGCCACGGATTGACGGGATGCGAAGCTGGCGATATGCTCCCAGAGTTCAGGAGGCACATCGGAAGTTCGGGGAACTGTTGTGTGTTGCTGAAAAGAACACCGCACTTATTCAGCGCTACGCTATTCGCGCCCAATTTCCCTCAGGAAGTGCGTACCTATCATGCTTGCTCAGCGATGAGGGTGGCACAGAGCCCGTAGGAACCCGTTGCATTGACAGTGCGCGGGGATTGGGATTTGTGATCTGTGATAACCGTACAGCGCAAGTTAGCAAGTGGATTTTTGGTTGAAGGAGAGAAGAAGCCAAGTATAGTGGCAAGGGAAGATGGCAATTTGAAGCGGCTACACTGCCACCGCATCGCCACTGATTTTGACGAAGGATTTGCCAGCTCTCGAACTTCGAACTTAACGAAGCGACCTCATCTGGCACGGGCCTCTTCGTGACTTCGTTCTTGTGCTCGTCGGAAAACGGCCT